>JANAVB010031219.1:1166659-1286736 GCA_029216955.1 Iris pallida
GACCTAGTATGACCTAGCTAGACCTAATATGACTTAGGTTGACCTCGTACAGTCTAGTTTGATGCGTCTTGACCTAGAATGACTTAATAGGATTCAAATTGATTTGATTTTACTTCCTAAACATAGTATTGATACGTCTTGTTCTTTATAGGTCCTCGAGACGCTGTATTTGCTCCAGTAGACATATCATACCATATTACAGGCGAGTACATTCTCTGACACTTTTCTAATTTATAATGATTGTTATGATTCATGTAATTAGTATGGATATGCTTGTTCTCGACACATTGGTCACACGGATTGGTATTCATGGATCCCGACATGAGATGTTATTCCTCGTTATCTTGGTATATCTTGTACAAGCTCCCTTGTAGTTCTTGTGCAGTATATGGACACCGATTCTCGAGGAGACTTGCTCCCTTCTCGTAGAATCCCTGTGTCGTAACGTGTCTTGCTTGGATCCACTCTACCAGTCGGGGACGGGGAGTACTAGTGTAGATGTGTGGTCATTATCCACCTTGTTTATTCTTGTAGACCGTGAATGCTACCAATCCTACACTCCACGTGGGATTGGCTGATCAGTAGACCTTGTGCAGACCCAAGCTGGCCACATATTGTAGCTAGTACTCACACACCTAGAGATATGATTCTTGATTCTTGTACATGCCATGATCAGTTTACTTGCCTTGTTCTAGCTCTCGTTTTACAGCTTACCTTGCCATGATACTCACATGTACATTCCATGATTTTCTTGTATATACTCTCTATTTATAGTCTTATAGCTTTTGTCATATCTTGTGAACTGTTGTTAGTAGATTGTACTCGTTCCATCCTGACAGGATATGTTGAAAATATTACAGATGCAGACGAGGGAGACTATTCTACCTACTACGGTCCGGATGACGTAGTGGGCCTAGACCTGGAGACTTTGGTCCAGCAGGGCTTAGCTCCGCCTGGCGAGACCTTACCTATTGCTTAGTTAGAGTAGGTCTTTTATACTGGACTTTGTCTCCAGCTACTTTTGAGACTTTTTATTATTATGGACTGTATTAGAGACTTGGACTGTATATATTCTTATGTTGGACTTGACAGGTTATATATTATTTTATCGTCTTGTTGTCTTTTTATTTCAGTCTTTACTTTGTTATCTTAGAGTCGTGATTGAGTACTCGTATATATATTCATTGCTTGTCCTCCGTTCGAGTTGACCATATTCTCGACAGGTTTTTGTTCTATATATAAACTGTTTAGAAGTAGAAAAATCTACAGCGTTCCACGCCGATTTTTCGGTGAGGGCTGGGCGTTGTCGCGTCACGTGCCCTTTTAGCGGGTGCGGGTCGTGACAACAGGATTGTTGGCTCTAATGAGGGTATCCAGCTTAGTTCATTTTATTCACCTGTTTGAATTTTAGGATCGAGATTGACACTAGGATGATAGTTGGTCTTTATGTTAAATTTCCTAGTGCAATCGAGTAGTTGTGGTCAGGGCTGGCCCAGGGCACAGGTGAGGTGGGTGACCGCCCAGGGCTCCCAATTTTGGAAGGCCCCATAATTTTAAAATAGACTAGGTACATCATTAAAAAAATTTAAACCAAAGACCCAATCTGAAACAACAAAAAAGCCAGCGCTCCAATCTGAAAAAAATTATATATATGATAGCTTGATTGATGATTTTGATAGCTTAATTGATGATTTTGCTTATAAAAATGATAAAAGAATTTGTTATTTATATGAAAAAAGGTACCAAATTCTATATTTTTGTCCTAGGGCCCATAAACCATAGGACCGGCCCTGGTTGTGGTTTAGTTTTGTACAGAAGGGAATCTATTGGTTTTGATGATGGCATTGAATTAAGTATCAGTGTTTCAGTTTGGGGTATCTGGGTGAAATGTTCTTCTCAGCTTAGATGTTAGTCCACAATTGCCTGAACATCTGATGGATGATGATGAGATGTACGTAAATCCATCACTTGGTTAGTTGGATATGTTGGCCTATTTGAGTGTCTGACTTTTAAGTCTCCTTGCCTCACATTTCCATTTTTATCTAGTCATCAGTTGAATCTTCGATTTTGGATGGGATATTAGGATGAGTGATAGTTGTAGTAGTAATATCAATCTTTTTCTCTTAAATTACATTCAGAGTATGGCTGCACCATTATGATTGCTGCTATTATCTTTACAGGTACAAATGTAACCTGTAACTTAAGTATCAGAGCTATCTAAGAGTAGAACATTTTGTTGTGACTATCAGTTAACTAGAGATGGTTGAATAGTTCAGTACTTTAACTGAGCTGATGATTGGAATTGATAATCTAGTTGAACTACAACTCTTTAGGTTAAGAATATGTGGTAGCAGGGACTGATTTGGATGCTCTGTTCAGGGTTGACCGTATCAGTATAGCTGAGACTGACTTGTATCAGTCTATGAGAGACTGACCTAAATCAGCCTTAGCTGGGTCTGATTGTATCAGTCTTATTTTAGGACTGATTCTCACCTGATTTTTGAATGACAGATTGGAGTTTTATCTATTATGTTATTTCAGTCACTTTAGTTTGACAGTAGGAATATTGATTGAGTTCAGCTCCTTGAATATTTAAGTGATTGCAATAGATTATGGTGAGGGTCACCCTTGGTTACAAGAGTTAATCTAGGATATGTTGAAATCTTTGGGAGGCTTGGAATTTGGATGTTTACATATAGCAAGTTGAAGCTACCAAAACATAGAAACCTTGCTAGTTATAGGTTAAGTTTGGAATTGAGTCTAATCAAATCCTAATACTAGTGAGGTTATCTCTATAGAAACCATAACTTAACTATATATATTGGTCATAGTGATAGGTTGGCACTGTGTATAAAAATATGAACTGTGGTTGCTTTAGGTAAATTATATATGTTCTTACAGGATGATAGTGAATATAAGAAAGGAAGTTGTTAGGACATCACTGTTTCTCATCTAGTAGACTTGGTAGAAATACTTTAGTGGGAAGAGGGGACTAATAGAAATAGGATTCTGTTTATAAGTTTAGTTAGTTGATATTTGTTTATAGTCTAATCAACTTGTAATCATAAACAGGAGGATATTCAGTATCACATCCCACACTTGATCACCCTGAGCAAGGCAAGTATACTCCTCGGACTTGTCCATTTTTTTATGTCTTGTATATTCATTCTTGTATCTCCTTCTTGACACGATATATCACAAGATTGTCTTGTATCATGTTTCCTTGAGTTTACTTGCGTCTGGGAGGGAAAATACTACAGATGTGTGATTAAAGCCGAGTTACTATTCATGTAAATAGCTTAGGCCCCGCATCGTGCACACGGGACCGAAGCCGTACCATTTCATGTTCCCTGAATCTACCCAAGCCGATCACATACTCTGGATGTATTTCGATATATTGCACACTTCAGGTTCATTGTGTATTTCATGTTCAGGACTCATTTCATGTTCCCTGTATTTACTTTTCAGTATTCATGTTCAGGTTTCATGTCATGTTCTTATTTCTCGTACTTTATATATATTTTCTGTATTCTTGTTCATACCATGATGTTCATGTTCATTTCCTTGGATATACTTAGCTCCGCTCCTAACTAGGATATGTTGCAGGTGAGTTGGAGGCTATCTATGATACTTATTGCGGGCAGGAGCCTGGAGGCACCTATGAGCCAGTTGATGTTGCTCAGGACATAGAGGCTGAGGAAGCTTGGTACCTTTCTTTTAGTTTTATCTGGAATTTGTATTAGAGACATCATTTTACTTTCATTTGCTGGAATTGTAATAACTCTTAGACTTGTATTTGATTCTGGAATTCGACATTAGATGCTGTGCTTTATATTCATTCTTATCTAGATTTATAGTTTTTTCTAGATATTGGTACAGCTTACTTATCGTGTCTAACGACGAAGGCTGGGCATGTCCGACTCGTGTCCGATTATTCGGGAGCGGGTCGTGACAAAAAGTCAAAAATATCCTCATTTTAGAAAAGTGGTAGTTACATGCGCCTATCGACTCGCTAAACCTAACGGGGACTTATTCATGATGCCAATCAACGCAAGTTCCTAAAGAAGTATTACGCTTGAAGCTCCTCAACATGTACTTCTACCTCCCAGTAAGGAGAATACATGAATTTTACCACTACATTCATACCCCTTATCATGATATGTCCCTGGGACCCAGCCCTCCTGGGACATTCTTTTATCAATCCCCAATAGAAAACATTCATGTCCACCTCACCTCGAGTTGTTTTCCTATGTCCTGCAAAGCTTAAACTTAATTCTCAGCAAGATTAAGCTAAAATCAGTGTTTACCACGACTACCTTATAACCTCTAAGTAAACACCCCATGTAACAACCCCCGTGTTGTTACACCTTGCCTATAGAACATCCATGTCCATAACACCCCTGAGTTATTCTCCGCATCCCCACAGAGTCCGTTTTTACCAAGCCCATATCACCTCTGAGTAAGAAAACCCTACCGCTAGCCTCATGTTTACCATGTCCACATTACCTCTAAGTAAACATGTCGATTCCTTCTCTCAACTTATCATCTATACCTAAAACCAAGGTCCGCCAAAGATGCTAAGTCCAAAAAGAAAAAACCACAAGTTCATGACAAATGAGCCAACAAAAGTTCTTTATTTCTTTCTTTTTCATCAAAATGAGAAAAAGGACTACATTGCAAAAAAATGAACTATAAACGAAAGAGCATCGAAATACAAGCAAGAAATATTTTCAGACAAGAAAAGAAAGTTTATTCATTGCCTTGAGAATGGCGACTACAAAGAAGTCGAGGAAAGCCCAAATTTAGAGAAAATGGTTTCGTTGGGGCATATACTACTCCCTCAGCCATCGTGCATATAAAGGCTCCAACTGATTGAGGTCCTCTACAAGAGCCGGGTGACTAGAACTCCCAATGCTACTTCTTTCCGGTATCGATTCCTCCTTAACAACGACTTCGATCTTTAGAATTATTTGCTCCTTAACAGCGACTTCGATCTTTGGAATTATTTCCTCCTTAACAAAATGAGAAAACACTTCCTCTTTAATGACGACCTCAGCTTCGGGTATCACCATGGACACTACAGAGAAACAAAAAGAAAAGCCCTGTTATGTTATAAAAGAGTCGAAAGATATGCGCAATTTTAGCATCGGCGCATGCAAACTGCCGCACATCAAAGTCTCGGCACATCATCAGGACAATAAGTCCATGCGCATTGACTGAGTTCTCTGCAGCGCATCCTCAGGACCGAAGTCCATGCACATTTGGCAAGAAAGCTTCGGCACGTCTACAAGACCGAAGTCCATGCGCGTCAGCACAGAAAAGCCAAGGCACATCTTCAGGTACGGCTCGTTCAGCTATACCCATTCACTTCAGCAGAGTGGTTCGACGTATTTTCTAAGATGGTTCCCCATCCATGCACCTAAAACCGTGCAACAAAGTGTCTGTGTGTTTTTATAAACTCCCAAGTCACCGACAACTTCCGGACGCACGTCAGCATGCGTCGTATCAACGACTTGGGATTCCTCGACGTCGGCCTCAACAGGCTTCTTGTCTTTGCCTCTGCCTCGGCCAGCAGCGCCACAAGGAGTTTTTGGGGCCATTTCTCAAAAGTTAGGGTTTTTTGAAAAACTCTAATGAAGAAGAAGAATAAGAGAAAATAGAAGTTCTTCTCTCTCCACAGGCGCCTATTTATAGGCCTAAGCCGCGCATGAACCGATTGAAACATTACGTCAACGTCTCTTTGGGTCTCGTGAAACTGACGACTACATATCTTCCAAAAGAGATCATCATTCATCACTCGAAATTCGAGCCGTTATCCTCTTTCATTTAAATCGAGAAGAGTATGCGCCAACACAGTTATGCGCAGAACGACCATGCGCCCAGACGGGGCATGCGCCCAAAAACATCTAATGCCCATGGAAATCTATTTCATGACAAAAAGTTATGAAAACTTTGAAAGGGGTCATGTAGATGTATGGAATTTCAAGCGCATCCAAAGACCAAAGTGTCTATGCACCACAAACATCATGCGCCGAAGACATAAGACAAATGTCAGCGCATCACTCAAAGATAGCAGAGATAAAAAGTACATAAAGAGTAGATTTTTTATTTTACATGAAAATCTATTTCATGGTTAAAATAATTATAATAAAAAGTTAAGTACAAAGAAGACTAAACTCTACAACTAGGTGCATCGACTCAGCTAGGCGCATCACTCTGACGTCTCAGCATAGGCGCATTATTCCTCCTCATCTAAGCAAATCACTTCCTCGTCAAATACGTGAGTGCTTCGGGTAATGAAGCATTTATTGAGCAGAACGCAGGTTGGCAATCAATTCAAACCAGGTGGCTCTTCCAGCATAACGAAAGTCGGGGCATGATGATCCCGATCTTTGGATGCAACAGGCACCCAATGCCACCTCGTAGAAGAACACTGCCGACAATGGGCTCGAACATAAGCTGTTGTGTCCATAGCTCTCCTGCGCATATCAGTCTTTGTCACGACCCGCATCCACTGTGAGGGTACGAGCACGTAACAACGCCCAGCCTACGCCGCAGTGTCGACGGTAGAACGCTGTTCTAGGTCGCTATCTAACCAACAACTCACGCAATTATATAATGTACTTGTCAAAATCTCAACTCCGAACGGAGGACAAGTATAGATATAATGTAATCTCAATCACAGTCTAAGCACGATATGATAACACAGAAGATAATAACTAAGACTAAATACAACAATAAAACTAACTACTAAAATAACATAATCTCCAACAATCTCAAAAGATCATATCTCAATTTATTTATAACTCAAGTTCTAAAACATGAAATCTAAACCAAGTCACTAGCTAGTCTCCCGATCACTCCTGAGTGTCGGGGCCAAAGGTAGCTAAGCCGTCTCCTGGTCCATAATATGTAGGGCATGTGTCCTCAGGGCAATCATCTGTAAAATTTTCAACAGGTCCAGTCAGGACAGGAACGAGCACAATCTCATCTAGAAAACCCAAGTAAATGACAGAGAACTATAAAGCAGTTATAGACAGTTATATTGATGAAGCATGGCAGTTTTATATTCAGGTGATGGTATAGAGAGAGATAAAGTACAAGGAAAGTAAGGTAACTAAACAAGAGAAGAATCATGACAATAAATACTGTAAAATAAAACTAGCTGAACTAGAGTAACATGGTATAAGTCCAGACTGTAAATGTAGACAAGTGTAACTCCAATGTAAGTCCAGTACAAGACGAATCTAATACAAGATGAATCCAGTACGAGACGGTTCCAGTCAATATGATCAATGATTCCAGGGTGAGTCCAGTCTATACTCTAACAGTGTGTTTTAAAATATCGGGATCGACATGTGAACGGCTGTAGGTAATACGGCACACCGCACACTCGGCCAAGTGTGGGATGGCTATCGTTCCAGTATAATTCCAAGAGAGTGGTTCCAGTATTTGGGTATGTTCACATGCCTATTCCAATATTTTCCCGCCCAGCAAGTACAAGTGAATCCATAACCCGCCACAAAAATAGGTATAAGTCCAGCCAATACACGAATGGTTCCAGTAAATGATTTCAGGGTGGTTTCAGTAGGTGGTTCCAGAAATAGAGACCAGACACGAATAAGTGAGTATCGCATGAAATGGATCCAGTAATATCAAATCGTGTTTGTAATATAGAATCAAATAGAACTAGCTACAACTGAAGTACAGTAAACGACAAATAAATGGAAGAACTAACAGAGAATGTACTCGCCTGCTACTCTGAAAAGAGTAGTGTAATAACAGATGTCTGCACCGGAGTTACAACGTCCTAAATAGAGCAGTACAGGTTATAATGTGTTTAAATAAGATAAATAAAGTTTATGATACAATCTACATGATTTCTAGACCAATCTAGGTCAAAGTCAACTCTAAGTCAAACTTGGTCAACTGTCTAGGTCAAACTAGGTCAAGGTCAAACTTTGGTCAACCTTGGTCAATTACACTAGTCAACTAGGTCAATCCTAGTCCATTCAAGTCTCACTAGGCCTAACCAAGCCTAGGCTAACAACCAAGCACACTCACAAGTCACAGAGAACACGCATACCATATCTAGAAGTATATATTCATCCATGCATTCATATTTCACACATATATGCTTGCATTTGTTTGGATATAATCATGCATATAACATTGTATCTATCTTGCATCATACACTTTACATTACACCATGTTCCATTGCATTTTATTGCCTATATGCATATATTCATCACAATATATGCATATATGAAAGCATCTACCTTACATTCATATATAGATATATAGGTACATAGATATATACATAGGCACATACCCACATAGGCATATAGATAGGTTTATACATAGATGCATATCTATATACATATATATATATTTATATAGATACATAGAGAGGTACATACTTACATACATACAATCATCATCATCTTCTATCTACATGTATCACATTGTATCATGCATTCATATGCATATAGATGCATATTTACCTACATTATATTTGCATTCACCTAACCATTTATTCATGCATGCATTTTCTATATTACATACACTTGTATATATACATAGAGGCATAATATGTAAAGAGATATAGAGTGAGGGATTAAGGCACATGTGTGTGTGTGTGTGGTAAACATATGTTAGGAATTTAGTGATGTGTGTGTGTGTGTATAGGAGAGCACATTGTTCTCAGTTTTAGGCATTTTTCAGGTTGTGGTTTGTGTGTATGTAAGCAATGGGAATTCTCAAAATCATCTAAGAGTGATACTAACATGTGGGTGGGTGTGTGTTGCATCTCTGGAAACAGAGATCAGAAAAGAGGGTGAAGGTTATAGGGCCATGTCTATAAGACAGTGAATTCTCAGAAAAAATATGAATTGTGTGTATGTGCACTTGACAGTTAGTGTAATAGGAATATGGCAATTTATGTTATAGGATTCAGTGTGGTGTATATGACAGGGTTTACATGGAACGTGGGCAATGTGAATGTGTGTGCAATCAGTGAGGATTTGTAGTGTCAAGACAGTTGGGTATTAGTAACAGAACAGTGCTTTAAATCCTTTCCAGCCTTCTCTGCCTTCCCTACAAATGGCCACAAGATTTACATGAGAGAGAAAAAGAAAGAGTGGAGGAAAGGTGGATTTGGTCATTATGGGGGTCCATGCTAAAACATCAAAGCAAACAAAAACAAATGAACAGTGAGAAAGAAAGAATTTGTGTGAGAATTCATGATGTGGTCCTCCATGTTAAATCATAGAGCTCTTTGAAATGTGAAGATCAAGAGTTGTTAAACCATGTTATAGAGAGCAAGGTGTAAATGCATAGTTCAAAATTCAAATACAGCACTCGGACTTAAATAGCTTCAAGTGTACAGATGAAGTTTATTCATCCCAACCATGTATGAGTGCTGTAGTTAATGGGAACAGGGAATAGGAGTGTAATGACAGTAAAATCAATCAAGTAATGGGTGTACAAAATCTTAGAGTTTAAGTTCACTTGACAGTTCAATATAGTTAACACAAATGCCAAAATCAAATCGAAATCCTAATTCCTAACACCAACCACAAACACACATTTAAGTAATGTAATACACATGTATATGGATTAATCTTGATAACTAATCATTTCAAAACAGTTTAAATATAACTAAACTCAGAAAATGAGAATCAGTGAAGGGTATCATGAACAAATGGGAAATGAGCTTTGACGGTTATCATTAATCAGTTCAACCTAATTCGAAATCCATTTATCAAATTGTTAACACCAACCTGACAGTAACTATCAAACATGTAAATGGATTAAACATGTTAATCAATAACAAAATCAGTTTTAAAACAGGGGTTAATGTTTAGATTTCAAACAGGGACTTGTGTTTCAGTCGACTATTTCAGTCCAACCTACACTAGAAAATCCATTTCGAATCCAAATTTCCAACACAAACCATAACCCAACATTAAGGCAACCTAATACACATGTGTGAATCAAATATGACAAATAAACGTCAATTAAAATCAGTTTTAAATGGAATTTAACTCAAGATATCAAAATCAGAAACTTGAGTATCAGCGATTTGAGAAGAACCAATTTCGAGTATCAATTCAAGTTAACATGATAAACTAGAGGTTGGTAATTGAAGATCCAGGTGTGCATGTGTTGTGGAGTGTCTAAGTGTCCACGAAACTGGACACAATTTGTGTCCAAACACTGTTCGTACACAGACACAAAACTGTGCACAGACAGCGTCGTGCACGCGTGTGTTTCACTCCATGACACGACACGTTGTACGACACATGTCGTGGTCACGTCCACGTGTTTGCCCCATATAGGGCTACGTGTCCATGGCCCTGCACCGTGTCCTAGATACGTGTCGTGTCAGCTTTAGAGCCGTGTCAGTGGCCAAATTCTACGCGTGCACAGTGCGCGCGCGTGGCCAGTGCGGCCAGTACGAGGAGGAGAACTCCTCGCACACTGCACCAAATGGCCCCAAATTTTGGGAGGATGATGTCAGTCAGTGCCCTGACATCCTCCCAAAATTTGGTGTGTCAACGTGTCCTATGCAGTGAGATATTGTGCCCGAGTAGCAGGACAGTGCACTTGTGTCGTGCACGCGTGTCCAACACCAAAAACTGACACAAAAACGACACCAAAATACCTAACATCCTTCACAAAAACTAATGTACATGCTTAGATCTACAAATTCATGTAATTATATTTTCAAAAATCGAAAATAAATTCCTAAGGGGCATTCTATCAAACACCTACACTTACACATTGACACGTGCCCGATACGGACACCAAACGGACACGAAATTGACCCAAACTTCAGGGACAGCTAGGGGACTCCTAGATCTAGTCCTAAATGCAAAGAAAATAGAATATTAGATCAATTTGTGGAGTTTTACCTATAGGTGCAAAAAGCTTAAAAAAGCTCCAAATGGGGGATTCCTCCTTGCTAGCCAAATGCTCCCAAATTGTCCCAAAGCTGGAATTAAACTCCAAAATCAGAAAATAGGAGAGTATTAGGCTCTAATGCAAGAAACTAGAGTGAAAAGAATTTAAAATGGAGAATCTATGGAATGGGGAAGATGGCTCCTTACCTCTTTCTTCAAAGCTTGGAAAAAATTAATAAAAGAGACAAAAACAAGGAAGAGATTATTTATAGGGAAGGGGGAGCCCTAGTGGCTGTTTAAAAAGTAAAAAATTAGGGTTAGGGCTTAGTCTAATGGCTATGGGCCTAATTGCACTAGTCATGGAACCCATTTCTAAGTCTCAAGTCTATGGACCAATACACCAATCCTCCTATTTCAAACTTGATCCTAAGTGTCCTAACTTGAGTTGACTTAAGTTAAACTAGGGTCCATACCATGTTAACTAGGTCACCAAGTCAAAGTCAAAATCTAGGACAGTTCCTTAAGTCACAGCTAGTCAAAAGTCAAAATCAATAATCACCAGTGCAATAAATCATGAAATAATTCAAAGAGGCCAAATGACCAAAATACCCTCATGCCCAAAAGTAATAATAAATTATCCTAATAATATGGTCAGACTCTAGGTCAGACAGTCTCTCAAGTTACACTAGTAAGGCATCAAAATCACAAGCCATGACTTAAAACAGTTTTAAATTGATTTAAAAAAAATTACCAAAAATCATAATGTGATTTATATACAAATAAATAATATTTATAATTACAAAATTTCAAAATTACCCTTATTTCAGAAACTTGGTGTTACAGTCTTCTGAAAGAGTTCGTCTTCAAAATCAAAGCTTCTTTGAACGAGGAGATCCACAATCCGCAGTATTGCTAAAGAGAAGGATTGGTCGAGTTCATCTCAAAAAAGAAGTTTGGATGAAATGAACGAGCAAACTCTCTACACTGCTATTTAAAGGCCAGGACAAATCGAAACCATGCGCCAAGTGAAAACTTCTCCGAAGTCAATGCAATGAACTTGTACTAATAGTGATGAATCTGTCATCTCAAAATTAGCTATGTCAAAGTCATCCTCGAAAGACTCAACAAATCTGACCAAAGAAGATGCGCCATGCAGCTTATGCGCTCGTCAGCCCCATGCATTGCACGACTGATGCGCCACCTGAGCTCTCCATCAATTAAAGCATTTAATGCTAGATGACAGAAATAACAGCAGTACGCATCTCGAAGTCTAAGCAGTTGAAAACTTTTGCAGAAAATGAAAAGATGCAATCATCACTCTCTATCGGTTACGGCTGCGCTCTGCCACGTGCCTGATGGGTCCCTTCGTATGCGCCGCTACAGTCATGCACCCAAACTCAGGATACACTTCTGAAGTCGTGCCAAGCCAAGATCTTTGAGCAATAGACTGTGCAGAGTACCCAAGATCTCAGCAACAACAAAATCTCAACAACTACCAAGTGTCAGCTCCTTCGCAGCTCAACAGTGCAGTTCAAACAGATTTAGCTCCAGTTCCCCAGCGCATCATCCATGTGCCCAACAAAGTCAGATATGTGGCATCCCTACGTGCAAAATTTTCATGCGCACATAAACGGATCATTCCGTTGCCTATAAATAGAAGGATCATTCCTTCATTCAAGAGCATCGGATCTTTAACTTTTCAACCACGTTAGCATCCAGAGCACTTGTAAGAGCTTCAATCCTCTTCAAGTCACTATTCGTTCCAGAGCAACTCAGACCTTTAGAGAGTCCGAGATCGTCAACGGAGTAAAGAATCATCTTTCCATCGCCACGGTTCCCAGATAAAAATAAAAGTGCACTCCTAGGATCCCAACAAGATCCTACCATGTACTCTGTTCTTTTTGTGATTATATCTAAAGTTTATCCCAAACTTTTTAATGGCAAACAGCTTCGCCAGCAAACTTCATCTGCACCTCCTGCAACGCCACCAAGCTACCCGAAAGTCTGTGTGTGGTCCCTCTCCAACTACGTCGTCGCAGTCCGCAACAACCCCTGCAGATCGCCCATATTGCCACCACCGTTAGCATGAACCGCACCCAAGACGCCTCCAACTATTATCCAGGCTGTCAGCAGCTACAGCAACTTCATCCGCACCTCCTGCAACACCACCAAGCTACCCAGAAGTCTGTGTGTGGTCCCTCTCCAACTACGTCGTCGCAGTCGGCAACAACCCCTGCAGATCGCCCATGTTGCCACCACCGTTAGCATGAACCGCACCCAAGACGCCTCCAACTATTGTCCAGGCTGTCAGCAGCTACAGCAACTTCTACGGCATATGCAAAGTCGATCTGAGGAGGAAGCGGCGACGGTACCGAAATAATGCATGTTGACTACAGTGACTGCACGGTAGCAATGGTCTACAGCACGAGACAGTTGTGAAAGTCGGTACAGGAGACGAAGAGCTGGTTGGAGGGATCGAGGAACCGCGGGTTCGTGCAGCGCATAAGCAACCTTAACGTGCGTTCATGAGGGGAGGGGTAGAAATATGATGGTTTCAAAATTGACAACATACGCGGTGAGGAACACGTACTCGAGGTCCGGGGAGGGGAGTGAGAAGATGTTTAGCTCGCTGCCGGCGGGAATGGTAGTACCGGCTACGGAGGGAGGCTATCGAGGGCGGCGACGGCGGCATTGTCGGAATCACAGGTGATAGGGGGATTGAAGGGTGGGCAACACATAGCAAATTTTTTGATGTTCCGAATAAAATTTGCTTCGAACTGAACTAGCACCAAGACTTGGGCTTTCCTGAATAATTTTTGTACTGTCTTTATAGCAATTGCCATATTTAAAATAGTAAAATACAATTTGCTCCTCGAAAGCATCTCTCCTTATGTGACAGCTTATGTATCGTCTGACATGACAGTTGACAATACAAATTTTAAAATTAATAATATTAAAATTATCATTAACATTAAAATAAAACTAATATTAAAATTAACTTTAAAGTTTAAATTAAAATCAACATTAACGTTAACATTAAAATTTATATTAAAATTAAGGGATTTTTTGACTTTCATCCCACTTGTTAATATGCATTTGTACTTACATCCCATTTTTTAATTTTTTAGACTTACATCCCACTTTTTGTCACTAAAAGTATTTATTTTGTCACGAAAAGTATTCGTTTTGTCACAAAAACTATTTTTCGTGACAAAAGTGGGATGTAAGTCAAATAAAATTAAAAAGTGGGATGTAAGTACAAATTCATATTAATAAGTGGGATGAAAGTCAAAAAATCCCTAAAATTAACAGTAGCATTAATATTAAATATAATATTAAAAAATTGAATAATTAATTATTATTTTTAGTTAGAAGTTATCATGTTACGTCAGACACGGTAGGATACTTTGAAAGGACATTTTGGAGATAAAAATACACTCACTGTCCCTTGCTACTACGGACCGGAGTGGCTGTTGGTAGGAGAGTTAGATGGGCACGTGAAGATTGACATGTGGAGGATGCGGAGGAGAGCTCCCATGCTAGCTATATAAGCAAGGAGAGTAGGGACTGGCTTTGGCTCCATCATTAATTCATACCATTTTTTTTTTTCTACAAGAAGTAATTGTTTCTGCTCGCATGCACGCATGTTTCACTTGCAGTAACGAAAAAAAAGGTAGCCATGGTGAAGAGAGGCCAGAGAGGAGGAATGAAGGCTGCGGAGGTGAACAAGGGGAACTGGACGGCTGAGGAAGACCAGAAGCTGATGAACTATGTCATAGCTCATGGCGGCAATAAGTGGAGAACTCTCCCAGCCGAAGCTGGTACTCATCCTCAGAACCCCCCACCCCCACCCCTCTTCTCTACACATTTTTTTTTTCTTTCTATTTTTTGTATTTGTAAGTTAAGCCAATATTTTCATAAGCTTGAATTGTGATTTGTGATTAGGAAGGGAGCATCGTTATATATATTATGGAAAAATGTAGAAGTGAACCATGTTTTTTTTTTACTTGTTTACTTAAATTAATTTTGACATGCAAAGGTTTCTCAGGCTTAGTAAATAGTGTATAGTGGAGGAATGGGAGTGCATATATTAGTTTAAAATGGGTTAGTTGAGGATTACACATTACAAAAATACTGCTGATTATCTACATTAACATTTTCCGTAGCTAATCATATATAGCGACGGAATAGCGATGAAAAATGTTCATCACGACATCAGTTGGCGTTGTCAAGTTTTCGTCGGTTGTCTGTCGCTATAGTGACGGATTTAGCGACCGTAATTTAGGGTCGGTTAGCGTTTTAAACTATCTGTCACACGTTCAGCGACAGATTAGCGACGGAATGTCGACTTTTTTGAGTTTCATTTTTTGATATCAAACAGTAGGCTACTGGAAAATTTTCAAATTTTCGTCGCTAACTCGTCCCTAGCGTGTCATTTAGCGACGGATTGACGACTTTTCTGATACATTTTTGCCTAATTGTTGGTACCAGACAAAAGGTTGGCGACGGAAATGTACATTAATGTCATTGAGCTAAAAAAACTGCTCTATTCAGGGTATACACTGGATATCTTTCTCATTTTTCAAAGTAATAGTTAGAATTATTTTCAAAATTTTCAGAAGGTCTTTTAGGAAAAAATTTGATTCAACTTGACAGAATTGACTATCGAAAACTCATTTTTCCTGCGGGGGAGTGGACCGCGGCTATGCCCGTGCCAACGTGCCATGCCCCCCAACCCCCCCCCCCCCCCCATTCACCCCTATGCACCCTTCAGGGCCCACCCCCGAAATTTCCATCCCCCTCCCCACCCCCCCCCCCCCCCCCAACCAAATGCGGTGTCGACATGTGGCTTGTAGGCTAGGACCGCGGTCCATATAGCACTGCCCTTTGATTATATATCAATAATATCTTCCCTCGTATTGTATCAAATCTCAACTAAATATATTAGAAGGAGATACTTATGTGCAGACAATATGATAAGCTGTCGTCATGTCTATGATCTTGAATGCGTTAATCTCAATACTTGTAATCTGAGCATTTTTTAAAACATAAGTCATCTATATATCTTAGGTTTTCTAGTAGTAAAATTAAATTATGACCCCTTCCGTTTCAGTTTGGATTATTTAACCTAACTCAAATATTCGATTAATAGACGATTTCACCCTTGATCATTATTCTACCTCCAATTTTATTATTTTTTTTTCTTTTTATTTCTAAACATTTTGTTCCAAAAATTTCCTAAAATTTTCTCCAAAATCAATTATTGTGGGTTTCGAAGAAGATCTCACCCAATAATTACATCAACAATGTTTGTATAATCATGTAGATAAAAAAAAATTTGTGGTTAATTTAGGAAAACAATAGATCTTCAGTTAAATTCGACTTTGTACCATTTAATCTTATTTTTCATTTGATTTTTCACTTATGTATGAGTTTATAACTTGTGATCTTCAAACGAATTTGATGTATTTTTGAAGTGATTATGATTGGAACGACAGATTTAGGAATTTTAAAAGAGAGAGAGGAGTTAATAGCGAGATAAAAAAATAATAATGCTAAGTTTACTACCAAATGTTTACAACTCTCTTACAACCACTCATCCATTTTCTAACATGTGGGCCATGGTCCACATGTTAGCATTGGGTGAAGGTTACAAGAGGGTTGTAAGCATTTTGTTGTAACTGCAGCATTACCCAAAAAATAGGGGGGGGGGGGGGGGGGGGGGGGGGGGGGGGGGGGAGGATACAATAGAGAAAGACAAGTAAGAGGGGTTGTTTCATAAGGAAGCCTACAAGAAGAGAACTTGGAAAAAATTTAAGGAAAGTTTGGGAAGATAACAATGGAGGAAAAAGATGGTTAAGTAGTTGAGAAATTGTAACAATTATTAAGATTAAAATGGCCAATAAAGACACATCAACCGTCAAGTATGACAGAATATTCTACTTTACATGAGTTTTTTTTTTTTTTTTTTTTGAACAAATTACATGAGTTAATTTAACAGAGGGGCTTATAACTCAATTTTGTGATAATTTGTAAGACTTATTTATAATTCACGAGATTGGGAAGAATTATATGAAGAAGAAAAAAACTACATGAAAAAGGAGGATGGCAAAGTTGATGTCCTACTCCTACAGAAGCTATACTGTCGTAGCATGTTCGCTTGCTTGCAATTATACTAAGGTGACCTTTAAGCTTTATTGTACTCTAATGTTTTGAGGCTCTGGTGCTAACCCAAATTGCATCACCCTTATCATTTTAACATCCAAATATTCAAGGTCGGTCCAGAGGTAAATCAGATAAAATTTCGGACTTGGACAATCTTCCTCTGTTTAGGACAACCCCTAGACTCAACGTGATCCCCATTGATATCAGGGTCGTATATGACCCTACAGGATCGATCTACAATAAGGGTCAAGGGACCCAAAAGTAAAACTAGCTCCGGATAGGACAACCCCAACCGTCTAGGCCGGCCCTACTAATATTGAAGACGGAAACACTACGTTGTCCGTGGTCTCTGTCCGCCGGGCGTGACCGCGGGCTACGTGTCCTAAATCCATTGCCCCCTCCCCAATTTGGGTGGGGCCCGCCCACCGGTAACCTGTCAATAAAAGAGCGCCATGTGGAACGCGGGCCAATAACGCGGTCCACGTAGCATCACTCCATTGAAGATTGTAGATCTTCTAAATCACATGTTATTTAGGATTTTTGTTTTTTTCTTTTGTTTTGAAGAAAATATAAGTGAGGTATTGCACTCTTAAAAATTGTCAGTGGCAGAAGATAAGTGGATCGAGCCCCCACAGGAGTATTATTTCTTCTATTTAGAAAAATTGTGGGAGTTGAGGATAGTGAGCTCAAAAGACATAATATAACGCGTGCAGAAAGTCCCGTAACGCCGGACATGTAAAAAAAAAAAAAAAAAAAAAAAATTGTCGGTGGCATAAAATAGAATATATCATAAACATAACAAAGTTTTGCTTTTCTTGACAAAAAGAAAATGGATCAGGACACAACAGGTGCGGAAAGAGCTGCAGGCTTAGATGGGTGAATTATTTGAGGCCAGGTATCAAGAGAGGCAACATGTCCATAGACGAAGAGGACCTCATCATCCGCCTTCATAACCTACTCGGCAACCGGTAACTTACATAAACACTCAAAATCACTATGGCATTTTTTTCGTGCCCGTGTCCGTGTCCGTGTCCGTGTCCGTGGTCCATATAGCACTGCCCTTTGACTATATACCAATAATATGTTCCCTCGTATTGTATCAAATCTCAACTAAATATATTAGAAGGAGATACTTATGTGCAGACAATATGATAAGTTGTCGTCATGTCTATGATCTTGAATGCGTTAATCTCAATACTTGTAATCTGAGCATTTTTTAAAACATAAGTCATCAACATATCTTAGGTTTTCTAGTAGTAAAATTAAATTATGACCCCTTCCGTTTCAGTTTGGATTATTTTACCTAACTCAAATATTCGATTAATAGACGATTTCACCCTTGAACATTATTCTACCTCCAAATTTTTTATTATTTTTTCTTTTTATTTCTAACCATTTTATTCCAAAAATTTCCTAAAATTTTCTCCAAAATCAATTATTGTGGGTTTCGAAGAAGATCTCACCCAATAATTACATCAACAATGTTTGTATAATAATGTAGATAAAAAAAAATTTGTGGTTAATTTAGGAAAACAATAGATCTTCAGCTAAATTCGACTTTGTACCATTTAATCTTATTTTTCATTTGATTTTTCACTTATGTATGAGTTTATAACTTGTGATCTTCAAACGAATTTGATATATTTTTGAAGTGACTATGATTGGAAGGACAGGTTTAGGAATTTTAAAAAGAGAGAGGAGTTAATAGCGAGATAAAAATAATAATAATGCTAAGTCTACTACCAAATGCTTACAACCCTCCTATAACCACTCATCTATTTTCTGACATGTGAGCCATGGTCCACATGTCAGCAATGGATGAAGGTTGCAAGAGGGTTGTAAGCATTTTGTGGGGGTGGGGGGGAGGGGGGGGGGGGGAGGAGGAGACAATAGAGAAAGACAAGTAAGAGGGGTTGTTTCACGAGGAAGCCTCCAAGAAGAGAACTTGGAAAAAATTTAAGGAAAGTTTGTGAAGATAACAATGGAGGAAAAAGATGGTTAATTAGTTGAGAAATTGTAACAATTATTAAGATTAAAATGGCCAATAAAGACACATCAACCGTCAAGTATGACATAATATTCTACTTTACATGAGTTTTTTTTTTTTTTGAACAAATTACATGAGTTAATTTAACAGAGGGGCTTATAACTCAATTTTGTGATAATTTGTAAGACTTATTTATAATTCACGAGATTGGGAAGAATTATATGAAGAAGAAAAAAACTACATGAAAAAGGAGGATGGCAAAGTTGATGTCCTACTCCTACAGAAGCTATACTGTCGTAGCATGTTCGCTTGCTTGCAATTATACTAAGGTGACCTTTAAGCTTTATTGTACTATGTTTTAAGGCTCTGGTGCTAACCCAAATTGCATCACCCTTACATTTTAACATCCAAATATTCAGGGTCGGTCCAGAGGTAAATCAGATAAGACTTTGAACTTGGACAATCTTCCTCTGCTTAGGACAACTCCTAGACTCAACGTGATCCCCATTAATATCAAGGTCGTATATGACCCTACAGGATCGATCTACAATAAGAGTCAAGGGACCCAAAACTAGCTCCGGATAGGACAATCCAACCGTCTAGGCCGGCCCTACTAATATTGAAGACGGAAACACTACGTTGGCCGCGGTCTTTGCCCGTCGGACGTGACCGCGGGCTACGTGTCCTAAATCCATTGCCCCCTCCCCTATTTGGGTGGGGACCCGCCCACCGGTAACCTGTCATTGAAAGAGCGCCACGTGGACCGCGGACCAATAACTCGGTCCACGTAGCATCACTCCATTGAAGATTGTAGATCTTCTAAATCACATGTTATTTAGGATTTTTTTTTTTTTTTTGTTTTGAAGAAAATATAAGTGAGATATTGCACTCTTAAAGATTGTCAGTGGCAGAAGATAAGTGGATCGAGCCCCCACGGGGGTATTATTTCTTCTATTTAGAAAAATTGTGGGAGTTGAGGATAGTGAGCTCAAAAGACATAATATAACGCGTGCACAAAGTCCCGTAACGCCGGACATTAAAAAAAAGTTTGTCAGTGGCAGAAAATAGAATATATCATAAACATAACAAAGTTTTGCTTTTGTTGACAAAAAAGAAAATGGATCAGGACTCAACAGGTGCGGAAAGAGCTGCAGGCTTAGATGGGTGAATTATTTGAGGCCAGGTATCAAGAGAGGCAAGATGTCCATAGACGAAGAGGACCTCATCATCCGCCTTCATAACCTACTCGGCAACCGGTAACTTACATAAAAACTCAAAATCACTATGGCATTTTTTTCGTGCCCGTGTCCGTGTCCGTGTCATACTTTGTCCAAATGTTTCTTTGTTTGTTTGAAGTGTAATGAGTACTCTATTACGTACATGTTTTGTATGAACTATGAAATTCTCTTATGACACCAAGAACCTAAATTCCATTACCAGTTTCTTCGATGTCAAGATATTTGCTGACAGAGGCAAGTTGTGATCGTGTACGATCATTTGCTTTTGGTGCAGATGGTCGATCATCGCAGGAATAATTCCGGGCCGGACTGACAACGAGATCAAGAACCACTGGAACACTCACTTGGGCAAGAGGTCGTTATCAATAGACGACCTCAACAAGAAGCAAAACCATAGTTCCGACATTAATGTTAATGTGCTCCTTCCTGCGCAGATGGCTCCCGAATGGAGCACGGAGCTCCCTCTATCGACTCCGTCAGAGCAAGCTCAACACCCACTAGCGTGGATGGAGAATCCTGAGTTCGACGTCGAACGGTTCTCCAGTTCCCTTCCGATGTCTGATGGTGGCAGTGGGTTCGGACTGGATCATGCATGATTTCGGATATCCTTGCCGTGACAGTAAATCTGATGTCTACCGAGAATGTCTCAGTTCTCGGACACGGACATTGGAATTCGAAGACCTGGAGCAGTTGGTAGATTTCCAGGAAATGTCACTCAGTTCACCAGATGCTGGACAGTAATTAATAAGATTGAACTTCTAATATCATCGTCAATAAATTCTCATCTTCAGTCTGTGGGCTCATTGTCATCTCATAGCCAGATCCTATTCTTATTCATTTAGATCTCTCTTAACAGAGATGAAGGTTTGTTCCAGGTTTGCAGTATCGGACCATTTCTATGAGTATCAGCATCGACACTATCGGTAGTATCGGCAGTTTCGGAGAGGAGTATTGGATTTTTTGGCGTCGAAAGCAAATAGTTATTAATAAATTTATTAACATTTTAGAAAAATACATTTTATAAATTTAGGAGTTTTTTAATTGAATAAATTAGTAGTCGTCATTACCGATTGGTTTACATGCGATAGATAAGTTTTCTTTTATTAGTAAAAATAGTTCCAACTCTGTATTTAGATTCTGAAATTAAAATATAAATAAAATAAATAAATGATACCGAGGCTTGAACTTGGTTCAATGTTCTTAAGACAATATTCGTCCCGCACTGGTGCTTACAGTTTAATGACGATTAGTCTCCCAGGATAAAACGGTTCTTCCCTTCGGTAGCAGCACTTCACACCGTAGGAATTCGTCGAAGCAATATTGGTAGTCCCTCTCTCTCTTAGACTTAATACTATATGATGGATAAATTGTGTGTTTTTTTTATTCATTCAAGCACTTGTGCTTTTATAGAAATAAAGAGACACGATGGAAAGGACATACATTTCCAATAAATAGATTCGTACACCTTTTCAGAGATTCGTTGCCACAGATTCGTTGATAAAAAATAATCAATATTATTATATAACAAATATACATTCACTTTCCAACAATCTCCACATGAATGAATATTTGACTGTGTACAATGCAGACACAATACAGACACCTTGTGGACATAATGCAGACACAGAGAGAGACCATTTGAAAAGTTATTGTGTCAGAATAGGTAGCTTTTGGCCTTGAACCTTCCCTTGTAAATATTTATCGAGTTTACTAGCTATCCAGTGAACATGATGTCTTAAACTATTCAGCTTTTGATGTAAACTTAAGTCAATAAATATCACACAACTTCTTTCCGACCAATAATACTTCTATTGTTTTGTTCATTTTGGCCCTGAACATTTGCCTGGTTTCATAAGTGTTCTTAGATAATTCAGTCTTATAATTCTCATAGAAGCGGCCCCACTTCCACACTCATATAGGTGACTTCCTAATAAGAGTATCCTGCTATATACTCCACTTGAATTTCAAGTCATAGTAATCATTAAAAGCAATGCTTATCCTAATTTTTCTTTGCAGGCATCATTACATTCATCAATGACAGTACTCATTATTGCTATGTCTATCTTATGAAATCAAAAGATGAGACAATAGATATGTTCAAGCAATATAAAACTGAAGTAAAAAAAACAACTTAATCAAAAGATTAAACTTCTCAAAAGCGATAGAGGTGGTGAATATGAAGCACCCTTTGCAGGATTCTGTGCAGAACATGGAATTATACACCAAACCACTGCACCATATTCACCACAATCTAATGGTATCGCTGAACGGAAGAATCAAACAATTAAAGAAATGATGAATTCTTTATTATTAAGTTCAGGACTACCAGATAATTTGTGGGGAGAAACTGTACTTACAGCCAACTACCACTACAACAAAAAAATTCTTTTAATGACGGCTAAAAAGCGTCATTAATGACGAACCATGACGCTTTTTTTTTCATAGCAACCGTTATGAAAATGGGTGTTATAAATGTTTTTTAAAAACGTCATAAAAAAAACCGTCATGAATAGTTTCTATAAAAGCGTTATGAATAGTTAATATATAGTGCACAATTCAGAACAATTTTAAAACGTCATGAATAGATAATATGTATAGGCTCAATGTAGCACATTTATAACACTTTATACTATTCAAATTAGCATATTTATAATGCTCTATACTGCACAGTATATATTACATTCCAAAAACTTAACATTATATATCACCATCTTTATTACATTTCTCAAAATAGAGTACATATCAATATCTTCATTACATTGAATATCCAAAAACAGAATGTACCCAAAAAATAGGAATAAATCTCTCTTTTACTAACCAAATTATTAGAAATATTTACTTAAGTAGATTCTGACCATGGATCTTCTCTCTGCCATCTCTTGAAGATATCGGGAGTCCCAAAGAGAAATAGTGTCGCAGCTGAACGACGAATTGGTGCTGCTGCTGCCGGCGCCGTCGTGGGAGAGCCTCATCCTCTGATCCCTTACTCTCACCTGAACCCTCACCAGCGCCTGCATGCACCTCAGCGTCACGTTGTGTCCTTTTTGCAAAAAATCGGAAATATCAGCTTAGCACTTTAGTAATCAACGCTGAAATGTGAGCCTAGCAATCAACCTGGATTTTACCAAGCCAATAAATTAAAGAAAGTTAACAAGAAATTTATATATTAGAAATCAAAATCGAAAATGCATAATTAAGAAAGCATCACTTATTAGACTGACTGCACTTGGCGCAAATGGAGAATTGCTAAAAATAGAATGATATTAAAATGCCAACCAAATGGAGGTCTCGTGTTCCAAATCCTCACCCCACCTATATCCACAATTTAGATGTTATCAAGTTAGAACCAGGTATAAATGACACATTATAATTTGTAACATATTTCGAAATAAAAATATAATAGAATGAAATGTATATTCGATATTGTATTGCCTAGTAGCAAATACTATGGCAAATGTAAGTTTTTGGCGTAAACAGTTAGTTCTTTGGTTCAACTTACAATCTATATATTCAACCTCCCTGAGATGGTTGTGGTCATATAATTGTATCATAACACAAATAAGAGAAACATAACTAGCTTTACAGTTTTGAAATCAAAGAAAAAAGGCTTATCCCAATCGATATTTACTGGCAGATAATTGAATTAGTAAAAATGTAACCAAAATTTGAATAAAGAAAAGCGAGTAACAAACCCGGTACTAGCTATGGGATGATTTCACTTCCTTTGTGAACATCCTGGGTGCAATTGCCATGGCCATTAGCTCTTGGAAGAGAAGTTTGCAGGCATAGGGTATATGTACCTGTGGTTCATAAATTAACAACTTAGAATACTACATGCGGTGCTAGAAAATTTGATTTTGAAAACTAAAATCCATGGCCTTCCGGGAAAAAAAAAAGACATGCAAACTCTAAATTCTTTTTTTGGACAAATGTATAGTTGACAGCAAAGGAAAAGGGTTGTTCAACAGAAAAGGTGAATCAAACTTGTACACATACAATTTTTTTAACATGCAACAACATGGCAAAACTTTAAATATACTTTTGATGTGCCATTCTTTCATGTCACATTTAAATTTTTAAAGAAGTCTTTGATACTACTTTCCTCTTGTTGCGACAAATTCATTTAAAAACATGTAGAAAAGAAAATCCACGGGACTAGAAAAAGGTAGAGAATTGGCATAGTAGGAGGAGGAACCCAAGGCAAAAAGAAAACAATGTTATCCCATCTTCCATTTAGCTCTCCCATAGGACACCTTCTCCGTCACATTAGCAACTTCTTCACTGCCTCAATACATGTTACTTGTTTGAAGAAACCTAAACCTAAATACTAAATTAAAAAGATGGACATGAATTATAGCACCAACAACAAAGCAACCCTTATCAACTCGATGACTCAGAGAGGGGAAGTAAAACTCAGGGGCATGGCCACACGAGTATTAAAAACATCATATATGCAACTTGGCTTTCCTAAATCTAGTGCACATATATGCTTCTGCTGAATCAGAGTAGGACCTTTTTTTGTTAGTGAAGGACAATATATCTATGTTGTACGGACAAATATGACACGTTTAAGGACAACATACCTACAACACCTTAAAGGACAAGGCGACATGGACAATATGCCTATTTTTGGTAAGTCCTAATATATTTTGGAGTGTATATGATGTGTACGGTATATGATATTGTGCAGATTTTTGGAGTGTCATGCATGCTTCTTAGATATATCTTTACGGATTTCGTTCTGGGTTTTCGAGGGCTAGGGGACGCCTTACCATAATAAAGTTCCTCATTGATGTTGTTTGGTTGTTGTAACCTGGAAATAACATATAATTCCATCGTCATCTCTGATCATTTCCCGGCAAATCTCTTTCCTTCCAGTTCCATCATTACTGTCGACGTCGTTGATGCATATGATGATGATGCCCCCAACGTACACTCGTAGCCTTAATTTTCCTCCACTCCTCTATTTTGAACAAAATGAAGTTGCATAATCATGAACTCGTAAAGATCATACTAAGAAATTGCGCTCTTTCATGTTTCATTTACAAGTAAATTTGTAGTAATCAACATATTTCCCTATAGTACAAGATTTTCGAACCAACAAAAGGAAGATACATATTGAAGACTTAGAGCCAGTACTCGAATAGTCAATATTGGCTTCGTCTAAGCTTCCTTTCCTTCTCCTACGTCACCAGAACCCCGTCGTCGACTGCGCGTGGCAGAGTAACAAAGAATAACTATTTGAAGCCGAAGCAATCAAGCAGGCTCGACCCGTATTGTGTGTTCATGTACCTGCTCACAGTGGTGCTCCTGACCAGTCCAACCAACTGCCCATTCTTTCCATCCTCTTTTGAATCACTTCTACTACTACTACTACTACTACTCCTCTTTTTCCAACCAAGATGCGACAATGGCGTCGGCAGCCGACGTAGACGTTCATGAAAGCTAAAGTTGCTTTATGGAGAAAGACGAGAGAGGAAAATATGAAGGCTAGGGCTTCTGGTCTTCTAATTTTACGATGCAATCAATTAATTATATCAAAAAAATCGATTCTAGCGCCAACTCGGAAGAAAATAACCAATTTAACCCTAAAACCCTAAAACTACGAAGAAGAGCTCACCTGACGATTGACGGTGTCGAGGTACGGGCAATCCCTTCTGACCTCCACCAGCCGCTGCCTTTTCCCCGGCGGCGCACGAGCCAGCAGCGACCGATCCTCGTCCTCCTCTCCCTCTTCCCGACTGCCGTGGCCATTCCCTCTCGGCTCTCCGTCCTCGTCGTCGCTGTAGCGAGCGATTGAGAGGAGGGAGTCGTTCTCCTGGTTAGGGTAGAACAGCCCGTAGTTCCTCTCGGACGTGGTTAGGGTTGAAAATTGGGAGAGAAGAGGTTTGAGGAGGAGAGATGCTGCTCGTTAGAAAATGGATAAGAAATGAATTTTCTCTCTCCCACTGAGCTTTTATACAGTGAAAGAATTACAAGTTTGCCACCGCTCTAAAATATTAATGACGTTTTGTTTTATAAACGTTATAAAAAGCCCAGAATTAGCCCAAACCGTCATAGAAAAAAGGTATTTCTCAACTTTGATAACGCTTATGTATCAGCCGTCAATAAAACTCCTTGTCGAGCATCATTAATAGGTCTTTTTGTTGTAGTATACCTTTTAAATAAGGTACCCCATAAGAAAAAGGACAAGACTCCATATGAATTATGGAAAGGAAAGAAACCTTCCTATAAATACCTCAAAGTGTGGGGATGTCTTGCAAAAGTGGAAATTCCTTTGCCTAAAAAGGTCAAGATAGGTCCTAAGACCTTTGACGGCATATTTATAGGATATGCTGAAAATAGTTCTGCTTATCGATTTCTCGTACATAAGTCGGACATTCCGGAGATACATAATAATACAATTATTGAATCTAGGAATGCATCATTCTTTGAGAATATCTTTCCATGTAAGAAGATACATGAAAGAGAAACACTAAAAAGAAATTATGATGATATTAGACATACTGGTCAAGAGGATGCAGATAATGAATTTGCAGATAAGGAAGATGAGCATAGACGCAGTAAGAGGTCTAGAACATCGAAGACCTTTGGACATGAATTTCTAACATTCATTTTGGAAAATGAGCCTCAAACTTTCAAAGAACCAATGTCTATACCAGAGGCACCACTTTGGAAAGAAGCTATTGTAACGCCCTAGAACCAGAATACTGGAGAGCGGGGGCGGACATAGCCAGCTACGTATATTGAAGTGCAATCCACCTCGCTATACGGTCACGGCTGTCTAGATACATGAGGGTTTAACTACAAGCCATCAGTTTTTTATGGTCATGAACAAGCATATTGTCTCAATCTCAAGCAAGTAATAATAGTTACAAGATGTCAGAATACCAAATATACAATAGTAAGGCATCCCATACATTACATATTTGGAATATCATGAAGCTAGTCACGCAAAATATGAAGACTAGCAAGAGTTTCAGTCATACATGATCAATCCTAGGATTTGTTCATCATGCTACAACCCGTAGGCAGACAGTATGTAAAGTGCAATCGAGCTAACACGTGCTCGTCGGCTAAACGTCTCAAATAAATATTTTTACAATAGAGTGGGAGAGCAAAATAAAACCCACTCGTTGCCAGGGTTACGCCTGGTGGTCACCATCTGGCTGAAAGACAGGGAGATCCTCTGGTGCTACTCCGGTATCTGGTCATGCAAAACCAGCTGGGCCAGATCCCAGAAAGAGAAAGTACCACAAAGGAGGCTTCACTTAAGAACTAAAATCAGCAATTAGCACAAAACATATTAATATAATAAAAGAAAACTGGAGATATGGTCAATCATGATGATATACGATAAGATAACCATGGGACTATTCAGATAACCAAGTTACAACCCTTAAACCAAACAAGGACCGGGGTTGTAACCCTTCATCTGAACAGAACTTGGTTTTCCACCATTTATCGGTAAAGTAAAGCACAAGCATTCAGGTCATGTAACAATCTTGTACAGGATCAGGACAAGACTACACTGGGTTAGACTCCATCCAAGCAAATTACGGCTAAACAATGAGTACGGCTTGATACTTTATCTAACTAAGATTATCACAGGCCTAGTTACTAACAAGATGCAATGAGATTATTCTAACAGCCACAAGCCCTGCAGACGATCCAGGCTAACCGGACGCAATTAGGGGTTGAATTCATATGGGTACATTGTCCAAAGAACATATGTACCCTTAAGTAGCTTGAAGGGAGCAACACATGACAGTGTGCTGGAAATGTGCCCTACTCGACGGCAGGCTACAGATCCCATGTGGGGCGCCCAGATAACGGGATTGCCTGTAGCTGGGAAATCTCTTTATGACTACTGGATTATTCTAGTTATTAGCCTTAATCAGTTTAAGTAGGTACCCCTGACCGTGGTACTCAGGGGTCGCTGCCCTAGACATGATGCAAGATGGTACTAGTTCATTATACAATCACAATCATCCACGGTGTCCAGGCCATTCATTCTTGTCATGCCATACTAGCCGTCGTAACAGCCTTCAATAGTTCCCATCATGCTTGCTTGTCAAGTCATGTCATGTCATGTTTACTTCATACCATGCCGTATACCTTTATTATTTCAAACATATTAAATAAATTCGTGATTGTCAAGTTCATGACAAAAGGCGTAAGGATAAAAAGGGTAAAGGTGTACGCCATAGGGACTCGAGGTCTCTACGCACGTACCTCTACGCTAGGCCAAGGGGCCTCAAGAGTAAAGTGGCTTACGCTAGCAAGCCGTAGGCAAGCGAGGCTCTACGCGAGTGAAACTCTACGCGAGCAAGCTCTACGCGAGGAAACACTCGAACAAGACTTTACGCACGCGAGAGTCTGCTCGAGCCAGGGTTTTACGCGAGCACGATTTTACGCGAGCAGGAGGGCCCCGAGCGTAAAATTTGAATGAACTCGGCGTAGAACGGAGTACGCTGGCACGCAATTACGTGTGCGTAAAAGGCTGAATAATACGCTGTCACGTAAAACGTGGGCGTAAATGCTAAACACTACGCTAACACGTTAAAACGTGTGCGTAAAACTTCATCTTCTCACCATGGCCAAGACAAGCAAGCGTAAAAGCTCACGAACTCAAGCAAGCCCCATTTCGGTCAAGTCTCGATGAAATCCAACCATTCAAGAACGAAACTTGCGTAAAATCGAAATCCCTACTACATGGAACTCTCTATTTCGGAAACAACTAAGTATTATAAGATCAAACCCATGAAGATCAAAAATGCTAAAACTTAGATCTACATGAAACGAGCCATGGAATTCGAAAATACTAAATACTAAAGTGACTTAGAATCTCGTGAGGAAGAAAATAGAACAGAAAAATCTGAGTTCCTCCATGAAGCAAGTTGCACTTGCCTAAGCCTCTCTCTCTGGTCGGTGGAGAGAGTTAATGGAGGAAGGAGAAAAGTAAATAAAGAGAGAGAATGGGTTGGTGGGTTAATAAATGGAGGGGATGGTGGTAGGTAGGGGTTGGTCCACATACAAAAATCGAATCAAGCCGAACCAAGCAGCCGAACCGAACCAAGCAAACCGAAATGCCAAAATAAACCATGAAATGAGACATACAATATGAGTCAAAATACGTACACTTATACAAAAATACGTAATACGAACTACGGGTGTTACAACTCTACCTACCTTAGAAGAATTCCGTCCTCAAAATTTAATTAAGAGGCTAGAGAGGCAAGGATAAGCTATATTAAGCAGTCTACCATGCAATCATTCATTCAAGCAAGGAATCGAGAGCATAAGGCATAAGAATGACATTATACCTTATGAGTCAAACAGGTCGGGATATCGCGATCGGATATCATCCTTACGCTCCTATGTTGACTCACCCAAAGAGTGATGACCCCAAGCAACACGGACTAACTTGATAGTCTTGTTCTTGAGTATCTTCTCTCTTGGATCCGGGATATACCGTCGTAATTAGGATACATGGAAGACATCATGCACCTCACGTAACGATGGCGGTAGAGCGAGATGATAGGACACATCTCCTACTCGCTCTAGAATGTCAAACGGTCCTATATACCTAGGACTAAGCTTTCCCCGCACGTCGAAACGAATGACGCCACGGGTAGGCGAGATCCTCAGGAATACATGGTCGTCGATAGAAAACTCAAGGGGACGCAGATGAGAATCGACCCAATGACGCTGGCGATCTTGTGCGACGCGAAGATGATTTCCAACTTTTTTGACCACCTCAACTGTCTGAGTAATCATTTTCGGACCGAGCATCTGCCTCTCTCCAACATCGTCCTATGCTATCGGAGATCTGCACTTCCTACCATAAAGTGCCTCGAACGGTGTCATCTGGATACTGGCTTAGAAACTGTTGTTATAGAAGAACTCAACGAGATGCAGGTGATCTTTCCACAAACCGAAGTCGAGTGTACAAGATCTCAATATATCTTCCAAGGTTCGTATGGTACGCTCTGACTGACCATCTGTCTGCAGATGATAAGCTGAGCTGAACTGGAGGTGACTTTCCAAACTCTCTTGCAGGCTGTGCCAAAATTGTGACATAAATCTTGAATCTCTGTCCGAGGTAATACTGGCTGGTACACCATAAATTCTGACGATCTGCCTGTGGTACATCTCTGCTAGCTGAGCCGTCGACTGACCAACTCTGAAAGGGAGAAAATGAGCCACCTTGGTAAGCCTGTCGACTACAACCCAGATAGCATCTCTCCCAAATGGGGATCTAGGTAATCCTGTTACAAAATCCATGGTAATGTGCTCCCACTTCCATTCTGGAATCGACAAGGGCTGAAGAAGTCCAGCTGGCATTTGATGTTCAGCTTTAACTTGTTGGCAAACCAAACACTGAGAGACAAACCGGGCTATCTCCCTCTTCATGCCATTCTACCAAAAGTGCTGACGGATATCATGGTACATCTTCGTACTACCGAAATGAATTGAATACTGAGAACTGTGAGCCTTTGTCAGGATTTTCGGTCTGATATCACCACTAGGTACACAAAGACGTCTCCCATGTCGAAGTGTACCATCCTCATGGATTCGTAACTCTGGTCTTCGTCCTGCTGCACATTCTGCCCTAAGCCGCTGAAGCTTAGAATCCGCTGACTGAGCTAACTTGATCCTCTCAACTATACTGGATTGACTTGCATACTGGCCATCAATGCCACATTGATAGGAAGGATAACTTTTATACCCATCTTCTGAAGATCTGCTAACAACTATGGTGGTACTGTTAGAAAATAAGCTCCGGCTCTCCTGTTCAATGCATCTGCTACTACATTGGCCTTCCCAGGATGATATTGTAGGTTGATGTCATAATCCACAAGTAGCTCTAGCCATCTCCTCTGACGCATGTTAAGATCCTTCTGAGTGAATACATACTTCAGGCTCTTATGGTCGGTAAAAATCTTCACCCTATCTCCATACAAGTAGTGTCACCAAAGCTTAAGTGCAAACACCACAGCTGCCAGCTCCAAGTCGTAGGTTGGGTAATTTCTCTCATGATCACGAAGTTGACATGACGCATAAGCTATTACCTTCCCATGCTGCATCAAAATACATCCTAAACCTCTGTTTGAAGCATCACAATGCACTGAAAATCCTCCAGTCCCATCTGGAAGCGTGAGAATGGGTGCCGTCATCAAGTCTCGCTTCAACTTCTTAAAAGATTTCTGATATTCTGCTGTCCAAGCAAACTGCACGTCCTTGTGGGTCAACTGGGTCATAGGTGCTGAAATCCGTGCAAAGTCTGAAACAAATTACCGGTAGTAGCCGGCCAAGCCAAAAAAACTATCTGCAACTGTGCTGGGTACTGGCCACGTCTCAATAGCCACGATCTTCTGGGGATCCACTTCTACTCTACCTCTGGTGATGATATGACCCAAGCATGAAATACGATCGAGCCAGAACTCGCATTTACTGAACTTGGCATACAACTGGTGCTCCTTGAGAATCTGCAGAACTACACGGAGATGCTGCTCATGCTCCGCCTCACTCTTGCTATAGACCAGGATGTCATCTATAAACACAATCATGAACTGATCCAAGTATGGCATAAAAATGCGATTCATGAGGTCCATGAATACAGCTGGCGCATTGGTTGCTCCAAATGGCATAACCAGGAACTCCCAATGCCTATATCTAGATCTGAAAGCTGTCTTGGGGATGTTCTGCTCTCTAACTCTGATCTAATGGTATCCTAACCGTTAGTCAATCTTCGAAAATACGGATGCCCCTTTGAGTTGATCAAAAAAGTCATCTATCCTCGGGAGAGGATATTTGTTCTTGATTGTCACTGAGTTCAAGGTACGATAATTTATACATAATCTAGACGTACCATCCTTCTTTTTCACAAGAAGTATTGGGGCTCCCCAAGGCGATCCACTAGCAAGAATGAATCCCTTGGTTCTAAGTTCTTCAATCATCTGGTACAAGATCTCCAATTCTGACGGTGCCATCCGGTAGACTCTCTTCGACACTGGTGCTGACCCGGGAATTAAATCTATGGTGAACTCGATCTCTCACTCTGGTGGCATACCTGAAAGCTCCTCGGGGAAAACATCAGAAAATTCTTCTACAGTTCTGGGAAACTGAACTGCTACTGCCACTGCCATCCGCATCACTGGAGGTGAAGGTTCTACTCCGCCTCGGAAGAATAAAAACTCTGGCTAACCAAGAATACTAAAAATAATCTTGCCGATATGGCAATCTATTCTAGCATACTGGTCCCTCAACCAATCCATCCCTAAGACCACATCATAATCGGCCATCAGAAATTCTATCAACCTAGCGAAAAACTCTCTACCGCTAACTATGATCTGACACGAGTAAAATACTCTATCTACTCCCACAAGACCGTTACCAGTAAGTATATTGAGTCTTACTGATAATGACTCTGGCTCCAGTCCCGTGTCGCAAATCGTGCAAACATAAATGAATGCGATGCACCAGAATCAAATAATACTGATGCTGGGAAGGAGTTGACGAGAATAGTACATGCCACTACCTCACCTGAAGCTAACTCCTCTTCCACGGTCAAAGCCATCACTTGACCGTGCCCTCGGGATACTGGTCCCCTCTGTTGGAAACCACTCTGGCGGTTCTGGGTCTGGACTTGGACTTGTGCATACTGCTGGGGGCTCTGCTGCTGAAATGCTTGAGCCTGGGGTGGCAAGGGCCTCGAAAATAGGTACTGCTGCTGCTGCTGGACTGGTACTGGGGCTGATCCCCTAACCGAGGGACTAGAAAAGGTCGAAGAAGTGGAACTTCCCCTATTCGGGTAGTTTCTAACCCTGTGGTCCGGTGCTCCACAAGCCAAGTACAATCCCTGTGCTCTGCGACATTCTGCCACGACATGCCCTGGCTTCCCACAATGAGTTCAACCCATTACGGAAGACTGCTTCTGCTTCTACTGCTGGAGAAATGCTGGGGTCGAGTGCTGAATCGACGTAACAGAAGTCGTCTGCCTCGGAGCTCCAATTGTCAAAGCCTGAGCTGCCGGGGCTGGTGCTGAAAACTGGTTCATCTGTCCATGAGACCTCTTCCGACTTCCGGTCCGATCTACAATCCTTTGGAAGGTATAATCATGCCTCCTCGCTGCTCTCAATACTGCATCAAAATTCTGATGCTCAAACTGCTCCACTGCCAGTAAAATTTACAGGTGGAGTCCCTGCTGGAACCACTGAGCTCTGCCGAACTCGATTGACACCACGGTGGGAGTAAACCAACTAAGTCTGGAAAACTCGGCCGTATACCCATCAACCGTCTTGCCCATCTGCTTCAAATTAGTGAACCTCGTCTGTAGGTCGTACCAATCTACAGCGTCAAAATACTTGGTCCGGAATCTCTCACGGAATACTGTCCAAGCAATAGGTGCCACTAATCCATCGGCCTGCGACGTCCACCAGCTGTGGGCTAGATCCAGTAACTGCAGGCACACCACAGCCGCCTTCTCGTTCTCTGGGGTCCTGGCTGCTTCTAGAATAACCTCAGTATCCTGCAGCCAAGCGTCTGCGGCAATAGCATCTTCCCTACCATCAAAGAAAGGAGAGTCCAAGCGCTTGAAGCTGTTAGCCGTACTATTACCTTGACGACCACCTCCGTTCAGAGCATCTTGTACTACCTGGTGTAGGGCATCGCCCTGACGATCTTGAGATGCTAACAATGTCTTGATGAGACCCACCAAGGTGCCATCATCGGGCTCTACAGGCTGGACTGGCTGAACTGGTGGCTCTTGACCCCCAGTAGGCATGGCTCTGGAAGCTACTCCTGAATACTGGGCTTGATCTTCAGGTTGCTGCTGGCCCACGGGATGTGCTCCACGTTGTCGATCGGTAGGACCCGAAACAATGTCGCTGAAAAAGACGACACAAGGAACAATAAGAAAGGACCAGGATAGATCAAAGATACAAACATGTGATCAGGTCAAGAATTCAGGAATTCAGAGGATACGAGTAGAGATCAAGGGCGAGTGCTGATTGAGACATCTATTCAGTAAATCCTCACATATCTTGATTTTCAGGACCTGCATGGGCCACCACTAAAACCATGTAACGCCCCAGAACTAGAATACTAGAGAGCGGGGACGGACATAGCTGCTACGTATATTAAAGTGGAACCCACCTCGCTATACGGCCATGGCTGTCTAGATACATTAGGGTTTAACTACAAGCCATCAGTTTCTTATGGACATGAACAAGCCTATTGTCTCAATCTCAAGCAAGTAATAATAGTTACAAGATGTCAGAACACCAAATATACAATAGTAAGGCATCCTATACATTACATATTTTGATGATCATGAAGCTAGTCACACAAAATATGAAGACTAACAAGAGTTTCAGTCATATATGATCAACCCTAGGATTTGTTCATCATGCTACAGCCCGTAGGCAGACAGTAAGTAAAGCGTAATCGAGCTAACACGTGCTCGTCGGCTAAATGTCTCAAAAGAATATTTTTACAATAGAGTGGGAGAGCAAAATAAAACCCACTCATTACCAGGATTACGCCTGGTCGTCACCATCTGGCTGAAAGATAGGGAGATCCTCTGGTGCTACTTCGGTATCTGGTCATGCAAAACCAGCTGGGTTAGATCCCAGAAAGGCCAAGTGCCACAAAGGAGGCTTCACTTAAGAACTAAAACCAGCAATTAGCATAAAATATATTAATATAATAAAAAAAACTGGAGATATGGTCAATCTTGATGATATACGATAAGATAACCATGGGACTATTCAGATAACCAAGTTACAACCCTTAAACCAAATAAGGATCGGGGTTGTAACCCTTCATCTGAACGGAACTTGGTTTCCCACCATTTATCGATAAAGTAAAGCACAAGCATTCAGGTCATGCAACAATCTTGTACAGGATCAGGACAAGACTAGACTGGGTTATGTTGACACAAAGTCACAATCAACCAAATATTGATAACGTTGACTAAATAATACTTGTGATAATTTAATAAGACACACGACGACTATATTCTGCTCAAGCCAGACGACAGCTCAGACGACAGCTCATGTGCATATACAAGTCATTTTTACGTCTGTACTTTTACATTTTATTGAGTCTAAAAATTTTGTAAGCTGAGTTATGCTGGGCTCTTGAGACTCAACCCACAACCTATCCAAAGCCCATAAAGCTCCACATCCAAACTTAGCCCATTTCACCCTTGGACCAGTTCTGTGCTCTGGAGACAGAGTTAGGGCCGAACTCTGCCTCCACACAGAGTTCGGGCCGAACTCTGTCTCCTAAAAATCAGCACCCTAATTTTTAGGGTTGGCTGGTTGCTAGTTGTCCAACGGCCAAATTTTTGAAATTCTTACCAGAATTCTGGCCGAATTCTGCCTGATAAAAACCTATAAATAGGCCTAGAATTCTCTCATTTCAATTCATCCAATCTTCTCTTCTCTTCTCTCTTAAGCTCAATATAAGCCATACCCTTCTCATCTACTAGCCACAAGTTTTCTAAGTCTCGAGTGCTCAGCATCTCTCAGTTAGGAGTCTTGTGCAAGAGTTCAAGAAGTCGCTTGGAAAAGTCCAAGCATCGCTACTGCGATCCTCTGTAAGAAGTTGACGTGCTCTTCTGAAGTAAAGGCACGGGTTGTAACTACTATTTCACAAATAGTGGATTTAATCCTGAGCTAGAGTTCTCAGGCCTGGACTAGTCCTCCACGAGGGAAACCAGGTTAAAATCGGCTGTGTTTGCGTATGCTCTCTTGCTTCTCACTTTAAATTCCGTATTTACTCTGATTAGTTTTGTTTATGATAGAGTTGATTTTTAATTGGATATTTTCTCTATAAACTCTATTCACCCCCTCTAGAGTTGCCATCTGTTCTTCAATTGGTATCAGAGCTCTGTTCTCTTTACAAGGACTTACATCCTAGAGCTGATCCATGGCAACCACACAATCCTTGATTTCCAATCACGGTGAAGGACAGTCCACTCATAGACATCTCCTATTTGATGGAACTAACTACACGTATTAGAAAACAAGGATGAGCTTTTATCTCAAGTCGCTAGACTTTGACCTGTGGACTATCGTCACTGACGGTTACAAAAAGCCTGCCAGAATAGTTGTCAACGGTGATCTTGTTGAGAAATTACATGACAAGTATTCTGACGAGGAGAAGAAACAGACAAGTCTAGACGCGAGAGCTATTAATGCTTTATTCTGTACTATAGACATGAATGAGTTCAACAGGGTATCTACATGCACCACATCTTACGAAGTATGGAAACTCCTAGAAGTGACGCATGAAGGAACCACCCAAGTCAAGGAATCTAAGATAAGCCGTCTCACTCAAGAATACGAGGCTTTCAAGATGAAGCCAAACGAGACGATCACGCAAATGTTCACAAGATTCCTCGACATCATCAACCCCCTGTCTTCACTCGGCAAGCAATATTCAAATCACGAGAAGATTCGCAAGCTACTTAGGGGGCTACCAAAAATTTGGAACCCTAAGGTGACAGCCATCATAGAAGGAAATGATCTCACAACCATGTCCATGGAGACTTTGATGGGAAAGCTAATGACTCATGAGCTTGACATCAAGGACTTCGAAGAGCCTGCTCCTAAGGCTAAGGAGATCGCACTCAAAGCTCACCGACGGAGGGCTGAACCCGAAGAGACGGATGACGACAACTCAGAAGACGATGATCAAGCTCTTATGGTCCGCAACTTCAAGAAATTCCTCCACTTCAATCGAAGAAAGAAGGAACCACAAGAAGATGGCGAAGAAGAGCCAACCTGCTACGGTTGCAAGAAGACTGGACACGTCCAAAAAGACTGTCCATTCTTGAAGAAAGACAACCGCTATGAGAAGCCATACAAGAAGACCTCCTCAAAGAAATATGCCAACACAAGCATTTGGCATGAAAGCGAAGCTAGTGACTCCGAGGAAGAAAAGGACTCTCCTCAAGATACGGCTAATGTGTGCCTAATGGCGACGTCCGACAAGGTATCAAACGAAACTCTTGACAACTTCTCTTTTGATGAACTTGGCGATGCTTTCACCGATTTACTCGATGATCACAAAAAGATCATTGGTAAATACAAACATGCCAAGGACAAAATCAAAAGTCATGAAATCGAAATTCAAAGACTTTCTTTATTGCTTGATAACATTAGAGACACTTCACCCACGGAAGTCACAGATGAGGTATCTAAGCTTAAACTAAGCCTTCATGATGCCGAAGCACGTATTGAGCAACAAACACAAGAAATCACAACACTCAATACGATGCTTGCTGAAGAAAAGAGTAGACACAAGATTTCTATGACTAAGATATATGGTTTAAATGCTAAGGTTACTGAACTGCAGGCTGTCTCTAAGAGATTAGAGACTAAATTGGGAAAACAGGTTGTTCAACCTCAAACCCAATCACATGAGACACACACAAAGCATAATATTTCTCATGCTAGTCTTCCACGTCATCCACCTACAACACGTAACCATGCTTTCATGTACACACACTTCCATAAAACATACAAACCACATACACGTAGAAATAACTCTCATATGATACACAATCATCATGCTACACATAGATACAATCATCACAATATTGCACAAAGACACAATCAACATCATTCTACATATAGGCATCATCACCATACTGCTCCATATAGACATTATCACCATGCTACTCCATATTACTCTGATGTTCCACATAGACAATATCACCATGCCACTCCACATCACTCTATGCATAGTCATCATCACCATGCTAATCATCATACTTCTTCTCATTATAGACATCATCAGCATGCTCCTAATGTAAATAGGAATGCTATATGTACTTATTGTGGTTTACATGGACACATATCACTATAATATAGAATTAGAAGATTAGTAGATAGAAAGACATATGCATGGTTTTCAAAAACTAACTTTTTAGGACCCTCAAGAACTTGGGTACCAAAGGTCACATCTACTCTTGATGTAGGTGGACCTTCCCTCCTCAACTAAGAGTAAGTAGATTCTCGATAGTGGAAGCTCGCGGCATATGATGGGAGACGCAAATCTTTTCGCATCACTATCCATGAAGAGAGAAGGATAAGTATCCTTCGGCAACAACCTTAAAGGTTATATTATAGGTAATGGTAATATTGGTTATCCTCCCTCTTCCGTAATAAAGGATGTTTGCCTAGTGATCGAGTTAAAGCATAACATGCTCAGCATTAGTCATCTTGCTGACCATGGATATGACATTAACTTTGGACAAAACAAATGCCTTATTTATGATAGGTCAACGGAAGACATTGCTTTTGAAGGGGTAAGAGAGGATAATATTTATATTTTCTATTTGTCTGCAAATACTAGCAATGCAGGAAGATGCCTATTTGCTCATAAAGATGAACGGTTACTTTGGCACCAGCGTCTTGGTCATGCCAACATGGATACTATATCCAGGCTATCGACCAAGAAGCTAGTTAGAGGCTTGCCCGACATCACATTCAAAAAGGACACCGTATGTGTCGAATGTGAGTTGAATAAGGCAACCAAGTCATCTTTTCATTCCATAAACTCTGTAAGCACTACTAGACCCTTGAAACTACTCCATATGGATTTATTTGGCCCTAGTAGAGTAGCCAGTCTTTGTGGAAAACTCTATGCCTTTGTTATTGTTGATGACTTTTCAAGATTTACTTGGGTTTTCTTTCTTACTTATAAAAGTGATGCTATTTCAGTTTTTAAGATTTTTGTAAAGAAAGTTCAAAACGAAAAAGGCTACATGATTACTCGCATCCGAAGTGATCATGGAGGCGAGTTCGAAAATTCTGATTTTGAAAAGTTTTGTGATTCCAATGGATTTGATCATGAGTTTTCTTGTCCAAGAACTCCCCAACAAAATGGTGTTATGGAGCAAAAGAATAGGACTCTTGGCGATATGGCTAGAGTCATGTTGAACAAGTTTTTACTTCCAAAATACTTTTGGGCTGAAGCTGTCAGTACAGCATGCCACATTTTAAATAGGGTGCTTATTCGTCCTATTACGAAGAAAACACCCTATGAGCTTTGGTTTGGGAGAACCCCAAATATTTCTTATTTTAGAGTTTTTGGATGTAGATGTTTTATCCTTAACATCAAAGACAACTTAGACAAATTTGATGCCAAAACTGACGATGGTATTTTCCTTGGCTATGCGGCCAAGAGCAAGGGATATAGAGTTTTTAACAAACGCTCATTAATTGTGGAAAAGTCTACCAATGTGACTTTTAATGAAGATAATAGTGCAGCAGCTACTCTTGATGATGATGTTGAGCCATCAACGTCTACTCCAATGAACACCACAACCGAAACAAATTCTCTGGAAAGCTTGCCTAAGAAATTCTCTTTCAAGCCATCACATCCAGAAAATTTGGTAATCGGTGAGGTTTCACGAGGAGTAACTACTAGATCATCATTAAGAGACTCTATTGCTAGCACTGCCTTTATTTCACAAATTGAGCCTAAAAATATTTTAGAAGCTTTCAATGATGAATTTTGGATTTCTGCTATGCAAGAGGAACTCAACCAATTCGAGAGGAGCCAAGTATGGGAACTTGTTCCTAGACCGACTAATCACTCGATTATTGGTACTAAATGGGTTTTTAGAAACAAAGTGAACGAAGATGGTTCAGTCACACGCAACAAAGCTCGTCTAGTAGCCCAAGGATACAACCAAGAGGAAGGTATCGACTATGATGAGACGTATGCTCCTGTTGCTAGATTAGAATCCATTTGGATGCTTTGTGCATTTGTAAATTTTCAAAATTTCAAATTATTTCAAATGGATGTTAAAAGTGCTTTCTTGAATGGTTTTATTAAGGAGGAAGTTTATGTAAAACAATCCACTGGCTTTGAAAATCACAAATTTCCCGACCACGTGTTCAAGCTAAAGAAAGCGCTATATGGCCTCAAACAAGCCCCTAGAGCTTGGTATGAACGGCTAAGCAACTTCTTGCTTGAAAAAGGTTTTTCAAAAGAGAAAATTGATACTACACTTTTCATAAAATCTTTCAAAAACACTATTCTTTTAGTACAAATATATGTAGATGATATTATTTTTGGTTCTACTGATGAAACCCTTTGTCAAGATTTTGCCAAGTGTATGCAGACCGAGTTTGAGATGAGCATGATGGGGGAGCTCAACTACTTTCTTGGACTGCAAGTCAAACAAATGTCAAATGGAACCTTCATCTGTCAATCGAAGTATACAAAGGACATGCTGAAGAAATTCGACCTTAATAACGTCAAACCAATCAGCACTCCTATGGCTACTTCAACCAAACTTGAACCAGATGATAGCGACAAAACCGTAGATCAACGTAAGTATCGAGGTATGATAGGCAGTCTACTCTATCTTACTGCTAGTCGCCCTGATATAATGTTTAGCGTTTGCCTGTGTGCTAGATATCAAGCAAATCCTAAAAAATCACACATGACCGCAGTTAAGCGTATCTTTCGATACCTTAAGGGTACGGTTACAGTGGGCCTATGGTATCCCAAGTCAACATTATTTGACCTCATTGGTTACTCTGATCTGATTTTGCTGGATGCAAGGTCGACCGTAAAAGTACGAGCGGTACGTGTCATTTATTAGGAAAGGCTTTAGTCTCTTGGTTTAGCAAGAAGCAGAATTCTGTCGTACTATCCACAACAGAAGCTGAATACATAGCAACTGGGCGTTGTTGTGCTCAAATTCTGTGGATGAAGCAAACCCTTGAAGACTATAATTTATCTTTCATGCATATTCCAATCTTTTGTGACAACACTAGTGCTATAAACTTGACTAAGAACCCCATTTGTCACTCATGCACGAAGCATATTGAGATACGACACCACTTTTTGCGTGTTCATCAGCAAAATGGCACGATTAACTTAGAATTTATTGACACTGATCATCAGTTAGCAGACCTCTTCACCAAACCATTATCCGAAGAGCGCTTCAATTTTCTTTATCGTGAACTTAGAATTTTAGATGAAGCTGTTATAAATTAAAAATAAACCTGCGTAAATATCGAATATATTGTGATTCTCTTATGATGAACTTGCTATGGGTACAAGCCGAAAGGGTCCTTCTGACGACAAGGCGTAAAAGCCTAAGCGACACGGTGCACTAGTCCTCAGGACTACCGCTAGCTGGGATCCGGCCCCTGCAGCTAACCCATGGCAGATTCAAAATATTGAATTATAATATAATTCCTTGTTTATTACACGGTTCATTTTTTTATTTATCACTTGCTGAAATACTAATTTTTCAAACTTCATATTACTGCTTTGAAATCACTATCTGCTACTCATCTATTTACTTATTGGATCCTTTTTGTGCTTAAACTTTTGTAGTATATTGGTTTTTATCTTCACTTAAACAATTTTTGACTCAACTCAGCCTGATTCCTGTTCTGTCCCCAGGAACCAGAATTCGGGCCGAACTCTGCCCCTACCAGAGTTCGGGCCGAATTCGGCCTGCCTATTCCAGAACCGGGAACAGGCACAGCCGTAGATCTTTTTGTTGATCAAATGGTCATAAATTGACTCGACCAAAAGAAACCCTCCCCTTTATTTCGGTTTCTCTTCCCTCTCCTTCCTTCTTACCACCTTTTCTACTTCTCCTACTCAAAACTCTCAAAACCCTAACCCTAGTTTCTCCTCTATTGGGCTCCATTATTCCCCAAACTCAAGGAGAAGGCTTGGTTTTCAATTCTCTTTCATAATCCTTCAATATCTTGAGGTATAACTCCTTTCTTTTCTATATCTCAAATTTCTTTATTATATATCTATTGTGTTATGGCTCCACGATTGCTTAACCGTGGGAAGAGACTTCGGACTGAGGGCGCGTCCTCGTCGAATGCTCCTTCGCCCGTTGCACTACCCATTGCACCGGCAATTGAACAACAAACCCATCCGTTGTTCAATCCTCCACGTCTACGTGATCCAAACACTTTCGACGACCGAATCTTTATATCACTAGACGCATCCAATGAATGGTTTAGCAATTTTCGGACACGTCCGGTGTTTGCGGGACACCCCATAAACTTCACAATTTTCTCACAGTATGATGCACTCTTTAATGACCTTTGTCTTGATGAACTCGTTACTTCTAATTCGGTCATTTATCGTAGTGCAATACAAATATTTTATTGCAATTTGACTCATGATGATACTCGCATCAATTCACGTATTGCGGGTATTGATATCTCATTTGATGATTTTGAATTAGCTGAATATCTTGACCTTATTGAGCCTAATTCTTGGGAGAAGCTTGTTGAAGCTAGATCCTTTATCTTTTCCGAAGGAATTTCTCTAGAGAGTTTCAAGGACGACATGTGTAGCCCTAACACACGTCCTCGTAAGCTCTTGGCAAAGTACCTCAATCCTTATTTCTATGAGCTTCATTGGATCATTTTCAACACCATTCTACCCAAAGCGGGTTCTACCGATGAAGTTACCTATTTTGAGATTTTAGCTTTGTACCATCTCCACTTCCATGTTCCCTTTAACCTCTCACGCACAATGATGGATTGGATGATCAACTGTAGGAAGAAGCCAAGATCTTTGGTTTATGCCTTATACCTTCCTATGATCTTTCGTGCGTTCCATGTACCTCTTGATGAGTGTCCATTCTTCCCTGCCCCTTCCTTTCTCTCCAAGGCAAGGAGGCTTCATGCGGCCGTTGGCTCCCCGGTCGTGTCTGAGCATTCTGAGGATGAGCCGGATGCCCCTCCTCTCGGACAGGATCCTCCTCCTCCTCCTCCGGCCACTCTTGAGTCATTTCAGGCCATGCTTCGAGATCGTTTCACTTTAGAGGACGATCGATGGACTCAGTTGGACTATCGGACCACATTACAGATGAGTGCTATCAGCAACTCGCTGCATGACATCCGGTATTTCATGTCTCGCCATCGTTCCATGCCCATTCCTATGGAGCGAGATCCCGATCGTGAGACATGGATCCTGATGCAGCTTTTGTGGACCCACGTCGCTCCTTTACTGATCCTTCGGACGACGCCGGGCCCTCTCGTGCTCGTTGAAGGTTTTGGACTGTTATTTGAGGCTGCTACTGGAGATCTTAGATTATGCTTTCTATATTCTGCTTTAGTTACTTTTATGGACTTGGTTTGTAGTAGACTCATTATGGTTTATGCTTTTGAGACTTGGTAGTTCTTTTATCAGTTTCTATGTTACTATGATTCTTGGGTATTATCTTAGTTTATATGCAGTTTCTTCTCTTTTGGTGTGTTTGCCAGTTATTATACATCTCATATTGCTAAATGCCAAAAGGGGGAGATATGTGTATATTCTGTTTGGTTTATATGTGCTTTTGGAAGAATTTTATTAACAGGTCAACAAGATTCACAGCATTTTTTATGGGGGAGCAATTCTTAAGCTCGGCACTTATTATGGGGGAGCTATGTCGTTACCTGTGTCCAGGTATGGATATTGAATATATAATTATTACTTTGTCAATTATCAATATGGAAGAGATTGTTGACACAAAGTCACAGTCAACCAAATATTGTTAACGTTGACTAAATAATACTTGTGATAATTCAATAAGACACACGACGACTATATTCTGCTCAAGCCAGACGACAGCTCATGTGCATATACAAGTCATTTTTGCGTCTGTACTTTTACATTTTATTGAGTCTAGAAATTTTGTAAGCTGAGTTATGCTGGGCTCTTGAGACTCAACCCACAACCTATCCAAAGCCCATAAAGCTCCACATCCAAACTTAGCCCATTTCACCCTTGGACCAGTTCTGTGCTCTGGAGACAGAGTTCGGGCCGAACTCTGCCTCCACACAGAGTTCGGGCCGAACTTTGTCTCCTAAAAATCAACACCCTAATTTTTAGGGTTGGCTGGTTGCTAGTTGTCCAATGGCCAAATTTTTGAAATTTCTACCAGAATTCTGGCCGAATTCTGCCTGATAAAAACCTATAAATAGGCCTAGAATTCTCTCATTTCAATTCATCCAATCTTCTCTTCTCTTCTCTCTTAAGCTCAATATAAGCCATACCCTTCTCATCTACTAGCCACAAGTTTCCTAAGTCTCGAGTGCTCAGCATCTCTCAGTTAGGAGTCTTGTGCAATAGTTCAAGAAGTCGCTTGGAAAAGTCCAAGCATCGCCACTGCGATCCTCTGTAAGAAGTTGACGTGCTCTTCTGAAGTAAAGGTACGGGTTGTAACTACTATTTCACAAATAATGGATTTAATCCTGAGCTAGAGTTCTCAGGCCTGGACTAGTCCTCCACGAGGGAAACCAGGTTAAAATCGGCTGTGTTTGCGTATGCTCTCTTGATTCTCACTTTAAATTCCGCATTTACTCTGATTAGTTTTGTTTGTGATAGAGTTGATTTTTAATTGGATATTTTCTCTATAAACTCTATTCACCCCTCTCTAGAGTTGCCATCTGTTCTTCAGGTTAGACTCCATCCAATCAAATCACGGCTAAATAATGAGTACGGCTTGATACTTTATCTAACTAGGGTTATCACAGGCCTAGTTTCTAACAAGATGTAATGAGATTATTCCAACAGCCACAAGCCCTGCAGACCATCCAAGCTATCCGGACGCAATTAGGGGTTGAATTCATGTGGGTACATTGTCCAAAGAACACATGTACCCTTAAGTAGCTTGAAGGGAGCAACACATGACAGTGTGCTGGAAATGTGCCCTACTCGACGGCAGGCTACAGATCCCATGATGGGACGCCCAGATAATGGGATTGCCTGTAGCTGAGAAATCTCTTTATGACTACTGGATTATTCTAGTTATTAGCCTTAATCAGTTTAAGTATGTACCCATGACCGTGGTACTCAGGGGTCCCTGCCCTAGACATGATGCAAGATGGTACAAGTTCATTATACAATCACAATCATCCACGGTGTCCAGGCCATTCATTCTTGTCATGCCATACTAGCCGTCGTAACAGCCTTCAATAGTTCCCATCATGCTTGCTTGTCAAGTCATGTCATGTCATGTTTACTTCATACCATGCTGTATACTTTTATTATTTCAAACATATTAAATAAATTCATGATTGTCAAGTTCATGACAAAAGGCGTAAGGATAAAAAGGGTAAAGGTGTATGCCATAGGGACTCAAGGTCTCTACGCGCGTACCTCTACGCTAGGCCAAGGGGCCTCAAGCGTAAAGTGGCTTACGCTAGCAAGCCATAGGCAAGCGAGGCTCTACGCGAGTGAAACTCTACGCGAGCAAGCTCTACGCGAGGAAACACTCGAGCAAGACTTTACGCATGCGAGAGTCTGCTCGAGCCAGGGTTTTACGCGAGCACGATTTTACGCAAGCGGGAGGGCCCCGAGCGTAAAATTCGAATGAACTCGGCTTAGAACGGAGTACGCTGGCACGCAATTGCGTGTGCGTAAAAGGCTGAATAATACGATGTCACGTAAAACGTGGGCGTAAATGCTAAACACTATGCTAACACGTTAGAACGTATACGTAAAACTTCATCTTCTCTCCATGGCCAAGACAAGCAGGCGTAAAAGCTTACGAACTCAAGCAAGCCCCATCTCGGTCAAGTCTCGATGAAATCCAACCATTCAAGAACCAAACTTGCGTAAAATTGAAATCCCTACTACATGGAACTCTCCATTTCGGAAACAACCAAGTTTTAGAAGATCAAACCCATGAAGATCAAAAATGCTAAAACTTAGATCTATATGAAACAAGCCATGGAATTCGAAAATGCTAAATACTAAAGTGACTTAGAATCTCATGAGGAAGAAAATGGAACAGCAAAATCTGAGTTCCTCCATGAAGCAAGTTGCACTTGCCTAAGCCTCTCTCTCTGGTCGGTGGAGAGAGTTAATGGAGGAAGAAGAAGAGTAAATAAAGAGAGAGAATGGGTAGGTGGGTTAATAAATGGAGGGGATGGTGGTAGGTAAGGGTTGGTCCACATGTAAAAACTGAATCAAGCCGAACCAAGCAGCCGAACCGAACCAAGCAAACTGAAATGCCAAAATAAACCATGAAATAAGACATACAATATGAGTCAAAATACGTACACGTATACAAAAATATGTAATACGAACTATGGGTGTTACAACTATAAATAACGAAAGAGAGTCCATTATGCAAAATTATACGTAAAAACTAGTTGATATTCCTCCAGGATATAAGCCATTAGGCTACAAATGGATATTCAAGAGGAAGATGAAAGCTGATAGAACTATTGATAAATATAAAACGAGACTGGTTGTCAAAGGATATAATCAAAAACAAGGAATTGATTATTTTATACATATTCACCAGTAATAAGGATAACATCAATTCGGATGTTAATTGCAATAGCAGCATTGCATAATCTTAAAATTTATCAAATGAATGTAAAGGCTGCCTTTCTAAATGGTGACTTGGAAAAAAAAATGTACATGAATCAACCAGAAGGATTCATAGTAGCAGGTAAAGAAAGAAAGAAAGGTGTGCAAACTAGTCAAGTCTCTATATACGGAATTAAACAAGCACCGAAATAGTGGCACCAAAAGTTTGACAATGTAATGATGTCAAACGGATTCAAGATTAATGAGTGTGACAAATGTGTATATGCTAAAAATACACAAACTGGATATGTCATTATATGCCTATATGTAGATGATATGCTAATAATAGGCAGTAATAATAACATAATCCAGGAAACAAAGAAGATCTTTATCAAAAACTTTGATATGAAAGATTTGGGAGTTGCAGATGTACATATTAGGAATTAAGATTTCTAAAACACCAGATGGGCTGATATTATCCCAATCTCATTACATTGAGAAGATTATAGAGAAATATAATCAAAATGATAATAGCATTGCAAAAACTCTAATAGATTTAAATCTTTATTTAAAGAAGAATGCCAAAAAAAGTATTTCACAACTGGAATATTCTCGTATAATTGGAAGCCTAATGTATGTCACAAACTGTACGCGACCGGACATAGCTCAATCACTTAATAAACTAAGCAGATATACAAGTAATCCAGGAGAAAATCACTGAAAGGCTATTATTAGAATACTCAGATATTTAAGAAATACTAAAGACTATGGATTGCATTATACTAAATATCCAGTTGTACTCGAATGATACAGTGATGCAAATTGGATATCTGATACTAAAGACTCGAAATCCACAAGTGGATATGTTTTTACACTTGGAGGTGCAGCAATATCATAGAAGTCCTCAAAACAAACGTGTATAGCTAGATCAACTATGGAATCTGAATTCATAGCTCTGGATAAAGCAAGTGAAGAAGCAGAGTGGCTTCGAAATTTCTTGGAGGAAATTCCAATATGGCAAAAGATCGTACAAGCAATTTATATATATTGTGATAGTTAATCTGCTATCGGTAGGGCACAAAGTCACATTTTCAACGGTAAATCAAGACACATTCGAAGACATCACAATACCGTTAGACAACTTCTCTCTAATGGCATAATCACGATTGATTATGTAAAATCAAAGAAAAATCTTGTGGATCGACTAACTAAAGGTTTGACAAGAGAGAAAATATATAAGTCATTGAGGGGAATGGGCTTGAAGCCTATGATAAAAGAAATTCCATAAAGGAAAACCCAACCTAGTTGACTGGAGATCCCAAGATCTAGGTTCAAAGGGACAACCTAATTATGTGAAATTCTTAAATGACACTGACGAGTATTTAAATACTCCTCCATTCTCTAGGATGACAAATAACAGTGTCGCCTGTAAAGAAAAATTAGGGTAAGTATTGCTTTTAATGATTTCCATGACTTGAAATTCAAGTGGAGTATAGCAGGATACTCTTATTAGGAAGTCACATATATGAGTGTGGAAGTGGGGCCACTTCTATGAGAATTATAAGGCTAGATTCTCTAAGAACACTTATAAAATCAGGCAAATGTTCAGGACCAAAATAAACAAAATAATAGAAGCAATATTGGTCGAAAAGAAAAGTGGTGTAATATTTATTGACTCTCCAGACTTAGACGAACATGAGTACCCTTAGGTGTACGGATCAGGACCTAACTCTGCACTTTTAGACGAGGAGATCTTGCCTTCGAAGTTTCTGTGATCTTCTTCTAGATGGATCACTTATTTTCTTGCATTTCTTTCTATTTCAGATGTACTGAACTATTTCCTATTTTTGGTTAATAATAGTCATTTGGTAGTAGATTTGTTTCCATCCGACTATTGGCACTTTCATACTATCATTTCCTTCAGTTCATATATATTTTCAGTATTTCCTGCTTAGTTAATATTTTTAGGGATATTTTGTAAAACCTCCCCTAAATAATGGGCTAATTTGCGAAATACCCCCTAAAGATCTCGAATTGGTAAAACCCCCTTTCCGTCAAGACGCTGTTTGATTTTGGGTGACGTGGCAATCCGTGTGTGTTATATATGCGACCCATTGTTATACTAGCTGAGCTGGAGCTCAAATACAGCGTAAGTATGTGTCGTAGGTTCCATATATTGGAGTAGCCTACGTCTACATACCAGCTGGCATAGTCACGTGCTAGTCCCACGTATTTTGGGGCTGGGACATGACATACTTTTGTAAGTTTACAACAAAAGCTGAACAGTTCAAGACATCATGTTCACTTTCATACTTATATTGCTTGAACATATCTATTGCCTCATCTTTTGATTTCATAAGATAGACATAGCAATAACGAGTACTGTCATCGATGAATGTGATGAAGTACTTCTTTCCATTTCTAGTTTGTATGGCTTTTAGATCACATACATCTGTACGGATTAAATCCAACGGTTCGGTATCTCTTTCAACCGAATTTTGAAATGATGTACGGGTTAATTTGCTTCTGCATATATTTTATACTTATAATTTGAATCTATTACCGATGTAGGAATTAAGTCCATGTTCATTAGTTTCCTGATTGAATCATAATTAACATGACCTAATCTTCCATGCCACATATGAGATGACTCAACAATATAAGAAGAATTAATCATCTTATTAGGCATAACAGTCATTACATTTATTTTGAAGAGGCCCTCCTTGAGATAACCCCTCCCCACATAAACTCCACTTTTGGTGAGTATAAATTTGTCAGATTCAAATATTAATTTGAACCTATGCTTGCTTAACATAGATCCGAAAATCAGATTCTTCCGAATGTCAGGTACATGCAAAACATTGTTAAGCTTCAATTCCTTTTCCGACGTTATTTTCAGAATGATCGTCCCTTGTCCTTCAACCTTTGACGATGAAGAATTTTTCATGAAGAGTTGTTCGCCTTGGTCGATGCTTTGGTAGGTACTGAGCATAGTCTTTTCAGCACAGATGTGGCGGGTAGCGCCAGTATCAACCCACCACTCCCTTGGGTTGCTTCCTACCATATTTACTTCAGAAACAATAGCCGTCAGAACCAGGTCATCAACGCCCTTAGCCAAATGCTCATCTTCAGTCATATGAGTCTGGTGAGGATATCCCTTGTTTTTGTTTTTATTTTTGTTGTAATTGTTGTAGTTGCGACTACGACAATTTGCAACTTTATGTCCCATTTTCTTGCATATGTGACATTTACATTTGAACCTTTTATAGTTCCCTTGACCGGAGTAGTTTCCTTGAGCGGAGCCTCCAGTATGTTTGTGCTTTTTTTTCTTTTTTATCCTGTCTCTAAGATATTTGCCCTAGCTTCTATAAAAGATATTTTTTTCGTGCTCATGTTATTCTCTTCTATTTTAAGCCTGACAATCAAGTCTGCCAGTGGCATGTCCTTACGTTTATGTTTCAGATAGTTCTTATAGTCCTTCCATAGAGGTAGAAGTTTTTCAATTACAGATGCTACCTGAAACGGTTCACATAAGGCCATACCTTCGGTAACCAGTTCGTGAAAAATTGTAACTGCCTATTTTCAAAATCAAAGATAATTTTGTCATTTCTCAGTTTTTCATAATTTTGGTAAATTTTAATTTACTCAATACCATTTAAATTGGTGTATTATAATTTTTGTGTTTTGCTAGTATAACACTAGAAACTGTTTAGCCTAGAGACTAACCATGACCACGGAGACCTAACCAAGTATTTAGATTAGCAAATTTCTATTTTCTAGGCTAAGGCTATTTTGATCATTTTTTATTTTTCAACATTTTGGAAATTTTATATTTTTAATAATGTTTTTATTGGATTTGTTTAGTCGGGTTTAAGTTTTGTCTCGTTCCGACTTGTGTTAGTGACTCGGGTAGCTTAGACTCTAGATGGGACCCAAACTTAAGTTAGACATGGTCCACAAAACCCACCATTTAAGTTAGTAAGTTAGATTAATTACAACTTGTTAGAATGGTTAAGTTAGAGACCCAAACTTAGCCCTTTTGATTCCAAACTTGAAAGACTTAACCTAATGAGACATATAGAGGCCTTAGTGGTCTTTCACCCAAGGCCCAAAATGTAGCACCCAGTTTTCCAAATGAGGGTAATTTTGAAATTTCGTATTTGTAATTATTTTAATAATAATATTTGATTCATGATATAATTTTTGGTGATTTTAAATCATTTTAAAATTATTTAAATAAATGACTTGTGGTTTTGACGTTTTGCTAGTGAAACCCTAGAGACTGTTTGACCTAGAGCCTAACCATGTGATTATGATATTTTAATATCATTTTTGGCCTAAGAATATTTTTGCATTTGAACTCTTTGAATTATTTTGATATTATTTTATTATTTATGATATTGTTTTGGGGTTATTTGAGTCGGGTTCGAATTTTAACTCAATCAGACTTGAAATGGGGACCCGGGGGGTAGTTTGACTCTAGTGGGACCCACACACTAGTTAGGCATGGCCCACATGATATTAATTTTAGCCCACATGATAGAAATATTTTAGTTAGAGGTTAGACTAATTATTATGGATAAGGTTAGTGTGATTAGAGACTTTAGAATGACTAATTTAGCCCCAACCAATCAGCCCTTTCCTAATACTCATAGAATAGGTTAGTAGGGGCTTTTGGACTTTTCCTAATAGGACAAAACCATCTTTATGGCCAGCCACAATAAGGATAGGGTTGAGCCTCCCATTTGTCATTATCCATCTATTTTTCTCTCTCTTGTTCTTTCCCAAATTCCTAGAGAGCAATCCCTAGCAATTTCTCCACCAAATCCTTCCATTTCACCACCAAATCTTCTTCTTTCCTTCTCCATTCTAGCCAAGGAGGAAGCTACCCAAGTTTGGGAGGATTCAGAGCTCGTTCGTGTCCTTTTGGAATCTCTACGTGTCGGTGTCGCTCCGGGAAGGTTTTTCTTCGATTCGATCTACCGGGAGGTATAAATCCCTTCTCCTTTTCATTTCCTCATGCATATAGGTCTATTTTAAACCCATAGGAATGACCCCCATGGTTGTATCTCCATTTGTGTCCATTTGTGTCTATTTGGAGGTCATAGGAGTGTCCTTTGTGTTGTGGATGTGTTCATGTTACATATATAGATTTATATATATATATTGTAATGAGAGTGTATCTATATTTATATATGTAATAAATGGTTCATAATGATTATATAATCAAGTTTGTGAGTGTGGTTCCTCATATTATTATTGCTATTATTGTTGTGGATAATTAGGATATATATTGTGTATTCTTTTGGCTCAAACTATCTAAATCCGTCATGATTTTTATCCACGTTTTTAATTTCAGCCCTAACTTAGAAATATCATAACTTCTAGCTCAAAGCTCGGTTTAATCTCCCATTTTTTTTAAAAGAAGCGTATTGAAGTTAGCTTTCCAAAACATATATTAATAGGCCTAATTCTTTCTGTAACTTTTTGGAAAATTATTTGAGTGTCAGCTGTACGAAAGACAAACGCGTTCTCGGTGTTTTTGCGATTCCGGGAGTTTTCGGAAATGAAAATACGATCCGTTTAAAGTTTCGGAAAGCTAACACATAGATCTATAACATACTTTAATCCTAAATTTTAATTCATGCTGAGATGGTACAGTATTGATTATTAGTAGGAGTTACTATTCGGTATATACATTTTGTGCACCCTTGTGAGTAATATAATGTTCTATTTGATTTTAATCCATGTTAATGTATATACATTATATAATTAAATAGAGAATGCAAGCATGAGTAAATAGTTAAATAAATAATGTATGAGGTGTAAGTATCCTATCTAATGTAAGCATGTATAAGTATGACTTGTAATGAATATGTAGGTTCCATACTATGTAATGTATGGTGCATATAGTGGTACAAGAGAATAATGAATGATGAATGAATGCAAGCATGAATGTAATGTAATAATAGATGTAATGTATGCAATATACAAGTTAATAAGATGTAATATTCTATGTTAACACAAATCCTATATTACCTCATGTACCCCCTTACACTATGTTGACACTATCACACTTGACACATTGTTCACTTACACTTTGACACTCTTTGATATGTATACACTATATATGCCCATTTAACCCTCACTTGCCCCTTTGCCATGTTCACATACACACACATAGCCTCTTAAATAAGTATTTATGAATATAGTTAACTTAGCTATATATGTATATTATATATATGTTAGCATATTGTGTCGTAATATATAAGTTTATATAACCATTTGAAATGCCATGATTATAGACCTAATGTTGAATACCAATATATGCATGTGTATATATGTGTAGACATATATAGCTTAAAGTAATAGATTACCTAGTATATATCCAATGTGAATTCTTGCCTATTTGAGTATTGAATAATTGTATGCTATAGAGTTGGGTGTATGTTGGCTTGTATAGCCTTGTATTGATGTGTGCTTGCTAGGATAGTCTTGGTTAGGCCTAGTAAGACTTGCTGGGTTAGGACATGACGTAGTTTGACCTAGTTTGACTAGTACAGTTGAACAGAGTTGACCAAGGGTTGACTTTGGCCTAGTTTGACCTAGATTCATGTAGAATGCATTGTAGTGCTTTATATTACCCTTCTGGATATGTTGTGACTTATGCTGTTCTAATTAGGAGCCAGACACCTCTCTTCGAACAGTATCTTTACCTTGGACATTCAGATATCAGGCGAGTACATTCTCTGATCGTTTCATACTTGTCACGACTTATATTCTCGCTCTAGATTACTTTTACTTGATGCTGTCACGTTATCATCACGGATTGGTACTATATGGATCTCTTCTTGGGATGTTATCCCCCTTAGCGGGCACATCGGATACTTTATGACATGTGTTTCATGTACATCATGTATTTCTTGCTTCTGCGTTATTCATGTACACTCATGTTCTCTCATGTTCTTACATGTACGTTCATGTACTCTCATGTTCTTTCATGTATGCTCATGTTTCCTTATATGTTTTTTGTATAACCAAAACATCATGTTCGTAACGTAACTTGAATAGATCCTTGTGTATTGATTGTGGGTAGGGGTGAGTATAAATGGTCATGTGATTTATCCATCATGTTCACTCTGTTACTTTTTATGTTTTATCATGTACAACATAGCCTTATTAGCTGATGTCCTACATGTTCACTCATGTACATCATGTTCAACCTAAGCCAATTACATGCCATCTCGTACTCTAAATCACTAGTCACTTACAGTTCTTACTTATCATGTATATATTTCCAGTTATCAAATATCTCTCCTGTTTTCATGTATATCTTCTTACAGCGTTTCATGTATCTTATTCTATTGCCTGCTTTATATTTCCTGACATGATATGAACTGCATGAGATGTATTGTGCTCGCTCCTGTCCTGACTGGACCTGTTGATAAATTTTACAGATAGCCTGGGATTGCCTGCTAGCCTAGAGGAGACACAGTAGAGGTTGTTTAGATAGTTATTTCATTTTGTTGGGAGTTGTATTTACTTTGTGGATTACTGTATTTGAGTTTTGAGATGTACTTCTGGATTTATGTATCTTAGACACTTAGACTTCTATCTCCTGTATCTCTTTAGGATTTTATGTTTTATCTATCTTCCATTATGCTCTACCTTAGATGTGATTGAGTTTACATTCTGCTATGTCACCCCCATTCGGGGAGTATAAACTGCTTAGCCTTATACTGTTAGATGCATGAGACCTAGGACAGCGTTCTACCGCCGACACTGCGGCGTAGGTTGGGCGTTGTTACGTTCTCGTGCCCTAACTCTAGGGTCCGGGTCGTGACACATTTTTAGTGGTGGCCCATGCAGGTCGAGTTTATGTAGTGGTATTCGAACTTGAGTACCACTACAGCCTGCAATAGGAATATGATATATCTTGAAGGTACTCAATCACAGTTAGGAACCCTTGAGAGATTCCCGGAACGACCCTTGAGAATCTTATTTTAACTTCGATTTGAGAACTCTTTTTCTCTTGATTTGATTTATTTTTACTTACTGTTGTTAAATTTGATTTTGATGGATTATGGTTGAATTTGAGTTATATTCATTGATTTTGATGAATGATTGTCGAATTTTGAATCTTGATGATAGCTGTTGCATCCGAGTTGTATTTTGATGGATTTTTGTTCATTTTGAATTTTGAAGTTCGTTGATAAATTTGATTTGATTTATGGGTATTCACTGTTGATTTAATTTAATTTTTTTTGACAAGATAAAATTATATGGGCTAGGTCATCTATGTTATGGAATCTAGTCTTCTATAGTCACATTAGCCAGCATGGTGATGACATATAGTTTGACTCTGGATATATTTCTCGGGTGTGAGAATTTAAGGTTTTCGCAGCCAAGCTAGCGGCACCGCAAAAATGTTAAATACCACGATTCTAGAGGTATGTGCATAAGTCAAGGACTCTGTGATTATCGTAGCCTTGCTTACTAGTATGACGGGGATTTAGAGTACCATGATTTTGGATAGACGCATATGATTATCAGATTGTACCTTAAATATTTTCAAGCATGTTTTCTCTACTTTGATGCAGTCCTTCAAAAAGAATTATTATTTGTTTTGCTTTGTTTTGCTTCTAATTATTTAACTTAGGAGTAGCTTGTGTAACTTCTTGCTATGAGTTTCTTCTTAATACAATGAATCGATGATTTTGCTAGACTTTATCTTGGATTTGATATTTAGCTCTGGTTTTAAAATGGTTCCTTCTTTATTGAATAATAATAATAAAACTGCCTTGATTTTGTCAATCACCTATTTTGCGATCTTGGTAGGAATCTAAATGTTGGTCTTAACGTAGAATTAATTTTTTTGGGATATGAGAATATATGAGTATATTTACATAGAGGACACTTGCCTGATACGTATGCATGCTACACTTGATTTTCTACCTATCTAAATACATATTAATATGTTGTTAATGTTAAAATTTTCAAAACCCTAATATTTCTGGTTTTCTGCTTTTCCAGTTTAAATTCGTAATTTAAATATAAATTTCATGTTATTAGTTTTGTCTACATAACTGCACATGTATGATATCTGCAGAGTTTTAATTTTTAGAGAAATTGGTTAAGTTATGTTAAATTTGTAAAATCTGAGACTGCATTATGTTAATATTACACTGGTTTAAATGTTAGCATCTTTTCAGATTTTGTATGTAAATGCTGAACTAAAATTGGGTTTAACCTTTCAATACTAAGCTATAACCCTGTACAAGGACACACACACACCCTAACTTAGTATACGCTGTCATGTAACCTAACCTTTCCTCTCTATGTTATGATCACATACTTGTATAGATATATATAGAGCTTAGGCATACATGTTATAATATATGTATATACATAACTAAATCTCTACCTCTTATAGATGTTTATGGTTAGCCATGCATGTTATGATTAAATAGGTTGTGTATTGTAGGTTGTTAATCCATATACCATGAGTAGTATAACAGGATAGCTCATATACAATTTCATGTATATTTCACATACACCCATACACACACAAACCATATAATATTACATAATGCTAGTTTTTCCTCTCTAACGCTCTCTCTGTATATATATATTGTGATTTGGATTTCAATGCAAGTGATTTTCAATTCCTTAATTTTTGAATTTGATTTTCTGCACCCTTTTTCAGATAATTGGTAGTTGCCTTTATTTTATTTTGATAAGTACCAGTTTCATATAGGATGGTAGACCGCCTTACAGTTTTGATGGTTTGTTGTTTCTATAACTTCTCTAGTTTAGCACCCTAGATTGCTTGTATGTTTTGATACCCTATGACCGTTTCGGTTAGCATGACTAGTTTACCTAGATGAGACTTTCACTACCACCGTATGCCATGACCCTATATGTCATCCTTTTGATCACATGATTTGTTTTAATCTGGGACTTTGATTGTGGAGGTTTGACCTAGAGGGAGTATGGACATTTTAATTTCGAGGACGAAATTTTTCTAAGGTGGGTAGAGTTGTAGCACCCAGTTTCCCAAATGAGGGTAATTTTGAAATTTCGTATTTATAATTATTTTAATAATGATATTTGATTCATGATATAATTTTTGGTGATTTTAAATCATTTTAAAATTATTTAAATCAATGACTTGTGGTTTTGACGTTTTGCTAGTGAAACCCTAGAGACTGTTTGACCTAGAGCCTAACCATATGATTATGATATTTTAATATCATTTTTGGCCTAAGAATATTTTTGCATTTGACCTCTTTGAATTATTTTGATATTATTTTATTATTTATGATATTGTTTTGGGGTTATTTGAGTCGGGTTCGAATTTTAACTCAATCCGACTTGAAACGGGGACCCGGGGGGTAGTTTGACTCTAGTGGAACCCACACACTAGTTAGGCATGGCCCACATAATATTAATTTTAGTCCACATGATAGAAATATTTTAGTTAGAGGTTAGACTAATTATTATGGATAAGGTTAGTGTGATTAGAGACTTTAGAATGACTAATTTAGCCCCAACCAATTAGCCCTTTTCTAATACTCATAAAATAGGTTAGTAGGGGCTTTTGGACTTTTCCTAATAGGACAAAACCACCTTTATGGCCAGCCACAATAAGGATAGGGTTGAGCCTCCCATTTTTCATTATCCATCTATTTTTCTCTCTCTTGTTCTTCCCCAAATTCCTAGAGAGCAATCCCTAGCAATTTCTCCACCAAATCCTTCCATTTCACCACCAAATCTTCTTCTTTCCTTCTCCATTCTAGCCAAGGAGGAAGCTACCCAAGTTTGGGAGGATTCGGAGCTCGTTCGTGCCCTTTTGGAATCTCTACGTGTCGGTGTCGCTCCGGGAAGGTTTTTCTTCGATTCGATCTAACGGGAGGTATAAATTCCTTCTCCTTTTCATTTTCTCATGCATATAGGTCTATTTTGAACCCATAGAAATGACCCACATGGTTGTATCTCCATTTGTGTCCATTTTGTGTCCATTTGGAGGTCATAGGAGTGTCCTTTGTGTTGTGGATGTGTTCATGTTACATATATAGATTTATATATATATATTGTAATGAGAGTGTATGTAACACCCTGTTTTCTGAAATTGGGAATTTTAAAAAAAAAAATTATTATTTTTATTATTTATTAGTGGTATTTTAGTCATGGCATGATTTTCTGGTGATTTTAGTTAAGTTAAACCATTTCTAAAGTCATGCTAAGTCATGACTTATGACTTTGTGATTTTGGTTAGTATAACTTAGTGTAAACCCTAGTTTTCTCTAACCTAGAAGTTGCCATGACCATGAGAGCTTAGCCATAGGCTTAGAACACCAAATTAGTGATTTTTAGCCTAAAGGGTATTTTGGTAAATTTCTAGGAATTATTTGGAATTATTTAGATTTATGTGTTTTTATTATTGTTTAATTATTGATTAGTGTCATGATTAGTCCCTAACCTAGTCTACCCTAATCCATAGGTTAGCCACTAACCTAGAATGATAAGGGGATAGATATTTGCATTGGTTAAAGGAGGATAAATATCTTGATATTTGCTTTATGGGATATTTTCCATAAAACACTCAAAATATCCAACCTTAGCCATGAAAGTCTTTCCCTTAGCTTGGAAGCAACCCAAGGACACCCCCTCCCCTTGTCATGGCAGCCAAGAGACCCCCATGACACCCCCTTGCCACCCCCATTCCTATAAAACTAACACTTAGGTTTATTCCCATGGTTTCATGAAAAATCAATTCACAAGAAAAACCTAGAAACCCTTCCACTCATTTAGCCATAACTTCCTCATTTCTCAAGCTTTGAACCTCTAGTTTTCTCCATTAGGTCACCTACAATCTAAGGGAGCCTAGGGAAGTGAGCTACTCAAGTTTCACCAAGGAAGGACAAGTTGGGCTTTGAGGCTAATCACCCTCATTTAGTGAAATTCAAGATCTTGCACACATAGAGGTAAATATATTTAAACCTAGTTATTTTACTGGTTTTTCTTCATTATTGCATGCATATAGTCATATTATAGTTGTGGGTAGGGTTTGGTGATTTTAGGGTTTTGTTTGGTGTCGTGTCGGACACGTATCCTAATTAATTTTCATTGTATTTTACTGTTTTTTTTAGCTCACTGTCACATTAATAATACTCACTGTTTTGTAAATCTTTTGAACCAAAAACCTAGCCTAGCTAACCCTAAACCTAACCCTAAAACACTGAGCACGTTTTGAGCTTGTGTCGTGTCCAAAACTGGACACAAAGCTCACTGGACACAACACTGTTAGACACTGTTTTTACACTGTAAAATCCCCTGCTACCACCCCCTTAGTTCTCCCTACACACGACACTAGGACACGAGAAATTTTGTGGACACGAGGGGGCAATGTCTGCGCACATGCCCCCAAAATTTGGTGTCTCCTCGTGTCGTGTCGAGTGAGAAATCTCACTCGCACTGGACACGGGCTGTCAGCGCACACACGCACAGACACCAACTTCGAGTGTCTCGTGTCGCACGGACACGACACGATGACACCTCGTAGTGACACGAGAGTGTAGCCCTATAGTTGGCGTACACTAGGACACGAGCACGAGGTGCGTCGTGTCCTGTGTCGCGAGCACGAGATGAGTGCATCGCTGCACGACGCGGTGCAGAACACTGAGTATCAGTCGATTTCCTTCGACTGATACGGAGTTCGTGCCGTGTCCTGAGGACACGTGGACACGAGACAGGCTACCTAAACCCTAGACCAACCCTAGGCGAACCTACCCACACGTGCACGAGACTTCTAGACACGTGTGTCGTGTCCTAGAGCTAAGTGCACGCGTGCACGATACTGTGTGTGTGCGTGTGTATCAGGAATTTACCCGGGTGTGGATTTTAAGTGTTTGGACACGTGAATCCGTGTCGTGGTGTCGTGTCAGTGTCCTAGGACACTAGGGTATGTTGTGGGACACGATTACCAACCTAGAGATTCGTGTCCTAGCTCGGTTTCGTATGTGAATTCGAGTTTACCTATGTTTTCCTACACAGTGCACTGTTTCCAGAATTTGGGTATTTTCCAGTTTTTGAATTCCAATTTCAAAACCTATTTTAATGTGATTTATACATTGTATAGGTGTATTTTAGTATGTATATGTGTAGTGTATAAGTATGAGTGTGTGTAGGTGAGGTTTGAGTGAAATTGGTAGTGTGTGTGTGTAGATATATATGTATATACATATGTATGTATATGTGTTAGGTGTGTGTGTGTATATGGTTCTGGAATTGGTTCCAGAACCTGGAAACCAATCCCCCCCCTGTCCTGACCTGTCTACTGTCCCTCTCTCTCACTACCTTTGTCTCTCTCTCCTTCACTCACTCTCTCTCTATATCCCTCTCTTTATATATAAATGTATATATATGAGTTATATGTATACATATGTAATATATCTAGTTTATATATATATATTTGTATATATATATGTATGATATATATGCATATGTTGTACTAGTTTACTTAGGTCTTTATATATAAATATGTGAGTGTGGTTTGATTTATATTTAGTATTTATATATGGGTATATAGGTAGTATATAGATGTAAATATATATATATATAACTTCTAGTTATAGTTTTTATGAAACCCCATACTAGCCTATGGCCAGGGTTATTGGCCTATGGTTGGGGCTAACCCTAATGGCCCAAAACCCTTTGTGTTGACCCTTGTTGACTGAAAGTTGACCAAAGTCAACATTAGGTCAAGGTTGACCTAGCTTAACCTAGTTTGACTTAAACTAACCTAGAATGACTAGGAATGACCTAAATCAACTAGTTTGACTAGTTTGACTAAAACCCTAACTAGTTTAACTAGTGTTGACCTAGCTTTGACTTAGAGTTGACCATTGTTGACCATGGTTGACTAAAGTCAACTATTGGTCAAACCATGACCTAATTGACCTAATAAATGACTAGTTCAACTAGTCTGACCCTATTTGACCTATTTATCCTAACTGACTAGTCTTTGTTTGACCAATGACTTAGTTGGTCTAAGTTTGATCTAGACTTGATCCAGATTGATCATGTTGGCTAGTATTGACTAGTTTGATTAGAGTGTTGACCAGGAGTTGACTTAAACCTAGATTAAACTTGTTTGACCTTGTTTGATCTTGTTTGACCTTATTTGACTTAGTATGACTTCCTGTGACTTAGTTTGACTATTAGAGTTGACCAAGAGTTGACTTTTGACCAGTTTGACCTAGAATCATGTAGTATGCATTGTATATTTTATTTTTACTATTGTGGATACATTGTGACTTGTATTGCCCTGACTAGGAGCCACATACCTCTCCTCAGGCAGTATACCTTCTTCAGACATTCAGTTATCAGGCGAGTACATTCTCTGACCGTTTCATATTTGCCAGGATTTATATTCTTGCTCTAGCTTACTTTACTTGATGCTGACACGATTGTTATCACGGATTGGTACTATATGGATCTTTTCATGAGATGTTATCCCCCTCGGGAGCATCAGGTACTTTTGTCATGTGTGTTTCACTTACATCATGTATCTCATGCTTCTATTTTCATGTATCTTCATGTATCAGCTAGTGACTCATGTACTCTCATGATCACCGAGCCTCCATGAATCTTCATGAATCACTCACGTATCACCCAATTATGGGCTTATCACGAATCTTAACATAACCTGAATGGATCCTTGTGTATTGATTGGGGATGGGGGAGTGGAAATAGTCATGTGGATATTACCCCAGTAGCTGTAGTCATGAATCACTTCTAGCTGTAGTCATGAATCTCCTATGCCATTTCACATGTCTATATTTTACTCTGACTCACTAGACACTGCTAGTTCTCTATATACAGTAGATATTTCCTTTACAGCTATCTCTTTTGCTACATGTATCTTCCTTCAGCAGTTCCTGTATTTTACTCTATTGCATGCTTTATATCTCCTATCATTCTATGCACTGCGTGAGATGTATTGTGCTCGTTCCCGTCCTGATTGGACCTGTTGAAAATATTACAGAGGATGAGGAGGAGGCCCTGGTGTCTACCTATTATGGAGCAGGACTAGATGATACTTATGTTGTGGACCCTCAGCAGGATCCACCTGCAGCTAAGGATGTTGTTCCAGTAGTCTAGACCAGTTTAGCCTAGGCAGTCTTTTCTATATTTACTTTTGTCTCACATCTGAGTTGTATTTTGAGATGTTGAGTTATGTATAGACTCTTAGTCTTGTATTATGAGTTGACATTCTGGATGTTATGTATCTTAGACACTTAGTCTTATTTCATCTATGCTATGGTTCTCTTTGAGTTACTATCTATCTTCTGTCTTTCGTTCTTCTACCCTAGATGTGATTGAGATGTATATTGTTATGTCACCTCCATTCAGAGAGTATAAACTGTACAGGTACTTTGGTATTGTTAGATGATTGACCTAGGACAGCGTTCTACCGCCGACACTGCGGCGTAGGCTGGGCGTTGTTACGTTCTCGTACCCTAACAGTGGGTGCGGGTCGTGACAGTGTATCTATATTTATATATGTAATAAATGGTTCATGATGATTATATAATCAAGTTTGTGAGTGTGGTTCCTCATATTATTATTGCTATTATTGTTGTGGATAATTAGGATATATATTGTGTATTCTTTTGGCTCAAACTATCTAAATCCGTCATGATTTTTATCCACGTTTTTAATTTCAGCCCTAACTTAGAAATATCATAACTTCTAGCTCAAAGCTCGGTTTAATCTCCCGTTTTTTTAAAAGAAGCGTATTGAAGTTAGATTTTCAAAAACATGTATTAATAGGCCTAATTCTTTCTGTAACTTTCTGGAGAATTATTTGAGTGTCAGCTGTACGAAAGACAAATGCGTTCTCGGTGTTTTCGCGATTTTGGGAGTTTCCGGAAACGAAAATGCGATCCGTTTAAAGTTTCGGAAAGCTAACACATAGATCTATAACATACTTTAATCCTAAATTTTAATTCATTCTGAGATGGTAAAGTATTGATTATTAGTAGGAGTTACTATTCGGCATATGCATTTTGTGCACCCTTGTGAGTAATATAATGTTCTATTTGATTTTAATCCATGTTAATGTATATACATTATATAATTAAATTAAGAATGCAAGCATGAGTAAATAGTTAAATAAATAATGTATGAGGTGTAAGTATCCTATCTAATGTAAGCATGTATAAGTATGACTTGTAATGAATATATAGGTTCCATAGTATGTAATGTATGGTGCATATAGTGGTGCAAGAGAATAATGAATGATGAATGAATGCAAGCATGAATGTAATGTAATAATAGATGTAATGTATGCAATATACAAGTTAATGAGATGTAATGTTCTATGTTAACACAAATCCTATATTACCTCATGTACCCCCTTACACTATGTTGACACCATCACACTTGACACATTATTCACTTACACTTTGACACTCTTTGATATGTATACACTATATATGCCCATTTAACCCTCACTTGCCCCTTTGCCATGTTCACATACACACACATAGCCTCTTAAATAAGTATTTATGAATATAGTTAACTTAGCTATATATGTATATTATATATATGTTAGCATATTGTGTCGTAATATATAAGTTTATATAACCATTTGAAATGCCATGATTATAGACCTAATGTTGAATACCAATATATGCATGTGTATATATGTGTAGACATATATAGCTTAAAGTAATAGATTACCTAGTATATATCCAATGTGAATTCTTGCCTATTTGAGTATTGAATAATTGCATGCTATATAGAGTTGGGTGTATGTTGGCTTGTATAGCCTTATGTTGATGTGTGCTTGCTAGGATAGTCTTGGTTAGGCCTAGTAAGACTTGCTGGGTTAGGACATGACCTAGTTTGACCTAGTTTGACTAGTACAGTTGACCAGAGTTGACCAAGGGTTGACTTTGGCCTAGTTTGACCTAGATTCATGTAGAATGCATTGTAGTACTTTATATTACCCTTCTGGACATGTTGTGACTTGTGCTGTTCTAATTAGGAGCCAGACACCTCTCGTCGGACAGTATCTTTACCTTGGACATTCAGATATCAGGCGAGTACATTCTCTGATCGTTTCATACTTGTCACGACTTATATTCTCGCTCTAGATTACTTTTACTTGATGCTGTCACGTTATCATCACGGATTGGTACTATATGGATCTCTTCTTGGGATGTTATCCCCCTTAGCGGGTGCATCGGATACTTTATGACATGTGTTTCATGTACATCATGTATTCCTTGCTTCTGCGTTATTCATGTACACTCATGTTCTCTCATGTTCTTACATGTACGTTCATGTACTCTCATGTTCTTTCATGTACGCTCATATTTCCTCATGTGTTTCTTGTATAACCAAAACATCATGTCCGTAACGTAACTTGAATAGATCCTTGTGTATTGATTGTGGGTAGGGGTGAGTATAAATGGTCATGTGATTTACCCATCATGTTCACTCTGTTACTTTTCATGTTTTATCATGTACAACACAGCCTTATTGGCTGACGTCCTACATGTTCACTCATGTACATCATGTTCAACCTAAGCCAATTACATGCCATCTCGTACTCTAAATCACTAGTCACTTACAGTTCTTACTTATCATGTATATATTTCCAGTTATCAAATATCTCTCATGTTTTCATGTACATCTTCTTACAGCGTTTCATGTATCTTATTCTATTGCCTGCTTTATATTTCCTGACATGATATGAACTGCATGAGATGTATTGTGCTCGCTCCTGTCCTGACTGGACCTGTTGATAAATTTTACAGATAGTCTGGGATTGTCTGCTAGCCTAGAGGAGACACAGTAGAGGTTGTTTAGATAGTTATTTTATTTTGTCGGGAGTTGTATTTACTTTGTGGATTACTGTATTTGAGTTTTGAGATGTACTTCCGGATTTATGTATCTTAGACACTTAGACTTCTATCTCCTGTATCTCTTTTGGATTTCATGTTTTATCTATCTTCTATTATGCTCTACCTTAGATGTGATTGAGTTTACATTCTGCTATGTCACCCCTATTCGGGGAGTATAAACTGCTTAGCCTTATACTGTTAGATGCATGAGACCTAGGACAGCGTTCTACCGCTGACACTGCGGTGTAGGCTGGGCGTTGTTACGTTCTCGTGCCCTAACTCTAGGGTGCGGGTCGTGACACAAAAGACCCCCCATGGCTGGCCACATATAGGGGATTAGGTTTCCTTCTTCTTATTTTTATCTTGCATCTTTTATTCTACATGTGTTCTTCCCCAAATTAAAGGGCTCCCCTCTTTGATTTGATCTCCATTCTCTCACATTCCTCCATCCAAACTTCTCTCAATCCATCCAACACTATCAAGGAAGGATTCTAGCCAAGAAATTTGGGCAAAGTGCAAAGGGAGGTGTCCTTTTGGATAGATCTTTGTATCGGAGCCTTCCCCTAAAGATTTTCATTGGGATTCCACTCCCAATAGGTAAAACATATCCTTTAATTTGATTTCCTTTGTATATTAATTAGTTTTGAATCCATAGGATCCACCCCCATGCATGTGACCCTTTTAGATTCAAGTTTGAGACCATTTGGAGCCCTTTTGAGGATGTTATAGGTGTGTCTTGTGTCCTACTTGGTAGATCCCAATATAGGACACCCCATGTGTATATTTTTATGCCAATAGCTTGTTTTAATCTCTAATTTCAGTTTTATATTGTTTAAAGGGTAGATCTAGCATGGTATCATTGTTTAGACCAAGTTTCATATAGGAAGTTTTGGGAGAATCGATGTATTTAGGCCACTTTTGTGATATATTGTAAAAGTAGACTATTTTGATATATATTGCACTAATGGACTGTTTTAATACATTTGTGGGCTGGTTGATGTTGTTGTGTGAGAGTGTGATGTGTGGTTGTGCTCATGTTGAGGTAGAGAGTGGTGGTGTTGTTCTTGTGGTAGTGTGTGGAGTTATAGGTATACATTTGTGTGTGTGTGTTTATATGTGTGTGTGTGTGTGTGTGTATGAGTGTGAGTGAAACTTGTGAGTGTGAGTGTGTGTGTTGTAAGTTGAGGGAAGATATATATATATATATATAGGTTGTGTATATATATATATATATATATATATATATATATATATATATATTTATATATATATATTTATATATATATATTTATATATATATATATATATATATATATATATATATATATATATATATATATATATATATATATATATATAAATATATATATATATATATATATATAAATAAATATAAATATATATATATATATAAATATATATATATATATATATATATATATATATATATATATATATATATATATATATATATATATATATATATATATATAATTTAAAAATATATATATATATATATATATATATATATATATATATATATATATATATATATATATATATATATATATATATAATTTAAAAATATATATATATATATATATATATATATATATATATATATATATATATATATATATATGTTAGTGGTTATATATGTAGAAAGAGAGGGGAGTAGAGAGGGAAGTAGTGAGTGAAGTAGAGAGGAAGGAAGAGGGAGAGCAAAGGAGTTGCAGCAGCAGCAGCAAGCTGCTGACCTTCGGCAGCAGCAAGCTGCTGACCTTCGGCAGCAGCAGCAAATTCAGCAGCAATAGCAGCAGTTTGGCAGCAGCAACAGCCCCCATTTTACCCCCTTTAGACCCTCCAATACACCCTAAATTGACCCTCCTATATACCCCCCTATATCCCACTATATAACCCCTCGATTTGTGAGTGTTAGAGTGGTGTTAATTGGTTAGAAAGTTAGTGGGTTGAGTGGTAGAAAATAAGGTAGTTCACATGTTAGTAGGTAATGTGAAGGTAAGTGCTATGTTAAGGTATTCCATATTAGAGGGTAAGATGTATATATATGATACTTGGATTTGAGTTAGGATTAGATATAGAGATATAGATGGTTATGGGCTAGAGTGAGGGTTAGAATCGAGGGGTATCTTGTGATACCAAGATGGTATCACAAGGTAAATGGGTTTTATCCTATGTAAATGGTAAGGTATCGAGATACTTCAAGATACCAAGTTATGGTGTCAAGATACCAAGATGTAGTATCGAGATACGAGGATAGGGTTAGAATACCTTGGTAGACTTTTGGCGGATACGTGCAGTGAGGGTAAAGTAGGTTGGGGTATTGATTAGAGGCTAAGGCGAAGAGTTTACCTTGGTAGGATAATAAGGTAAGGTTAAGGTAATACCCTATAACTAAGATATCTAGATAACATGTTAAGATAAGGTTAGAATTAGGATAGCTTGGTTGGTAATGATTAGGAATAGGGTAAATGACTTAGGGTTGACCCCGTTTGACCATGGTTGACTGTTTTGACTAAAAGTCAACCAAATGTCAACATTAGCCTAAAATTGACCAAAACTTGACCAAGGTTGACCAGTTGACCAAAGTCAACTGTGAGTCAACCATTGACCTAGAGTGCACTATGAGTTGACCAGGGTTGACCAGAGTTCACTTCTTGACCAAAAGTCAATTGTAAGTCAATCTTTGACTTAAATCGACCTTGTTTGACTTTGTTTGACTTACCTTGACCTAGTTTGACTTTGTTAGGCCTAATATGACTTAGATTGACTTTATATAATCTAGATTGACTTATATTGACTTAGTTTGATCTTGTTTGACTTAGATTGACCTAGTCTGATTTAGTTTGACTTGTTTTGACCTAGATTGACTTAGTACGACTTGCTTTTACTTCCAAAATATTATATTGATACAGTATTCCATCTTTAGGTCCTCGACGTACTGTATTGGACTCAAAGTTAACATTTTCCATCATAGCTCAGGCGAGTACATTCTCTGATAATATTTCTGTTTTATGATATCGTCTTTGTTTCTAGTATATAGTGTAGATATCCTTGTTCTCTTGACACATTGTTCACGCGGATTGGTAATTGTCTGGATCCCGTCATAAGATTTTATTCTATACTCTTAGTATACCCTGTGCAAGTCATTTTCCTATGCATTGTATAGACACGATTCCTGCGAAGGCTAGCTACCTCCGCAGAGAATCATGTGCCATGACATGTCATTACTGGATCCACTTTACTGGTCGGAGATGGAGGTATTTAGCGTAGATATGTGATCACTTTTTTCTTCTGTGCTTCCTCCATGTGAGTGTTAGTCATACACTTCACGTATGACTAGCCAGGCCCTTTTTCCTCCTGTGCAATACCCAAGCCGATCACATGTTGAAACTAATACTAAAACTCACATAGATGTAGTTCCAGATTTTTATACATGATGTACATTGTTTCTCTTTCCCTTACGTTCTTTTACATTCTGGATATATCTTTCCAGGATACATGTACGTACTACTTTATCTTGTATATTCACTTTAGATACTGCTACATTTTTAATATTGTCTAACTAGAACTGTTATAGAGATTTTGTGCTCTTTCCTGTCCTGACTGGACCTATTGAAAATATTATAGGTAACATGGAGGATGCTCCAGCATATGAGGCATTGGTGTTAGCTCTGCTAGATTAGTTTAGTACTGGACTTTGTCTCCAGATTACTTTTGGCTTGTTATTATTTTGTTAGCACTTGTATTTGAGATTGTTGACTCTGAAATTTTGGACTCATATTATTCTGTGTTGGATTTTCAGGATGATATTTTCATATCTTGTTGTTTATATCTTTCAGTATTATCTATCTTTCTTAGAATTGTGATTGAGTATATTATATTGTCATTGCTTGTCCTCCATTCGGAGTTGACCATTCTCGACAGGTTTTGATATTATAATTGTTGTTTAGATAGTAGACCTAGACAGTGTTCTACGTCGTTTCTGCGACGTATGCTGGGATGTTGTCTCACACTCGTGCGCTTAATTCGGGTGCGGGTCGTGACACGTTTTTAGTAGTGGCCAATGCAGTTCAGAAGTCGCAAGTAGTACGATGTCGTAGTGGTGCTCGACTTAGAGTGCTACTACGAGCCTGCTATAGGTTTAGAAGATATATGCTATAGGCTAAGGATACTCAATCACAGTTAGGACTTCTTGAGAAGATTCCAGCGACGATCCTTGAGAATCTCATGATAATCTATTTCGAATTTTGATTACAACTGTCCTTTTTTGATGTTGATTATTTGCACTCAAGTTGTTCTCCTTTGATATGATCTATCATGTGCCATATTGACTTCTTTCTCTCGATCTGTCTTCAGGATGGTGATGACTCGATCTCAGCGTTCGAGACTTACGGATACTGAGAGGTTTGCTACCTCCCGTGGACCTGATCCAGTCGCGTCTACTACAGTTGGGGTATCTGTATTTGCTTTCGGGGGCGCTCCTCCACCAGTTACGAGGATCGTCCCTGAGGTCGCTGGGGCTTCTACTACAGTACCGAGAGCTACAACAGGGGCTATCGTCGGTGTTCTTCCTCCTACTACGCAGCAGACTTCTCTGTCTGTAGCTGAGGATCAGCCTCCTCCGCCTCTACTACCTACTGATGTAGGACAGGTATTTGCCCTTCTTCGACAGATGATGGAGGTCCAGCTAGCCCAGACTAAGGCTCAACAGAGGCAGACGGATGCGATGCGTCAGGGTATGGAGGATGCCCACCGGTTGGCTCTAACGGCCATGGAGCAGAGGGTTCCAGCTCAAGGAGCGCAGCCGAGACCGGGCAACATCCAAGACTTCGAGCGCGAGAGGGGCCTAAAGCTCAAGAGGGACCGTGATCTGTTCTCGGGGGCTACTATCAGCGCAGGAGATGCTAAACGTCCTCAACTACAACATTGTTTCTTTCCGCCATCGACTCCTCTTTGACCGTACTGCAGGAAGCCCGGTCACTTCTGGAAGGTTTGCAGAAAGAGGCTAGGGGTGTGCTTCTATTGCGGTACAGCCGAACATCAGATTATAGAGTGTCCCGTGAGCCCTCGTGTTACTGGTGCAGCTTAAGGAGCACAGGTTAGACTGCCTATGGTACCGCATCACGTCCCACACCAGCAGCAAGATATACCCTACTAGGGCAGGGTTTTGGCGTTGACGGTCGGGGAGACCCACGCTGCATGTGATGGATTAGGAGGTTAGGTCTTGTTCCTTCCTTTTACCTGTTTCTTTCTACCCATTGATTGATGATTGTTTTCTTAGTATCTTTAGTTTGCATATGTGATGATCATGCTAGATAAATAGAACACCACAATAAAGACTATAATAACATGACACTGTAGAGACTACAACCATGCATGTGTTCTGATTTCCTGGATTGCATGTTATATAACTTAGGATAAAATTTAATAGACTTTGATTGTTGGGAGCTTGACCTGGAGAAGAGTACAACCGTTTCGAATTTCGAGGACAAAATTTTTCTAAGGGGGTAGGTTTGTAACTGCCTATTTTCAAAATCAATGGTAATTTTGTCATTTCTCAGTTTTCCATAATTCTGGTAAATTTTAATTTACTTAATACCATTTAAATTGGTGTATTGTGATTTTGGTGTTTTGCTAGTACAACCCTAGAAACTGTTTAGCCTAGAGACTAACCATAACCACGGAGACCTAACCAAGTGTTTAGATTAGCAAATTTTTATTTTCTAGGCTAAGGGTATTTTGGTCATTTTTCATTTTTAATATTTTGGAAATTTTATATTTTTAATAATATTTTTATTGGATTTGTTTAGTCGGGATTAAGTTTTATTTCGTTCCGACTTGTGTTAGTGACCCGGGTAGCTTAGACTCTAGATGGGACCCAAACTTAAGTTAGACATGGCCCACAAAACCCACCATTTAAGTTAGTAAGTTAGATTAATTACAACTTGTTAGAATGCTTAAGTTAGAGACCCAAACTTAGCCATTTTGATTACAAACTTGAACCAAGCTTAGACTTAACCTAATGAGACATGTAGAGGCCTTAGTGGGCTTTCACCCAAGGCCCAAAAGACCCTCTATGGCCGGCCACATATAGGGGATTAGGTTTCCTTCTTCTTATTCTCATCTTGCCTCTTTTATTCTACACGTGTTCTTCCCCAAATTAGAGAGCTCACATCTTTGATTTTATCTCAATTCCCTCACATTCCTCCATCCAAACTTCTCTTAATCCATCCAACACCATCAAGGAAGGATTTTAGACAAGAAATTTGGACAAGGTGCAAAGGGAGGTGTCCTTTTGGATAGATCTTCGTATTGGAGCCGTATCCTAAAGATTTTTATTGGGATTCCACTCCCAAAAGGTAAAACATATCCTCTAATTTGATTTCCTTTATATATTAATTAGTTTTGAATCCATAGGATACACCCCCATGCATGTGTCCCTTTTAGATTCAAGTTTGAGACCATTTGGAGCCCTTTTGAGGATGTTATAGGTGTGTCTTGTGTCCTACTTGGTAGATCCAAATATAGGACATCCCATGTGTATGTTCTTATGCCAATAGCTTGTTTTAATCTCTAATTTCAATTTTGTATTATTTACAGGGTAGATCTAGCATGGTATCATTGTTTAGACCAAGTTTCATATAGGAAGTTTTGGGAGAATCGATGTGTTTAGGCAACTTTTGTGATATATTGCAAAAGTGGACTGTTTTGATATATATTGCACTAGTGGACTGTTTTAATACATTTGTGGGTTGGTTGATGTTGTTATATGAGAGTGCGATGTGTGGTTGTCCTCATGTTGAGGTAGAGAGTGGTGGTGTTGTTCTTGTGGTAGTGTGTGGAGTTATAGGTATACATTTGTGTGTGTTTATATATATGTGTGTGTGTGTGTGAGTGTAATTTGTGAGTGTGCGTGTGTGTTGTAAGTTGAGGGAAGATATATATATATATATATATATATATATATATATATATATATATATATATATATATATATATAGGTTGTGCTGTATTGTCACGCCCCAGAACCAGAATACTGAAGAGCGGGGGCAGACATAGCCAGCTACGTATATTGAAGTGCAACCCACCTCGCTATACGGTCACGGCTGTCTAGATACATGAGGATTTAACTACAAGCCATCAGTCTCATATGGTCAAGAACAAGCTTACTGTCTCAATCACAAGCAAGTAAGTAAATGTTACAAGATGTAAGACCACCAAATATGCAATAGTAAGGCGTTCCAAATATTACATATTTAGCTGATCATGAAGCTAGTCGTTACAAAATGTCAGGACTAGCAAGAGTTTAGTCATACATGATCGACCCTAGGATCTATTAATCATGTTACAGCCCGTAGGCAGACAGTAAATAAAGGTACAACCGAGCTAACAAGTGCTCGTCGGCTAAACGTCTTAAAAGAATAATTTTACAATAAAGTGGGAGAACAAAAGAAACCCACTCTTTGCCAGGGTTACGCCTGGTGGTCACCATCTGGCTGGAAGATAGGTAGATCCTCTGGAGCTGCTCCGATATCTGGTCATACAAAACCAGCTGGGTCAGACCCCAGAAAAAATAAGTGCCACAAATGAGGCTTCACTTAGGAACTAAAACCAGCATATCATAAAAGAATATCAAAGATAATAATAAAGAACTGATAATAATAGAGATAACAACAGTAAACTGAGTACGAAGAAACCATTCAAGTAGCCAGGTCACAACCCTTAAACCAAACAAGGACCGGGGTTGTAATCCTTCACCTGAATAGAAACCCGTCTCAAATATTATTTGTACAGTAAAGACAATAAACGAAAAGAGGACACAGAACTGCTCCGAGATCCAGATTATAACCCTTAAACCAAACAAGGACCGGGGTTGTAACCCTTCGCCTGAACAGAACTGGACCCCTGATCTTTATTGTTAAGGCCAGCATAAGTAATTAAAGATGCTGTTGAAGTAAAGTAAAACATGACGAGCATGGCATGGGCTGCAATAAGACAATAAACGAAGAGAGGACTCAGAACTGCTCCGGGAGCCAGGTTACAACCCTTAAACTAAACAAGGACCGGGGTTGTAACCCTTCACCTGAACAGAACTGGACCCATGATCGTTTATTATTAAGACAGGCACAATCAATCGTGTCATGTCACAATCTTGTACAGGATCAGGATAAGACTAAGCTGGAATAAACTCCATCCAATCAATCATGGCCAATCAAGAAGTACGGCTTGATACTTTTAACTAACTAGGGTTATCACAGTCCTAGTTACTAGCAAGATGCAATAAGATTATCCCAACAGTCACAAGTCCTGCAGACCATCCGGTTATCTGGGTCGAATGTCCGTTTATGAAGGGTGCACCACATGACTGTGTGCTGGAAATGTGCCATACTCGTCGGTAGGCTACAAGTCCACTTAATGCGTCCAGATAACAAAATTGCCTGTAGCTGAAAATCTCTTCATGACTACTGAATCTTTCTAGTTAATTAGCCTTAGTTAATCTTAGTAGGTATCCCTGACCGTGGTACTCAGGGATCCCTATCCTAGACATGATGCAAGACAATACTGATTTATTTGTACAAATGCAATCACCCACGGTGTCCAGGTCATTCATACTTATCATGTCAGGCTAGCTGTCGTAACAGCATGTCATGATATATCATGTTAGTTTGCTTGTCGAGAGTGTGCCATGGCGGGCCACTATCGTGTTCAGGAAAAATGCCAAAATTTATATGACATAAACGTAATGTGCCATTTCAGTTTAATAATACTAATATTAATAATAATAAATAGCAATAAAGAAGACAAGACTGGAGGAGGGAGCCATGCGGCTGAGCGAATAGAGCTTATGCGGCCAAGAGATCGGATCTCATGCGGCTCGAGATTCAGAAGTCCATGCGGTTGGGGGAGGACATGGTGCATGCAGCTGGAAAGGCGCAAGCCCATGCGGCTAACTCTAGTGGGGTCCTATGCGGCTGAGCAAGGGAACAATTCATGCGGCAGCAGGAAAGAAGGGGCTCAAGCGGTCGAGAAGTGTTTGGGTCTCATGCGGCTGAGAAACGCGGGAGCTTATGCGGCTGCAGAATCAGTCAAGCCTATGCGGCTGCGAATATTGGAGTTCATACGGCTGAAGTTGTACCGAGGCCATATGCGGCTGAAAAGAAATGTGTACATACGGCTGGAAGAAGTCAGTCGCATGCGACTATATTAAGTGAGTCTTATGTGGCTTCGGAGGGGTTGACTTTATGCGGCTATGAAGCACAGTGTTATGTGGCCAAGGCCTTATGCGGCTGAAAGTGATTGAGTTCATGCGGCTGGGTCATGGAGTCTTATACGGCTGAGATACCATACGGCTCTAGGACTTGCCGCATGAAGATCCATGCGGTCAAGTACTTCATGCGGCTGAGGGACTGTGCTTCTTCTCCACTGATCCGAGAAAAATGGCCATAAAATCCATGACTTCAAAGCTCCATAATTTCTTCATTCTAAGCCCAAATCTATAAATAAAAAAAAGCCCAAATCTAGACTTCTATGGGTCAAAATGGGGCAGAGTGAAATTCTCTACAACATGGAACCAACAAAACTTGGAAATAATAATGTTAAGTAGGTCAAAACCCAGGAAATCCGAAAATACTATAAAATTAGATCTATACAAATTGAACCATGGAAATTAGAAATGCCAAATATTAAAGTGTGTTAGAATCTCGAGAGAAAGAGAATGGAATAATAAAAATAAAGTTCCTCCATGAGACAAGCTACACTTGCCTAAGCTCTCTCTCTCTCTCTCTCTCTCTCTCTCTCCTGGTGGTTGAAGAAGTAATGGTGGAGAAGAAGAAGTAAATGAAGAGAGAGAATGAGGGAATAGGTTAAATAAGGAGGGTGGTGGTAGGTAGGAGGGTTCACCTTTGGTTTATGATGAACCAAAGCAAACCAAGCTAAGCTGAACCAACCCAAGAATAAACCAATCAATGAAATGCTAAAATCAAGCAGAAAGACACGCAATACGGGTCAAATTACGTATACGTATACCAATATACGTAATACGAACCACAGGCATTACAACTCTACCCACCTTAAAAGAATTTCATCCTTGAAATTTAATTAAGAGGCTAGAGGGACAAGAACAAGCTATACTATTCACAGGCAAGCTATACTAATCAAGCAATCAAGTAATTATTCATGCAAGCAAGGAATCGAAGGTATGAGGCATAAGAAAGATATTATACCTCACGAGTCAAACAGGTCGGGATATCGTGATCGGATATCATCCTCACGCTCCCACGTTGACTCACCCAAAGAGTAATGATCCCAAGCAACTCGGACTAACTTGATAGTCTTGTTCTTGAGTATCTTCTCTCTTTGGTCCAATATAGACACGGGCCTCTCCTCATACGAAAGGTTGGTACCAACAACCAATTCTGAATGATCCAGGACGTGTCTCGGGTCCGGGATATACCGTCGTAGTTGGGATATATGGAATACGTCATGTACCTCACGCAACGACGGTAGAAGAGCAAGACGATAGGATACATCTCCTACTCGCTCCAGAATATTGAACGGTCCTATATATCTAGGACTAAGCTTTTCCCGTACGTCAAAATAAATGACGCCACTGTTAGGAAAAATCCTCAGGAATACATGGTCGCCGACCGAGAATTCAAGGGGACGCCGATGAGAATCGGCCCAATGACGCTGGCGATCATGGATAATACGAAGATGATCTCTGACTCTCCTGACCACTTCAACGGTCTGAGCAATCATTTCTGGATCGAGCATATGCCTCTCTCCAACATCATTCCATGCTAGCGGGGATCTGCACTTCCTGCCATACAGTGCCTCGAACGGTGCCATCTGGATGCTGGCCTAAAAACTATTGTTGTACGAGAACTCCACCAGGTGCTGGTGATCTTCCCACGAATCACCGAAGTCGAGTGTACAAGATCTCAACATATCTTCGAGGGTATGGATCGTACGTTCCGACTGACCATCTGTCTGCGGGTGATAAGCTGAGCTGAACTGGAGGTGAGTTCCCAAACTCTCTTGCAGGCTGCGCCAAAAATGCGACGTAAATTTGGAGTCTCTGTCCTAGGTGACACTGACTGGTACACCGTGCAATATAACAATCTGCCGGAGATACATCTCTGCTAGCTAAGCTGTCGACTGACCAACTCTGAATGGAAGGAAGTGAGCCACCTTCGTGAGCTGGTCAACTATAACCCAAATAGCATCTCGACCAGCTGGGGATCTAGGCAATCCAGTCACGAAGTCCATGGTCACATGCTCCCACTTCCATTCTGGAATAGGCAAGGGTTGAAGAAGTCCTGCTGGCCTCTGATGTTCAACTTTAACTTGTTGGCAAACCAAACACCGAGGGACAAATTGGGCTATCTCTCTTTTCATGCCATTCCACCAGAAGTGCTGCCGGATATCACGGTACATCTTCGTACCGTCGGAATGAATAGAATACTGTGAACTGTGAGCTTCTGCCATGATCTCCTGTCTGATATCTCCACTAGGTACACAAAGACGATTACCATGTCGAAGTATACTATCTTCATGAATACATAACTCTGGTCTTCGTCCTGCCTCACACTCTGCTCTAAGTCGCTGAAGCTTAGAATCTGCTGACTGCGTCATCCGGATCCTCTCGACTATAGTGGACTGAACTTGTATGCTGGCCATTAATGCCACACTGGAAGGAAGGACAACTTCTATACCCATCTTCTGAAGATCGGCTAACAGCTCTGGTTGTGCTGTTAGGAAATAAACTCCGGCTCTCCTGCTCAATGCATCTGCAACGACGCTGGCCTTCCCAGGATGATACTGCAAGTTGACATCATAATCCATAAGAAGCTCCAGCCATCTCCTCTAACGCATGTTAAGATCCTTCTGGGTGAAAACATACTTCAGGCTCTTGTGGTCGGTAAAAATCTCTACCCTATCTCCGTACAAGTAGTGCCTCCACAACTTAAGTGCAAATACTATTGCTGCTAGTTCCAAGTCGTAGGTTGGATAATTCCTCTCATGATCACGAAGTTGGCGTGATGCATAAGCTATTACCTTCCCATGCTGCATCAGAACACATCCCAAACCTCTGCCTAAAGTATCACAATACACTGAGAATTCTCCGGTTCCATCTGGAAGCGTGAGAATAGAAGCCGTCATTAAGCCTCGCTTTAACTTCTCAAAAGAATCCTGGTACTCTGCTGTCCAAGCAAACTGCACATCCTTGCGGGTCAACTGGGTCAATGGTGCTAAAATTCGAGCGAAGTCCGAAATAAATCGCCGGTAGTAGCTGGCTAATCCAATGAAACTGTAAACTTCTGCCACTGTGCTGGGTACTGGCCACGACTCAATAGCCACGATCTTCTGGAGATCCACTTCTACTCCTCCTCTGGTAATAATATGACCCAAGTACGAAATACGATCGAGCCTGAACTCGTATTTGCTAAACTTGGGATATAACTGATGTTCTCTGAGAATCTGGAGAACAATTCGGAGATGCTGCTCATGCATCGCTTCACTCTTACTGTAGACCAGGATGTCGTCTAGGAACACATTCACAAACTGATCCAAATAAGGCATGAAGATGCGATTCTTGAGGTCCATGAATACAGCCGACGCATTGGTCGCTCCAAAGGGCATCACAAGGAACTCCCAATGCCCATACCTAGATCTGAAAGATGTCTTCGGGACGTCCTGCTCTCTGACTCTGATCTGATGGTATCCTGATCGTAAGTCGATCTTCGAGAATACTGTTGTCCCCTTGAGTTGATCAAACAAGTCATCTATCCTCGGGAGGGGGTATCTGTTCTTGATTGTTACTGAGTTCAAGGTACGATAATCTACACATAATCTGGACGTACCATCCTTCTTTTTTAGAAGAAGTATCGGGGCTCCCCAAGGCGATCCACTAGCACGAATGAATCCCTTGGTTCTAAGTTCTTCAATCTTCTTGTACAATATCTCTAGCGCTGATGGCACCATCCTGTAGACTCTCTTTGACACTGGGGCTGTTCCGGGAATCAAGTCGATGGTGAACTCGATCTCCCGCTCTGGCGGCATCCCTGGAAGCTCTTCTGGGAAAACATCTGGAAACGCTTCGACTATCTGGGGTAACTGTATTGCTGCTACTGCCATCCGCAACACTGGAGGAGAAGGTTCAACTTCGCCTCGGGACAAGAAAAACTCCGGCCCGCCTGAAATGCTAAAAATAACCCTGCCGATGTGGTAGTCTATCCTAGCATACCGGTCCCTCAACCAATCCATCCCTAAGACCATATCATAATCGGCCATTGGGAACTCTATCAATCTAGCGAAAAACTCTCTACCGCTAACTACGATCCGACACGAGAAAAACACCCTATCTACTCCCATAAGTCCGTTACCAGTAAGTATATTGAGCCTTACTGATAATGAATCGGGCTCCAGTCCTATCCGTGTCGCGAATCGTGCAGACATAAACGAATGCGAGGCACCAGAATCAAATAATACTGAAGCTGGAAAGGTGTTGACGAGAATAGTACCTGCCACTACCTCACCTGGTGCTATTCCTTCTTCTTTCATGGTCAAAGCCAGCACTTGACCATGTCCTCTGGGTGCGGGTCCCCTCTGCTGAAAATTCCTTTGCCTGCTCTGGATCAGGGCTTGGGCTTGGACATACTGCTGCGGTCTCTGCTGCTGGAATGCCTGGGCCTGTGTTGGCAATGGCCCCGGGAACGGGTACTGCGGCTGCTGCTGCTGCTGCTGGACTGGTGCTGGTCCTCTGACAGAAGGACTAGAGAAGGCCGATAAACTCTCCCTGTTCGGGTAGTTCCCAACCCTGTGGTCTGGGGCACCACAAACCAAGAACAAACCCTGTGCTCTGCGACACTCTGATACCACATGCCCCGGCTTTCCGCAGTGTGAACATCCTACTGCGGAAGACTGCTTCTGTTTCTGCTGCTGAGGGTGCATCGGGGTGGAATGCTGAACCGACGTCACTGAGGCCGCCCGCCTCGAAGATCCAATGGTCAAAGCCCTGGCTGCCAGGACTGGTGCTGATGAATGATTCATCTGGCTGTGGGATCGCTTCCGACCTCCGGTCCTATCTACAATCCTCTGGGAGTTATACTCGTGCCTCCGGGCTGCCCTTAGTACTACATCAAAGGTCTGATGCTCAAACTGCTCCACCGCCAATAAAATCTCTAGGTGGAGCCCCTGCTGGAATTGCTGGGTGCTATCAAACTCGGTCGCCACCAAGGTGGAAGCAAACCGACTAAGCCTGGAAAACTCGATCGCATATCCATCGACCGTCCTGCCCATCTGCTTTAGATTGGTGAACCTCGTCTGTAGATCATATCGAGCTACTGCATCAAAATACTTGGTCTGGAATCTCTCCCTGAATACTGCCCAGGCAATGGGGGCCACTAATCCAACGGCCTGCACAGCCCACCAGCTGCGGGCAAGATCCAGTAACTGCAGGCGCACCACGGCCACCTTCTCGCTCTCTGGAGTCCTAGTTGCTTCTAGAATCACCTCAGTATCCTGAAGCCATGCATCTGCACGATTGCATCTTCACTGCCGTCGAAGAAGGGAGGGTTCAAGCGCTTGAAGCTGTTGGCCGTGCTGTTACCCTGATAACCTCCTATGGTCAAAGCATCTGCCACCGCCTGGTGCAAGGCATATCCTTGACGATCCTAAGAAGCTAATAGGGACCTGATGAGACCCATCAAAGTGCCATCATCAGGCTCTGCAGGCTGAACTAGCTGGACTGGTGGCTCTCCCCAGAAGGCACAACTCTGGAGGCCACTCCAGAATGCTGAACTTGATCTCTCGGTTGCTGCTGGTCCACGGAAGGTGCTCTAACCTTGCTGATCGGCAGGGCCAGGTATAATACCGCTGAAGAAGATGACTTAGAGAACAATAAGGAAGGACCAGGACAGATCAATGATACAAGCATGTGATCAGGTCAAGATTTTCAGGAATCAAGAGAATACGAGCAGAGATCAAAGGAGAGTACTGATTGAGACATCTATTCGGTAAACCCTCACATATCTTAATTTACAAGACCTGCATGGGCCACCACTTAAACTATGTCACGCCCCAGAACCAGAATACTGGAGAGCGGGGACAGACATAGCCAGCTACGTATATTAAAGTACAACCTACCTCGCTATACGGTCACGACTGTCTAGATACATGAGGATTTAACTACAAGCCATTAGTCTCCTATGGTCAAGAACAAGACTATTGTCTCAATCACAAGCAAGTAAGTAAATGTTACAAGATGTAAGACCACCAAATGTACAATAGTAAGACGTCCCAAACATTACATATTTAGCTGATCATGAAGCTAGTCGTTACAAAATATCAGGACTAACAAGAGTTTAGTCATACATAATCAATCCTAGGATCTGCTAATCTTGTTACAGCCCGTAGGCAGACAGTAAATAAAGGTACAACCGAGCTAACAAGTGCTCGTCGGCTAAACGCCTCAAAAGAATAATTTTACAATAAAGTGGGAGAATAAAAGAAACCCACTCGTTGCCAGGGTTACGCCTAGTGGTCACCATCTGGCTGGAAGATAGGTAGATCCTCTGGAGCTGCTCCGATATCTGGCCATACAAAACCAGCTGGGTCAGACTCCAGAAAGAGCAAGTGCCACAAAGGAGGCTTCACTTAGGATCTAAAACTAGCATATCACAAAAGGATATTAAAGATAATAATAAAGAACTGATAATAATAGAGATAGCAACAGTAAACTGAGTACGAAGAAACCATTCAAGTAGCCAGGTCACAACCCTTAAACCAAACAAGGACCGGGGTTGTAACCCTTCACCTGAATAGAAACCCGTCTCAAATACTATTGGTACATTAAAGACGATAAACGAAGAAAGGACACAGAACTGCTCCGGAAGCCAGGTTACAACCCTTAAACCAAACAAGGACCGGGATTGTAACACTTCGCCTGAACAGAACTAGACCCCTGATCTTTATTGTTAAGGCCAGCATAAGTAATTAATCATACTGTTGAAGTAAAGTAAAATATGACGAGCATGGCATGGGGTGCAATAAGACAATAAATAAAAAGAGGACTCAGAACTGCTTCGGAAGCCAGGTTACAACCCTTAAACCAAATAAGGACCGGGGTTGTAATCCTTCACCTGAACAGAACTGGACCCCGGATCATTTATTGTTGAGACAAGCACAATCAATCGTGTCATATCACAGTCTTATACAGGATCAGGATAAGACTAAGCTGGAATAAACTCCATCCAATCAATCACGGCCAATCAAGAAGTACGGCTTGATACTTTTAACTAACTAGGGTTATCACAGTCCTAGTTACTAGCAAGATACAATAAGATTATTCCAACAGCCACATGCCCTGCAGACCATCCGGTTATCCGGGTCGAATGTCCGTTTATGAAGGGTGCACCACATGACTGTGTGCTGAAAATATACCCTACTCGTCGGTAGGCTACAAGTCCACTTAATGTGCCCAGATAACGGGATTGCCTGTTGCTGAAAATCTCTTCATGACTACTGAATCATTCTATTTAATTAGCCTTAGTTAATTTCAGTAGGTATCCCAGACCGTGGTACTCAGGGATCCCTATCCTAGACATGATGCAAGACAGTACTGATTTATTTGTACAAATACAATCACCCACGGTGTCCAGGTCATTCATACTTGTCATGCAGACTAGCTATCTTAACAGCATGTCATGATATATCATGTCAGTTTGCTTGTCGAGAGTGTGCCACGGCGGGCCACTATCGTATTCAGGAAATGTGCCAAAATTTATATGACATAAACGTAATGTGCTATTTCAGTTTAATAATACTAATATTAATAATAATAAATAACAATAAAGAAGACAAGACTGGAGGAGGGAGCCATACGGCTGAGCGAATAGAGCTTATGCAGCCAAGAGATCGAATCTCATGCGGCTCAGGATTCAGAAGTCCATGCGGCTGGGGGAGGACAGGGTGCATGCGGCTGGGAAGGCGCGAGCCCATGCGGCTAACTCTAGTGGGGTCCCATGCGGCTGAGCAAGGGAACAATTCATGCGGCAGCGGGAAAGATGGGGCTCATGCGGCCGAGAAGTGTTCGGGCCTCATGCGGCTGAGAAACAAGGGAGCTTATGCAGCTGCGAAATCAGTCAAGCCTATGCGGCTGCGGATATTGGAGTTCATGCGGCTGAAGTTGTGCCGAGGCCATATACGGCTGAAAAGAAATGTGTACATGCGGCTGGAAGAAGTCAGTCGCATGCGACTATATTAAGTGAGTCTTATGTTGTCACCCTCGAAATCCGTGTTACGTATTTTCGTACACGTGTTCATATTTCAGGTCCGTATTTTTATTAGTCATGGTTAGCTAGTCATGATTTTATTTTTAGCATATTGCATTGACATGGTTATTTTGGCATTTCATTGGTTATGGCTTAGCTTGGTTCGGTTTAGCTTGGTTTGGTTTGCTTTTTGGTTCATCAAGAACCAAAAAAAACCCTACCTGCTACCACCATCATCATTTAAAACCCAACCCCCTTTCTCTTTCATCTTTACTCTTCATTTATTTCTTCATCTTCTTCTTCTTAACTTCTCCATCTACCAAGAAAAGCTTAGGCAAGTGCAACTTGCTTCATGGAGAAACTCCATTTTTGTTTTTCTATTGTCTTCCTAGCGAGATTCTAAGATACTTTAGAACTTGGCATTTTTCTTTTTGATGGATATTTTCTTGTAGATCTAAGTTTATATTATTTTCGGTTTTCTTAGGCTTTGATCTATTAAACTTCATTATTTTCATGTTTTGGTTGTTCCATTTTGTAGAGAATTCGATTTTACCCAAAATAGACCTTTGAAAAGTTGGATTTTGACTTGTTTTGAGGAAGTTATTGCCAAAAGTATTTTTGGCCATTTTCTAGTTCATCTGTCCTGATTTTGGCAGGGACGATGAATAGTATCGCATGAATAGTGCCGCAGCCACAGGCATAAATAGTGCCGCAGCCGCATGGATGAATAGTGCCACAGCCGCATGAGCATGAATAGTACCGCAGCCGCAGGAATGAATAGTGTCGCATGAATAGTGCCACAGCTGCAGGAATGAATAGTACCGCATGAATAGTACTGCAGCCGCATGAGATGAATAGTACGACAGCCATAGAAAATAAATAGTGCCGCATCCGTAGGAATAAATAGTGTCACAGCCGCATGAGATGAATAGTGCCGCGGCCGCATGAATGAATAGTACCACATGAATAGTGTCGCAGCCGCATGAGATGAATAGTACCGCAGCCGTATGAATAGTGCCACAGCCGCATGAGATGAATAGTCCCGCAGTCGCAGGAATGAATAGTGCCGCAGCCGTAGGAAAGAATAGTGCCGTAGCCGCATGAGAAGAATAGTGCCGCATGAATAGTGTCATAGCCGTATGAGATGAATAGTATCGCAACCGCAGGAATGAATAGTACCGCAGCCGCAGGAATGAATAGTGCTGCATGAATAGTACTGCAGCCGCATGAGCATGAATAGTGTCGCAGAATGTCGCATAGGGCCTATTTTTGCTATTTTTGGCTATTTTAAGTCCTATTTGGCTGAATTATGGCCAGAATTTCTCCCAACTTCCAACATGAAAGTGGTAGATCTTTTCATTGGCTTCTAGAGCATGTTATTAGCTATTTTATGCAAGTTTTCTCATTTATTATAATGTAAGGATAGAACATGATAGTGGCCCATCGTGGCGCACTCTTGACAAGTAAACATGACATGTAATCTGGAACGCCGGTGCGACGGCTATCTCGACATGCTAGTAATCCTCCTCTTGATACCGTGGACGATTATGCTTGTACAAATAAACCAGTCTTATCTAGCATCATGTCTAGGACAGGGACCCTTGAATACCACGGTCAGGGGTACCTACTGAATTCAACTAAGGTTAATAACTAGAATAATCCAGTAGTCATGAAGAGATTTTCCAGCTACAGACAATCCCGTTATTTGGGCGCTCGAGTGGACTTGTAGCCTACCGACGAGTAGGGCACATTTCCAGCACATAGTCACGTGTTGCATTTTTTATAAACGGACATTCGATCTGGATAACCGGATGGTCTGCATGGCTTGTGGCTGTTGGGATAATCTCATTGCATCTTGCTAGTAACTAGGCTTGTGATAATCCTAGTTAGTTAAAAGTGTCAAACCGTACTCTTGATTGGCCGTGATTGATTGGATGGAGTTTATTCTAGCTTAGTCTTATCCTGATCCTGTGCAAGATTGTGACGTGACATGATTATTGATGCTTGCCTTAACAATAACGATCGGGGGTCCAGTTCTGTTCAGGCGAAGGGTTACAACCCCGGTCCTTGTTTGGTTTAAGGGTTGTAACCTGGCTCCCGGAGCAGTTCTGTGTCCTCTCTTCGTTTATTGTCTTATTTCAACCCCATGCCATATTCGTCATGTTTTACCTTACCTTAATACCATGATTATTTATCATGGCCTTAGCAATAAAGATCAGGGGTCCAGTTCTGTTCAGGCGAAGGGTTACAACTCCGATTCTTGTTTGGTTTAAGGGTTGTAACCTGGCTTCCGGAGCAGTTCTGTGTCCTCTCTTCGTTTATTGTCTTCACTGTACTAATAGTATTTGAGACGGGTTTCTATTCAGGTAAAGGGCTGCAACCCCGGTCCTTGTTTGGTTTAAGGGTTGTGACCTGGCTACTTGAATGGTTTTTTCGTACTTAGTTTACTGTTGTTATCTCTATTTTTATCAGTTCTTTATTTACTATTTATCTTTAATATTCTATTGTGATATGCTGGTTTTTGTTCCTAAGTGAAGCCTCCTTTGTGGCACTTGCTCTCTCTGGGGTCTGACCCAGCTGGTTTTGTGTGGCCAGATATCGGAGCAGCACCAGAGGATCTACCTGTCTTCCAGCCAGATGGTGACCACCAGGCGTAACCCTGGCAACGAGTGGGTTTCTTTTTGTCCTTCCACTTTATTGTAAAAATTATTCTTTTGAGGCATTTAGCCGGCGAGCACGTGTTAGCTCGTATTGCACCTTTATTTACTGTCTGCCTACGGGCTGTAACATGATTGACAGATCCTAGGGTTGATCATGTATGACTGAACTCTTGCTAGTCTTGACATTTTGTACGATCTGCTTCATGATCATCCAATATGTAATGTATGGGATGCCTTGCTATTATATATTTGGTGCTCTGACATCTTGTAACTATTATTGCTGGCTTGAGATTGAGACAATAGGCTGGTTCATGACCATAGGAGACTGTTGGCTTGTAGTTAAACCCTCATGTATCTAGACAGTCGTGATCGTATAGCGAGGTGGGTTACACTTCAATATACGTAGCTGGCTATGTACGCCCCCGCTCTCCAGTATTCTGGTTCTGTGGCGTTACATGATTTTAGTGGTGGCCCATGCAGGTCTTGTAAATCAAGATATGTGAGGGTTTACCGAATAGATGTCTCAATCGGTACTCGCCCTCGATCTCTGCTCGTATCCTCTAAATCTCTGACCTCTTGAACTGGTCACATGCTTGCATCTTTGATCTATCCTGGTCCTTCCTTATTGTTTCCTATGTCGTCTTCTTCAGCGACATTGTTCCTGGACCTGCCGATCATCAAAGCGGAGCACCTCCCGTGGACCAGCAGCAACCTGGAGATCAAGCCCAATATTCCGGAGTTGCCTCCAGAGTCGTGCCTATCGGAGGAGAACCACCCGTTCAGCCCGTCTAGCCTACAGAGCCTGATGATGGCACTTTTGTGGGTCTCATCAGGTCACTATTAGCCTCTCAGGATCGACGAGGAGATGCCTTGCACCAGGCGGTGGCAGACGCTTTGATCAGAGGAGGTCATCAGGGTAATAGCACGGCCAACAGCTTCAAGCGCTTGAACCCTCCCTTCTTCGATGGCAGTGAAGATGCGATCGTTGCAGATGCTTGGCTTCATGACACAGAGGTGATTCTAGAAGCAATCAGGACTCCAGAGAATGAGAAGGTGGCCGTGGTACGCCTGCAGCTATTGGATCTTGCCCGCAGCTGGTGGACGGTGCAAGTCGTTGGATTAGTGGCCCCTATTGCCTGGGCAGTATTCAGGGAAAGATTCCAGACCAAGTACTTCGATGCTGTAGCTCGGTACGATCTACAGACGAGGTTTAGCAATCTGAAGCAGATGGACAGGACGGTCGATGGATTTACGGCCGAATTCTCCAGGCTTAGTCGATTTGCTCCCACCTTGGTGGCGACCGAGTTCGATAGAGCCCAGCGGTTCCAGCAGGGGCTCCACCTAGGGATTTTATTGGTGGTGGAGCAGTTTGAGTATCAGACTTTTGATGCAGTATTGAGAGCAGCCCGGAGGCATGAATATACCTTCCAGAGGATCGTGGATAGGACCGGAGGTCGGAAGCGATCCCACAGCCAGATGAATCATTCATCAGCACCAGTCCCGGCAGCCAGGGCTTTGACCATTGGATCTTCGAGGCGGGCGACCTCAGTGACGTCGGTTCAGCATTCCACCCCGATACACCCTCAGCAGCAGAAATAGAAGTAGTCTTCCGCAGTGGGATGTTCACACTGCGGGAAGCCAGGGCATATGGTATCAGAGTGTCGCAGAGCACAGGATTTATGCTTGGTTTGTGGTGCCCCGGACCACAGGATTGGGAACTGCCCAAACAGGGAGAGTTCATCGACCTTCTCTAGTCCTTCAGTTAGAGGACCAGTACCAGCCCTGCAGTAGCAGCAGCTACAGTACCCGTTCCTGAGGCCATTGCCGACGCAGGCCCAGGCATTCCAGCAGCAGAGACCGCAGCAGTATGCCCAAGCCCTGATCTAGAGCAGGTAGAGGAATTTTTAGCAGAAGGAACCCGCACCCAGAGGACATGGTCAAGTGCTGGCCTTGACCATGGAAGAAGAAGGATTAGCACCAGGAGAGGTTGTGGCAGGTACTATTCTCGTCAACACCTTTCCAGCTTCAGTATTATTTGACTCTGGTGCATCGCATTCATTTATGTCTGTACGATTCGTGTCATGGGTAGGACTGGAGCCCGAGTCATAATCAGTAACGCTCAATATACTTACTGGTAATAGACTTGTGGGAGTAGATAGAGTGTTTTCCTCGTGTCGGATCGTAGTTAGCGGTAGAGAATTCTCCGCTAGATTGATAGAGTTCCCGATGGCCGATTATGATGTGGTCTTAGGGATGGATTAGTTGAGGGACCAGTATGCTAGGATAGACTACCACATTGGCAGGGTTATTTTTAGCATTCCAGGCGCGCCGGAGTTTTCCTTCTCTCGAGGCGAAGTTGAACCATCTCCTCCAGTGTTGCGGATGGCAGTAGCAGTAGTACAGTTACCTCTGATAGTCGAAGAGTTTCCAGATATTTTCCCAGAAGAGCTTCCAAGCATGCTCCAGAGCGAGAGATCGAGTTTACCATCGACTTAATTCCCGGGACAGCCCCAGTGTCAGAGAGAGTCTACAGGATGGCGCCGTCAGAGCTAGAGATATTGTACAAGATGATTGAAGAACTCAGAACCAAGGGATTCATTCGTGCTAGTGGATCACCTTGGGGAGCCCCGATGCTTCCTGTAAAAAAGAAGGATGGTACGTCCAGATTATGTGTAGATTATCGTACATTGAACTCAGTGACAATCAAGAACAGTACCCTCTCCCGAGGATAGATGACTTGTTTGATCAACTTAAGGGGGCAGCAGTATTCTCGAAGATCGACTTGCGGTCAGGATACCATCAGATCAGTGTCAGAGAGAAGGATATCCCGAAAACAACTTTTAGATCGAGATATGGGCATTGGGAGTTCCTTGTGATGCCATTTGGAGCAACCAATGCGCCGGCAGTATTCATGGACCTTATGAATTGTATCTTTATGCCTTATTTGGATCAGTTCGTGATTGTGTTCCTAGACGACATCCTACTCTACAGTAAGAGTGAGCGGAGCATAAGAAGCATCTCCGTGTGGTTCTTCAGATTCTCAGAGAGCACCAATTGTATGCCAAGTTCAGTAAATACGAGTTTTGGCTCGATCGTATTTCGTACTTGGGTCATATCATCACCCGATGAGGAGTTGAAGTGGATCCCCAAAAGATCTTAGCCATTGAAATGTGGCCGGTACCTAGCACAGTGACAGAAATTCGTAATTTTCTTGGCTTGGCCGGCTATTATCGGCGATTTGTTTCAGACTTTGCTCGAATTTTAGCACCATTGACCCAGTTGACCCGCAAGGATGTGCAGTTTGCTTGGACAGCAGAGTGCCAAGATTCTTTTGAGAGGTTGAAGCGAGGCTTGATGACGGCTCCTATTCTCACGCTTCCAGATGGAACCGAAGGATTCTCAGTATATTATGATGCTTCGGGCAGAGGTTTAGGATGTGTTCTGATGCAGCATGGGAAGGTAATAGCTTATGCGTCATGACAACTTCGTGATTATGAGAGAAATTACCTAACCCATGACTTGGAGCTGGCAGCAGTAGTGTTTGCACTTAAGCTTTGGAGGCACTACTTGTATGGAGATAGGATGGAGATTTTCACTGACCACAAGAGTCTAAAGTATGTGTTCACCCAGAAGGATCTCAACATGCATCAGAGGAGATGGCTAGAGCTGCTTGTGGACTATGACATCAACTTGCAGTATCATCCTGGAAAGGCCAACGTTGTTGCAGATGCATTGAGCAGGAGAGCTGGAGTTTATTTTTTCACAGCACAGCCGGAGTTATTAGTCGATCTTCAGAAGATGGGAATAGAAGTTGTCCTTCCTACCAATGTGGTATTGATGGCCAGCATGCAGGTTCAGTCCAGCATAGTCGAGAGGATCCAGATGGCACAGTCGGCAGATTCCAAGCTCCAGCGGCTCAGAGCAGAGTGTGAGACGGGACGAAGACCAGAGTTATGCATTCATAAAGACGTTACACTTCGACATGGTAAGCGTCTTTGTGTACCCAGTGGAGATATCAGACAGGAGATTATGGCAGAGGACCACGGTTCGCAGTATTCCATTCATCCCGGTGGCACGAAGATGTACCGTAATATCCGCCAGCACTTTTGGTGGAATGGCATGAAGAGGAAGATAGCCCGAGTTGTCTCTCGTTGTTTAGTCTGCCAACAAGTTAAGGCTGAACATCAGAGAACAGCTGGACTACTTCAACCATTGCCAATTCCAGATTAGAAATGGGAGCATATAACCATGGATTTTGTGACTGGATTGCCTAGATCCCCGGCTGGCAGTGATACTATTTGGGTTATCATAGACAGGCTCACGAAGGTGGCTCACTTTCTTTCGTTCAGAGTTGGTCAGTCGACGGCTCAGCAAGCGGAGATATATCTCCCGCAGATTATCAGATTGCACGGTATACCAGTCAGTATCATCTCGGATAGAGATTCCAGATTTATGTCGCACTTTTGGCGTAGCCTACAAGAGAGTTTGGAGACTCGCCTCCAGTTCAGCTCAGCGTATCACCCACAGACAGATGGTCAGTCAGAGCGTACCATACAAACCTTGGAAGACATGTTGAGATCTTGTATACTCGACTTTGGTGGTTCGTTGGAAGATCACCTGCACTTGGTAGAGTTCTCGTACAATAACAGTTTCCAAGTTAGTATCCAGATAGCACCGTTTGAGGCACTGTATGGTAGGAAGTGCCGATCTCCGCTAGCATGAGACGATGTCGGAGAGAGGCAGATGGTCAGTCCAGAAATAATTGCTCAGGCTGTTGAGGTGGTCAGGAGAGTTAGAGATCATCTTCGAGTTGCCCAAGATCGCCAGCATTATTGGGCCAATTCTTATCGGCGCCCTCTTGAGTTTTCTGTCGACGACCATGTATTCCTGAGGATTTCGCCTAACCGTGGCGTCATTTATTTCGGCGTGCGGGGAAAGCTTAGTCCTAGGTATATAGGGCCATTTGATATTCTGGAGCGAGTAGAAGATGTATCCTATCGTCTCGCTCTTCCACCATCGCTACGTGAGGTGCATGACGTATTCTATGTATCCCAACTACGACGGTATATTCCAGACCCGAGCCACATCCTGGATCATTCGAAATTGGTTGTTGGTACCAACCTTTCGTATAAGGAGAGGCCCGTGTCTATATTGGATCGAAGAGAGAAGACACTCAAGAACAAGACTATCAAGTTAGTCCGAGTTGGTTGGGGTCATCACTCTTTGGGTGAGTCAACGTGGGAGCGTGAGGATGATATCCGATCGCGATATCCCGACTTGTTTGACTCGTGAGGTATAATATCTTTCTTATGCCTTAAACTTCGAATCCTTGCTTGCGTATTTGATCGCTTGATTGATTGCTTAGTTGTTGATTGCATCTGATAGTGTAACTTGTCCCGACACCTCTAGCCTCTTTAATTAAATTCCGAGGACGGAATTCTTTTAAGGTGGGTAGAGTTGTCACCCTCGAAATCCGTGTTACGTATTTTCGTATACGTGTACATATTTCGGGTCCGTATTTTTATTAGTCATGGTTAGCTAGTCATGATTTTATTTTTAGCATGTTGCATTGGCATAGTTATTTTGGCATTTCATTGGTTATGGCTTAGCTTGGTTCGGTTTAGCTTGGTTTTGTTTACTTTTGGGTTCATCATGAACCAAAAGAAAACCTCTACCTACTACCACCAACATCATTTAAAACCCAACCCCCTTTCTCTCTCATCTTTACTCTTCATTTATTTCTTCATCTTCTTCTTCTTAACTTCTCCACCTACCAAGAAAAGCTTAGGTAAGTACAACTTGCTTCATGGAGAAACTTTATTTTTGTTGTTCTATTGTCTTCCTCGCGAGATTCTAAGATACTTTAGAACTTGGCATTTTTTATTTTGATGGATATTTTCTTGTAGATCTAAGTTTATATTATTTTTAGTTTTCTTGGGTTTTGATCTATTAAACTTTATTATTTTTATGTTTTGATTGTTCCATGTTGTAGAGAATTCGATTTTACCCAAAATAGACCTTTGAAATTTGGATTTCGACTTGTTTTGAGGAAGTTATGGCCAAAAGTATTTTTGGCCATTTTCTAGTTCATTTGTCCTGATTTTGGCAGGGTCAATAAATAGTGCCACATGAATAGTGCCGCAGCCGGAGGCATGAATAGTGCCACAGCCGTATGGATGAATAGTGCCGTATGAATAGTGCTACAGCCGCATGAGCATAAATAGTGCCGCAGCCGCAGGAATGAATAGTAACGTATGAATAGTGTCACAGCCGCAGGAATAAATAGTGCCGTATGAATAGTGTCGTAGCCGCATGAGATGAATAGTATTGCAGCCGCAGGAATGAATAGTACCACAGTCGTATGGATGAATAGTACTACATGAATAGTGCCACAGCCGCATGAATAGTGCCACAGCCGCATGAGATGAATAGTGTTGCAGCCGCAGGAATGAATAGTACCGTAGCCGCATGAGATGAATAGTGCCGCAGCCGTATGGATGAATAGTGCCGCATGAATAGTACCGCAGCCGCATGAGATAAATAGTACCGCAGCCACAGAAATGAATAGTACCGCAGCCGCAGGAATGAATAGTGCCGCATGAATAGTGCCGCAGTCGCATGAGCATGAATAGTGTCGTAGAATGTCGCATAGGGCCTATTTTAGCTGTTTTTGGCTGTTTTAAGTCCTATTTGGCTGAATTATGGCCAAAATTTCTTCCAACTTCCAACATGAAAGTGGTAGATCTTTTCCTTGGCTTCTAGAGCATGTTATTAGCTATTTTATGCAAGTTTTCTCATTTATTATTGTTTGCCATTAAAAAATTTTGATTGCAAATTTTAATACAAACAGAACAGTGTTACAATATAGGACTTAGACGTAGTCCTAGGAGTACACTTTTGTTTATCTGGGTCTCTTGTGCCGATGGAGCGAGTGGTAATGCGTTGACTCTGTTGACGATCTGATGACGGTTCTCGGTTCTCTGAAGATCTGGGTTGCTCTAGGTGCAGGAGGTTGCGGAGAAGAAGAAGACGTTGAGTGTTTGTATCTGCGTCTCTCTATATGTTGCTGATGGTTGTCCGACGTCTCTGTCTGTGTGTGTAGGTGTAGAAGAAGGAAATGATCGCTCTATTTATATAGTCTGCAGGCTGGTTGCGTATGCGCGCATATGTAGGATGCGCCTGGACGTGGGGACGCCACGTGGTGATTGCTGATGGAGGCGCATGGACGATGTACCCTGATTGAGTGGTTGAATCCTTCATACTGCTGTTGTGGGCCGGCACGTAGCAGAGAAGGGGATTTTTTTGTTGCTGAGATCTTGGGTGAATCGAGTCAAAGGACACGTGTCATCGGCCCTTGGCTCGGAGATCTCGAATTTGGTGGGGAATGATCTGGTAAGATGCGCCTGGGATTGGGCGCATGAGGAGACTTTGGCTCGTAACCTTTGGGAGTCACGAACCATTCAGGACGTATGGCTTTTGAGCGCATGCGAAGCTTCAGTAGTGACTTTACTTCTGTCTTTGGGATCAGAGAGAAGTCTGGGACGCATGGCTTTTGAGGCGCATGCAGAGCTTCAGTAGTAACTTTTCTTCTGTCTTTAGGGATCAAAGAGAAAGTCTGAGATGCATGACTTTTGAGGCGCATGCAGAGCTTCAGTAGTGACTTTTCTTCTGTCTTTAGGGATCAGAGAGAAAGTCTGAGACGCATGGCTTTTGAGGCGCATGTAGAACTTCGGGCGCATGGCCGCGAAGGCGCATGCAAGTGGTTGGGCGGCCACGTGGCTTGTAACCGTCGAAGGAAAGTAATGATGATGCTGACGTTGGCGACGCTTTGTTTTCTAAAAAAGCTGTCAACTGCAGACTTCGGGGAACGTGCTGCCAACTCTGTCAGACTTCAGCATTTAATGTTCTTTGACAGGTGATGGACTGTTGGAGTAGGCGCATCGATCGGCGTCCCACTAGGCGCATGGGGCCGCATGGGGGCACATGCTTGTGAAGCGCTTGGTGCTGAGGGACGCGTCTGTGTGATACGCGGTCTGGTCGGCGCATCCGTTCCATTTGATACGTCTTTTGGTACGACTGTTACGTTCTTTGAGTGCTTTAAATAGTCGTTTTTTGATTTGGCTGAATTCGAAGCGTCAGGTTCATCCATTTAATGCAAATTCATTGTACGGAATTCGGAGAGCCATCCACTTGGCGCATGGGTTTGATTTGCCCGGTCTATAAATAGTGGCATGGAGAGAGTTTGCTTATTGTTCTCTCACATCTTCCCGAAATGAACTTGTTTACTCGAGCACATTCTGTTGACGAGATGTTCCCGAGGGTGAAGATGCGACGCAATGTCTTCATTGATCCACTTGAAGGTGACTATTACATCCAAAAGTCGGAGTCGAGGGCTTCTGAGGCAGGCAGAAGGTGCCTGTTGCATCCAAAGATCGGGATGCACGAGCCTCGTCTTCGTCATGTGGGAAGAGCCGAAGATCGGAATTGTGGTGCTACGGTTTTGGGAGCTCTTTCTTCCTTCAAAGTGGGTGTTGCCCATTCTGGTTGTGTTGAAAGCTGCTCCTTTAGCCGCGGTTTCGATTACGGTCTTCCTTCGCCTTTGGAGGCTCTTTCGAAGCCTCCCCTGGCCACAGGTTGGCTTGCGGTGCTCTTCTCTTCCTCGGTTTGGGGAGCTCCTCCTCCAGCTAGAGGGTTGATTGCCACCCTCGTTCTGCTCAATAAATGCTTCATTAGTCGAAGCATTTGGATGGCGGTGAGCCTGGCTGGAAGAGTGGCACATAACTGAGGATGCACATAACTGAGCTGCTGAAGGGATGCGCCCGGCTGGGAGCGCATGGTGGGATGCGCCTGAGAGCGCATGGTGAGATGCGCCTGTTCGAGAGCGCATGATGATGCTGTGCCTGGCTGTAGACTTAGGGTATTTTCTTTTTGTAGAAGTTCTCCTTTGTACAGCCCTTGTTAAGACATGTAATAGACTTTTATATGAACTAAAAATCTTTTTTTAATGTCTCTATTCTTGTTTTGCTGTGTGCAAGTACTTTTGTCTAAACTTCCTGGCGCATGTAGTATTTGGCGCATAGGATTTCTGATCGTGAAATTTCATGCTTCTACAAGACCCCCTTCAAAGTTTTCAAAACTTTTTTTGTCAAGTTTTGGAATACTTTGAATAAGAAGTATGGTGGTTGGAGCGCATGTCTGTTCGGGCGCATGGATACTCCGCGCATCAGTGACAGGGCGCATTCTCTTCTCAGTAAATGCAAATAATAACGCCTCGATAACCAAGAAGATTAATAATGATCTTTTTGGTTTTATCTGCAGTTATCTCTTTACAGAACCCGAAGCGGCGGCTGAGGTCACACTTCATCGGTTCACGCGTGCGACTGAGCCTATAAATATGCGTGAGGAGAAGAGAGAGAGAGTTCTAGCCTGATTCCTCTCTTTGCTTCTGTCTTTTAGAGTTCTTCTTCAAAAAAACCCTAACTTTCTCCTTTCAAGAAAAGGCTCCCAAGACTCCTCGTGGTGGTGCTGGCAAGGGACGAGGCAAAGGGAAAGAATCCGTTGAGGCTGCTGCGGCTGATATTCCCCGTCCACCTGTTGAAGTTCGGCCATCGGTAGTTGGTGAGTTTCATCATCCCGTTCCTGTATTATACATACGTCGACGCGCATGGACCTTGAGTCCTGATGATGTGCCGAGGCTCCATAGCTGACGCGCATGGGTTTAAGCCCTGAAGATGCGCTGAAGCCCCTCTGCTGACGCGCATGGGTTTAAGCCCTGAAGATGCGTCGAAGCTTTACTGCTGACGCGTATGGGTTTAAGCCCAGATGATGCGCCGAAGCTTTACTGCTGACGCGCATAATGCGCCGAAGCTCCTGCATGAGCTTAATGCGCTCTTGATGAGGACGAGGCTCAGATTCTTTTTGTTGTTTGTAACATCGCTGAATCTTTGCCTTCTTTGTTGAACACCAGTGTCGATGACTGTCCCACTCCTGAATGAAGTGCTTCTGGATGCTGCCCTCTGCCAGATGGGAGTAGATTACGATGAGGAGGTGATAAATCCTGCTCGAGCTGCTATCATGCTAGATCAGCCTCCCGAGAGAATAATTCAAATCTGGGAGCAACCGCATGGGTTCCTCAAACGGATGATAGAGCGTGGCATTTTGAAATCTGCCACTTCTGATAACGTGACCTTCTTGAAGCCCGAGTTTCTGTTTGGAGACCGCCTTACTTCTATTAAAGCAAAGGTGTTAAAGGTCAAGAAAGATTGGTTTTTTACAGCAAGAGGAGTGCATATGACCGTTAAGCAGCTTGAACGTCAATGGCCTTTGACGGCCTTCTGTCGTCTTGCTTGCAAGAGGAGGATGTCTTGGGAATTAACCCCATCCCAGGGAGGAGCAGTAGCAGGTATCCTCAAGATCGACTCTATCTCCGATCAAAGGGATACTTTGGCTGTCGTGCGGTCTGGGCCATCTTTTACCTGGCGGACTCTACGTCTTGGGAGCATTTACAGTGATGTTCCCCTCAATACATTTGCTTTCGGCGCTTCGACTTTTGCCAATCGCATGCTGTTGATGGAGCGATCATACCCGAAAGGTGAATTTCGGGTAGAAGGTTGGTGTCATTACATTGCCAAATGGGACAAGCTGACAATCTGGATGCTGTCACGGTTTTAAATCGAACTCCAAGAGATGGGACTGACTGCCGCGATCCGTGCTACTCAGGCAGGTGTTAACATCAACCGACTTATGTTTCTCGCACTCCTGGAGATGTTTAACACCCAGATCGGGACTTTCTTTACCCCGGTGGGGGAGCTGGGACTTGCACTTCATGAAATGTACGAAGTTTCAAGACTCCCTTGGGGGTCAGAACCTTATGAGGAATATTTCCCGACCAACGAGGAGTTCCAAGTCCTGGAGGACAAAGCTGAAGAGATGATGGCCGTCTTCAAGGAAGTGGCAAGTCATCATTACTATATGCAGAAGAGGGATAAGAGCGGGTCGCAACCTCATGTGACCGCCTGGAGGGATTACGTCTTCAAGCAAGACAAGGAGGATCCCTCTCAATTTACCACTCCGACAGGGCTTTTCCGTAGCGAAGTGCTTTCCGAAATGAGCAGGTTAGGTGAGAAGAATCCTCGGGAAAACGAGGATCGAGAGTCGGATGAACGCTCCTATAGCTGTTTCTGGCACCTTACTCATCGGATGTCGTCGAAAGCAGTGTTAGCTGCATATCTGATAGTTTGGCTTCGAGATTACGTCTTCTCGGACGGGTCAGGCTCCGTAGAGAGGGTGACTCGGAACTTAATCCTGCCAGCAGTGAAGTTAGTTTTCGTCTGGCGCCTGGCTCTACTCCCCGCGATGGTGTGTAACCTGCTGCGAGGTTTACGGGAGTTTGCAGGAAACGTGGTTCACGATCGCGGTAGGAATGATAACTTCCCGCGTGCCGAACTGCCATTTCACTATCTGATGGGGTGGTTAATTTTACACCATCCAAATGTAATGAGTCCGGGTTCGGAAGAAGACCATAGGACCGAAGATGCATTCCTTCGTCGTTTCCACCAGAGGAGCTGGTTGCATTCTGGCGTTCCTGTTTGCAGAAAGGTTTTATCCCGCCTTCAGGGGTGGGAGATCACCAAAGTAGGACCTGTCTTTTTGGGTTTTGAGGCCGGTGAAGACTTGATGGATTCGGGTGAAGATGCCACCACTCTGCCTCCATGGGGATTCTGCTGGTTGCAAAGTATCCGGCCGTCCCATCTGGTGTACCGGAACAGGAACCAGTGCTACCTGGAACCATATTTACCGAGCCGTTTTTTACGGCAATTCGGCTATGCTCAGTTAATGTTGGATAATCCTAGTATCACCCTGGGGTATGCCGGAAGCTTGCTGGATGGTGCACGAGCTTGGCATTATTATAATACTGGATGTACTGGAGCTCGCTTTACACTGCCCGTCCAGAATTCACGACCGCCGATTCTTTTCTCAGCCACCAAATTTTACTGTGTTATGGCTGCCATGCCTTCCGGATATGATAGGGAGACCAGTCTTGTTGTAGGCACCCCGTTAGCGGTGACCGGGAATACATCGGCGAGGGTTCGATCGTACCGTCCGCCAGAGGTGGGTCATCGAGGTGCCCCTGCCGCATCTCCAGGGGGTCAGGCCGAACCTTCGGTTGATCAACCGAAACGACGTGCAGATACCGAGGCTGGCTCTTCTGCGTCAAAGAGACAGAAGAAGGCATCGTCACCGACTGTGTCGTCGGACTCGACACCTACGGAGGTAAGGGTGTCCCATATAACCCAATTCAGGATCCACATTTCGTGTGACTTATGCTTTCCTTTTGTAGGAGCTGCTCAAAAGGAGACCCCGTACTCCCAAGTCTGGGGGCAACAGACCAAAGGCGATGCTGGGCTCATCTGAAGAGCGCATTCCGCCGATTATGATGTCTCCCATGGAGGAGAATTCAGATGATGTCGTTGTTGTGGAGACTCTGGCATCTCCAGATTATGTTAGGAGGGAGGCTGAGGATGTAGCAGCTTCAGGGATAGTGCAAGCCGCCGTGGGGGCCTTGGACGTTGAGGGTCCTATGGACACGGGGCTTCCTGATGATGAAGTAGGGTAGAGTTCGTCGTCTTCGGAAGACGTTCCTCCAGAGATGCGTGAGTCTGTTGCGGGGGCAATAGACGTGATTGCAACAGAGGAGAGGGTTGATTCCCCTCCTTGTCATGATACGGGGAGGTCGGCTGTAGCGTTGCCGAGCCCTACCCCAGGCTCAGCAATGGAAGCTGAGATGGCTGCCGGCTGGGAGGTGGCGACAGATTTGGCCCCCGTAGAGGGATTCGACGATGAGGGAGAGACTCGTCTGCCGAGCCCGACCCCAGAAGATGCGCCCTGCCAGGAAACGGGAGCTGATCCGGTTAGCGTGCCAGAGGAAGGCTCCGTGCTGGTTATAGTCGCGCCTCGGTGGTGGAGGAGGCAGCTCCGGATGCTGATAGTCCTTTTGAGCCGAGAAAGGGCAAGGGCTTGCTGATGCAAGAGCCCTCTGTTGCTTCTTCGACTAGGAGGACGATATCGGCGCCCCACCCAACTCCTTCTGTAATCTTGGCATCTGGCGCTGGTAGCGGAATTCAAGTTCCTGGTGCGGAAGAGTCTGCTGAGGTCGATGTTCAAACCTCGCAGAATGAGATCGGCGGGTCTTCTTCAGGTCCGCCATCCAGGGTAACTCCTCCAACTCCTGCCATGACACCACAAGTGTTGGCGGATGCAGATGAGTATGTTAAATTCATCATTGAGGCAGTGTACAAGATGCTGCAGAAGGGTGTGTCGACAGTGATGAACACCAATGGCAGTTTCGCGATGGCAAAATCTATGGCGCTTCCACACATCAACCTGATACGTCTCCACCAAGGCCATGATCATATGGCCGAGATTCTGGAGGCGTCTGTGACTGAGCTGGATCAACTGCTTTCCGAGTTTCAGCGTATCCAGCGGAATGATCTTTCCGTCCTGATAGACGCAAAAAAGGAGAAGCTGATTGCTAAAATTGAGTCCTCTTATCAAGCCACCGTGGGTGTCTGGAAGCGCAAAGTGGCTGAGACTGAAGCTGCAGTGGAGCGGTTGTCTCAGTCTACGCAGGAGAAGGTGGAGTTGCAAACTGCGTTGGACGCTAGTATCACGGAGGTTGATGCCTAGATTCGCCACCTTGAGGACCAGCGGGCCCGACTCCTATTGGATGCTGAGCGTGCCCAGGCTGAACATGTAGCATTCAAGAAGGAGGAAGCAGCTTTCACCCACCGGGCTCTTACTCTGGCTCAGCAGCGGCAGCAGCTGGATGAGAAGCATGAGGATGACACTTCTCTAGAGGCCATAGAGACGATACGTCAAGAAGCTGAACGTCGGATCCTGGCGACTGTGGAGACTCGAGCGACGGACTTGAGGCGTCGGATTGAAGAGATTTCAGCCAACCCTGGGAATGTTTAGGGATTGTAGTCTCTTCTTTTTGTATTTTTGCAACTCTTACTGGGGGGTGTAATCTGTTACTCTTTAGAATAAAAAAATACAAAATTTTTGTGATGTGTTCATTTTTGTTGTCATGAACTTGATGATTTGTGTGGAACTATTATCTTTTGCGCACCTTGGTTTTTAGGTACAGATAATAAGTTTAAGAGAGAACCAACATGTTTGCTCAGAGGTGATGTGGACGTGGCAAATATGGGATTCAAATGATGGAATCTTCCTACTCAGAGGTGTTATGGACGTGGTAGGAATGACTCTGGAGGATATGCAAAACTACTCAGAGGTAATGTGGACGTGGAAGTTCTACAATCAATGTACGGCAACGCAGGGGTTGTCTGTACAGGATGTTTACTCAGAGGTAATGTGGACGTAGTAAACATGATGGGTAGCATAGTCTTACGGAGTATAAGATTCCGTTTTGTAGGGCGTAGGAGGACAACTCAGAGGTAATGTGGACGTGGTTGTCCTTCTACTGGAGGATGCCCTGGAACAACTGGGTTCCGGAAGCGTCTGATTTTGTGGAAGTACACGTCTGAAAGATGTCAAGAGTAGTACTTCTTTAGGAACTTGCCTTTGATGGGCATCATGAACAAGTCCCCATTGGGTTTAGCGAGGCGGTAAGAACCGTTTGAGTATACCATCTCTATGATGAATGGTCCTTCCCACTTGGGCTCGAACTTTTCTGGTGTCTTGTGAGTCAACACCATCGGCCTCCTGACTGCCAGAACCAGGTCGCCTTCTTGGAAAGTCCTTTGCTTGACCTTCTTGTTGAAAGCCTGTGATATACGGGCTTGGTAGAGTTCAATGTGTTGTTGAGCTAGGAGACGCTTTTCGTCAAGTGCCGCCAGTTCCCGCAGACGATGACGTTGATTGTCCTCCTCTGTGAGTTAGTTTGTGATTGCTACGCAGAGTGAGGGTATCTGGATCTCGAGAGGTAGTACCGCTTCGCTTCCGTAGACCAGGGGGAATGGTGTGTTGCCCGTCGGGGTCTGTACCGTTGTGCGGTAGGCCCAAAGGCATTCGCCGAGCTTTTCGTCCCAGTCGCGTTTGTTGGATGAAACGACCTTTTTGAGTAGCCTGACGATGGTCTTGTTGAATGCCTCAGCCAATCCGTTTGCTGCCGGATTGTAGGCGGTTGAGGCCACGTTTTAGATGCGATTCTTGTCACAGAATCTGCTGAAAACATGGCTGATGAACTTAGGACCATTATGGTGGATAATCCTCCGGGGTACCCCGAAATGGTAGATGACATGGTGCTTGATGAAGCTGATCACCCTAGAGCTCTTCACTTCCGCCAGTGGGACTGCTTCTGCCCATTTGGAGAAGTAGTCGGTGATGGCTAGGATGAAGCGGTGTCCTCTCGATGAAGGAGGGGTGATCGGTCCTACAATGTCCATGCCCCAAGCTTCGAAAGGCCAAGAGGCGACTGTAGGATGTAGTGGTTCTGACGGTGTATGGATGAAGTCTGCGTGAAGCTGGCATGCATGGCACTTCTTAGCATAGTCAACAGCATCAGCGGCCATGGTTGGCCAATAGTAGTCCATGCATTGCAGTCGATCCTGCAACTTAGGGCCAGGTTGATGGGCTCCGCAGGTCCCATCGTGAGCTTCTCGAAGGGCTTCGGCTGCTTCTTCGTTGGACAGACATCGCAGGAGAAGTCCATCGTAGGAGCGTCGGTACAGCATTTTAGTAGCTATATCATAGTAGAATCGAAGGGAGCGCCTCCTGACTGAGACGGCTTCTTTCGGGTCTTCTGGAAGAATTTTGTAGACAGCGAAGTCGATGAACGGGAATCTCCAGTCTCGGACATTAACACCAGCACTTGTTGACATGGCATGGGTTACTTGTGAGCACAGGTTGTTTTTAGGATAGACCAAGTCTCGACCAACTACCGTAACGTAGTGTTGAGTCCCGAGGGGTGCTGCTAACGAGGCTGCGAGGCCAGCCAGAGCGTCAGCCTCCAGATTTTGTAAACGAGGTACATGTTCGATGAAGAACTTGGCGAAGGTTGAAATGATGTTCAACGCAACTCCATGGTAAGGGATCAGGTCTTTATGGCGAACCTCGTATACCCTCTGATCTGGTTTACGACGAGTTTTGAGTCACCGTAGGCTTCCAGATGATCCACCCCCAGCTGTTGTGCCAGCTGGAGTCCCATGATGAGCGCATTGTACTCGGCAACATTGTTGGAGCACGGCTTCGAAAGGGAGTAGGTGCGCTGGATGACCAGCTGATCGGGAGAGACCAAGACTACCCCCACTCCTGCGATAATTTGGCCTTTGGGGCCTGTTTTTGAAGCGCCATCGAAAAATATTTGCCAGACGGAGCTTTCTTCGGTGACGTTAGATTCTTGGACCTCATCCGGGATGTCTTATAGAGTCTGGAGGATTCCGGGATGGGGTGTGCAGCTAAAAAGTCGGCCAGAGCCTGACCCTTGACGGCTTTTTGTGGAACGAACACCATATTGTATGGTGTTAGCAGGATCACCCACATAGCTAGTCGGGAGTTTAATGACCCTGGCTTCGTCATGAGAACTCTGAGTGGATTGACTCGGGAGATAACATGAATCGTCTGGCCTGAGACATAATGGCGAGTCTTTTGGATGGCAAATACCAACGCTAAGCACTCCTTTTCAACGGGGTTGTACCGGTGTTCGACCCCGATCAGTATTCTACTGAGGTAGTAGATAGCTTGCTCGTAGCCTGTATCGCTGTTCTGAGCCAGCAAAGTGCCGAAGGAATGATCTATGGCACGGACGTAGAGGAGGAATGGTTTGCCGGCGACGGGCGCCACTAGGACTGGCGGACTCGTCAGGTAAGCTTTGATATCGTCGAAAGCTTTTTGGCATTCCTCTGTCCAGACGTAAGAGACTCCCTTCTTCATAAGCTGAGTGAAGGGTCGACATTTTCCAGAGAGGTTTGCTATGAACCTCCGAATATATGCCAGACATCCCTGCAGTCCTCGAAGTTCTCGGAGGTTCTTCGGAGGATCCATGTCTAGGATGGCTTTGGTCTTCTCGGGATCGATATGAATGCCTTTCGCCGGGATAATGAAGCCCAAGAACTTTCCGCTGGAAACCCCTAAGAAGGATTTAGTGGAGTTCATCTTGAGTTGGTGCGCCCGCATAAGATCGAAGACTGTCTTCAGGTCTTATAGGTGATCTCCTTTGAGACGGCTCTTGACTGCGATGTCATCAACATAGCATTCGACTGTCTTACGAAGATGCTGACGAAAAATGGTGCTCATAGCTCGTTGGTATGTGGCACCGGCGTTCTTCAAGCCGAAGGGCATCACTGTGTAGCAGAAAACGCCCTTTGGAGTCCTAAATGACGTATGCTTTAAGATCCCTGAAATCGATACAGACTCGAATCTTCCCATTCTTCTTGGTGACAGAGACAACGTTGGCCACCCAATTCGGGTATTATTCTTCACGGATGAAGCCGCTGGTCAAGAGTTTGTCCACCTCCTGATCGATAGCGTTCATGATGTCCGGACGAAAACATCGCTGTTGTTGTTTGATAGGCTTGGCATCGGGCAAGATGTTGAGCCTATGCATCGCGATCTGAGGATCAAGTCCCGGTATGTCTTCGTAGCTCCAGGCGAAGACATCAATATATTCTTTAGCCAGTTGGATTAAAGACTCCCGGTCTTCTCCTTTTAGGCTTTTGCTGATGAAGATGGGTTTGGAAGAAGATCCATCCCCAAGGTCGATCTGTTCGACTTCGTCTTCGATAGGGGGTTCGCGTAGCTCAAAACGAGACTCCCATTGTTCTCCTAAGCGTTGCGCCCAGGGTTCTTCTTCGAAGAATTCTGGCACTTGATCTTCGCCTTTATCTTCTTGAGGTTGAGCGGATGTCATGTTGGCTGACAGCACTCTCTTGAAGACTGAGCCGATACTGGTATCGGAATCCCAAGTTGATGCTTCAGACGAATGAGAATGTTCTGCTTCTTCTGCCTCCGAACTCTCTGGAGTTGACGGCGGCGTGACATAGCCTATCCCCCGTCGAGTCCGATTGTAGTAGTCCTGCGGCTTACCTTTAGGTGTTGGAAGACGGAGAGGAAGACATCGACCCTTGCCGTAGTTCAGGCCTTTGTTGCTTTTTAGATCGTAACCCATCTTTTGGATGAGGTACTTTGCCTTGTCCGTGTACCGATAGACTTGTATTCTGCCGGTATCTGGTTCTGGCTCGAGTGGCGGGAGGTCTTGATGACGCTCAACTTTGCCGAAAATGATGGATTCTTCGTCTCGACTCCGCGGTGGGACTACAGAACAGACCCCTTGGAACAGGACTACTCGATTTACATGATTGACGGTCGTTATTTGTGTTTGCAACGACCGTAGAGCGTTATCTAATGTATACATGGCATTCCAATGTGGAAGACTAGAATAATTAAAAGACACTCTATTATTGATAAAATACGAGATTTTATCCCGCAGGATTACATTGTCCAGAGAGGGTGCGTCTACATCAGCAGAGATATATTCCCCTAGCTCTTCATCTGTGAGTACTGGGATTGGATCGGGAGAGTCCACCACAGCTTTGATTTCGGGGTCTGAGAGGGCTATGTGGGCCTTCTCTGGCAGCTTGGATTACGGCGGCTTGCCCTTAAGACGCACCTTCAGAGGTGCCTCAACCGCGCCTTCGGTGATGGGTGCCTTCCCTTGTAGTTTTGCCACGAGGGGAGCCGATGTTTGAGGCGACTTTCCCTTGAGTCGTATCTTCAAGGGAGCTTCAGGAGCAGTTGGTGCTTTCCCGGGTAGCTTCGTCTTGGCTACCCCCAGCTATGTTCCTGAGGGCTTCTTCGTCTTCGAGACTCGAATCTGCAGGGGCTAAGCTACCCCCAGCTAAGTTTTGGAGGACGCCTTCGTCTTTGGGAGAAGTATCCGTAAGGGCCTGACTACCCCCCAGTCATGTCCTGAAGGACTTCTTCATCTTCGAGATGCAGGTCCACAGGGGCTAGACGACCCCCAGCTATGTCAGGGAGGCTGACTTCGCCCTGAGGATGAAGATCCACCCCAGCTGTGCTTTGGAGGACACCCTCATCTTCGGAAGGAGGATCGACAAGGGCTTGACTACCCCCAGCTTCCTCCAAGAGCTTCTTCCTCCTCCAAGTGCCTTCGAACACTCTGGAGGACGAGACGGTTGTTTTGGATTTCCTCGGCTGGCTCTTGGACGAGGAAATGTCAGTCGTCTTTCGGACTGACGAGGAGTTGGAGATTACATTGCATGAAGAAACCTCTAGTTCTGGCTCCTCTATTGTTGACACTTTCTTCCCGAGATGAACGTCGGAGGGGTGTCGATGACTGCAGCCGCTGGAACACCGACTGTCTTGGTGGGACTGCTAACTTGCAACAGCAGTTGATGGTGACCACAACACAAGTGTGCCCTGTGAAAGGCGCATCGTGCTTGACAGTCGACTCTCCTGATCGGCGCTTATGAGTGATCATGTTACGCAGATCGTTGGAGGAGAGTGCTACCTTCGCACCCCCTTCAGGCGCATGGCAAGGTCAAGCACCGGGGTGGTCAGGTGAATGCTGTGCCCCCTGGTCCAACACCAAACAGGTGCTAAGATCAGTAGTGGGGGAACAACCTTTAAAGTGACTTGAACGAACCTCAGACGCACAACCCGAGGGGGCGTGGGGGTTCAAGACCACTGGATTTGCCTTACTCGACTTAGTTGCGAACGCAACAGATGCGCCCAAGTGAGATAAGGACTTTGAAGGTCGGCTCGTTTCTGGCGCAGAAGCACCTGAGTCGACCTTATATAGCTTACCATCATCAGCGCGCATGATAGTGAGCGCATGCTTCTGGCTTGCTGCTGGCATAGCACGTTTGGGACGCATGGCCCGTGCTACCTTGGACTTCTTCGTACCAAGCCGCTGGGGCACGTAGTACTCAGAATCCAAATTCTCCTCGCCACTACAGCGAGTGAGTCTGTCAAAGACAGAGACCTTCTGTGGCGAATCGGAGGTGATGCGTGGGGCATTGGCTGCGTCCCTGCTCCGTCGACGCATCTTCCTCGCTTGAGAGGGAGATGGCTGGAGAATGTGGTCAGCCGCACGTTTCTCTGAGAGATGTGCTGCACTGGTGGGCGCATCTTGGTTGCTGAGGACGTCAGCAGGAAGGGAAGGCTAGATTAGCGCATCTCCTTCGGTGGTGGTGCCAGAGGCGCCGACCTTGCGCACCCAGACTCGGCGGGTCTTCTTCGGCTTTAGGCAGTCGCTTCGAAGGACACGCACTGCCTTCAGAGATGAACTCCTCATACTGCCTGTTGATTGAGGCGTACGACCAGCATCTTGTGGGAGGAGCCCACCTTCACATCGTCGAATTGCGACACAGCTTTCTCGGTGGAGGAGAAAGAGGTCCCCAGCAGAGTCGCCAGCTTGTTTGCCATTAAAATCTTTTGATTACAAATTTCAATACAAACAGAACAGTGTTACAATATAGGACTTAGACGTAGTCCTAGGAGTACACTTTTGTTTATCTGGGTCCCTTGTGCCGATGGAGCGAGTGGTAATGCTTTGACTCCGTTGACGATCTGACGACGGTTCTCGGTTCTCTGAAGATCTGGGTTGCTCTAGGTGCAGGAGCTTGCGGAGAGGAAGAAGACATTGAGTGTCTGTATCTGCCTCTCTCTATAGGTTGCTGATGGTTGCCCGACGTCTCTGTCTGTGTGTAGGTGTGGAAGAAGAAAATGATCCCTCTATTTATATAGTCTGCAGGCTGGCTGCTCATACGCGCATATATAGGATGTGCCTGGACGCGGGGATGCCACGTGGTGATTGCTGATGGAGGCGCATGTACGATGCGCCCTGATTGCGATGTTGAATCCTTCATACTGCTGTTGTGGGCCGGCACGTAGCAGAGAAGGGGATTTTTTTGTTGCTGAGATCTTGGATGAATCGAGTCAAAGGACACGTAGTCATCGGCCCATGGCTCGGAGATCTCGGATTTGGTGGAGAATGATCTGGTAAGATGCGCCTGGGATTGGGCGCATGAGGAGACTTTGGCTCGTAACCTTTGGGAGTGCGAACCATTCAGGACGCATGGCTTTTGAGGCGCATGCGAAGCTTCAGTAGTGACTTTACTTCTGTCTTTTGGGATCAGAGAGAAGTCTGGGATGCATGGCTTTTAAGGCGCATGCAGAGCTTCAGTAGTGACTTTTCTTCTGTCTTTAGGGATCAGAGAGAAAGTCTGAGACGCATGGATTTTGAGGCGCATACAGAGCTTCAGTAGTGACTTTTCTTCTGTCTTTAGGGATCAGAGAGAAAGTCTGAGACGCATAGCTTTTGAGGCGCATACAGAACTTCGGGCGCATAGCCGCGGAGGCGCATGCAAGTGGTTGGGCGGCCACGTGGCTTGTAACCGTCGGAGGAAATGTAATGATGATGCTGACGTTGGCGACGCTTCATTTTCTAAAAAAGCTGTCAACTGCAGTCTTCGGGGAACGTGCTGCCAACTCTGTCAGACTTCAGCATTTAATGTTCTTTGACAGGTGATGGACTGTTGGAGTGGGCGCATCGATCGACGTCCCACTAGGCGCATGGGGCCATATGGGGGCGCATGCTTGTGAAGCGCTTGGTGCTGAGGGGCGCGTCTGTGTGATGCGTGTTGGCACATTTTATTTTGATTATTAATAGCATCTTCGTAGTTTAGTCTTCTGTTCTTCAGATTCAAATATTCTCAGAAGATCTACTACATGGAGCCCTTCCGTTTCAGCGCAATCATCTTTCACTTTGAAGAATGAAGCAGTTACCGGCGTTCCCTGCATAAGACGGCGTCTTCCTGCTTAGAGTCTTTGAGTCTGTACTAGTCTAGGTATATCTGTAAACACCTAAGGACGGATGACAATTAAAAAGCACTAGTCAAAAATTAAATACTTACAGAGCGGCATACCGGCGGCATGCTTCGGCATACCGGCGGTATACCGTTTCTAGCATCCAGAAAGTTGCTGTGACAAATTGTCGGCATACCGGCGACATGCTACGCATACCGGCGGTATACCGATTTTTTTGTCCAGAAAGTTGCTGTGACAAATTGTCGGCATACCGACGGCATGCTCCGGCATACCGGCGGTATACCATTTTTAGCAACCCAAGAGTTGCTGTGACAAATTGTCGGCATACCGACGGCATGCTCCGGCATACCGGCGGTATACCGTTTTTAGCAATCCAAAACTTGCTGTGACAAATTGTCGGCATACCGGCGGCATGCTCCGGCATACCGGCGGTATACCGAGTTTCAAATATTTGGTTTTTGAATTGCCCTGACTAGCATTAATGGCCGCATTTAATGCTCTCTAACGGTCATTAATATGACCGTTACTATTTGGACGGTATACCGACGGTATGCCGCTGCATACCGACGGACATGCCGGTCTTTCTGTATTCAGAGCATTAAATGCTACCAACTCTTGGTTCTCTTATAAAAGAAAGCTCTCTCTCTCTCTCTTGAGCTTCTTCACCAACTCTTACCATAAATTTTCTAACAACCAAGAGCTCCACCATTAATACTCTTCCAAGCTTTTCATTGTCATCCTCTCCCAAAGTGCTAGAGTATTAAAGAGTTGTACATTTCGATCTTCACGTGTTTAGAAGATCAACAAGTTCTCATTCTCTTTTGTTTGAAGTTGGCGAGCCTTCGTAAGAAAACTCGTGTGTAGAAGTTGGCGAGTCTTCGGATCCAAACTCGTGTTGAAGTTGGCGAGTTCTTCGGATCCAAACTCGTGTGTACTATTTTGTTAAATAGTGGATTAAAGCCGGAGAGATTTCCGGGACTGGACTGCCTCAAAAGAGGATACCAGGATACATCCTTGCGTTTGATCTTTCTACTCTTTACTTTCAATTGTCTTTATTGCATCAATTGTTGTAGTTAATTTTTAATTACCCTATTCACCCCCCCTCTAGGGTTCTACAATTGGTATCAGAGCTTTGTTCTCTTGATTTGGATTTACACCCTTGAGTGATCCATGGCCTCTAACCCTAGTATCAACACGTTTCACAATGAGGGGCACTCCACAAATAGGCCTCCCCTATTTGATGGTACCAACTATAACTACTGGAAGATTAGGATGAGCATTTATCTAAAGTCCATAGATTTCGACTTATGGGATTGCGTGATAAATGGTCTTCCTACTCCTTCCAGAGCTATTGAGGATATTGCTTCTGACACCCTTCGGGACACTCTTTCTGAAAACATTAAGAAGCATGCAAGTCGAGATGCCAAGGCAATGAATGCTCTTTATTGTGCTCTCGATAGTAGTGAATTCAACCGAATCTCTACTTGCAAGACTTCCAATGAGATTTGGAAATTACTTGAAGTCACACACGAAGGAACTTCACAAGTGAAGGAGTCTAAGATTAGTAGACTCACGCAAGAATATGAGTCTTTTAAAATAAAGCATGATGAATCTATTACTTCTATGTTTACTCGATTTGGTGATATTTATTAATCCTCTCTCCTCTCTTGGTAAGGAATATCCGGCTCATGAAAAGATCAGAAAAATCCTTAGAGGATTGACGAAAGTGTGGAGTCCTAAAACTACCGCAATTATTGAGGGTAACGATCTAACTGTCATGAACCTTGAGACCCTCATGGGTAAGCTTATGACTCACGAGCTCGACATGAAGGATCAAGAGGAATCCTCCGCACAAGAGAAGGAGAAGGAGAAGACCAAAAAGAAGGAGAAGACTCTTGCTCTCAAAGCTACAAAGTCTTACTCCAAGGAGTGCTCCGACGACAATGAATCGGATGATGATGAAGAAATAGCTCTCACAGCTAAGCACTTCCGGAAATTCCTCAAATTCAACAAAGCAAATCGCTCCAGACGGGAAAATGAGGAAGATCCGGCGTGCTATCAATGTAGAAGACCCGGACATATCAAGCGGGACTGTCCGATGATAAGAAGAGATTCAAGCAAGTACGAGAAGCCAAGCAGAGAAAGCTCGTCCTCTAGAAAATTCGCCAACACTAGCATTTGGTGTGAGAGTGATGCTAGTGACTCCGACAATGACAAGGAGTGCAAACACAACGCAAATATTTGCCTCATGGCAACTGATGAGGTACTTGATGATCTTTTCTTAAACACTCTTACCTATGATGATTTGGAGAAAGTCATTCTTGAATTACATGAAGAACACAAAGGTGTTCGAAATAAATACAAGAAATCTCTTAAAGAGGTTGAGGCTCTTCAACTTGAAGTAGAGAGGATCTCAAGCATTATTATTGATGTGAAGGGAAAATCTTCTATTTCTGACACGGATGAAATAGAGTCTTTGCGACTCAAGTTTCAAGAATCTCTTGACACCATCAAGAAAAAGGATGATGAGATTCTATCCATGAGAAGCTCTTATGAATATGCTATACGCAAATGTCAAGATGCTAATAGAAGAGAATATGACACTTCTATTAAGTATAATGATCTTCTTACACGGAGTAAGAATTTAGGTAATAAGAATACCACTCACATGCATGCTCCAAGACACCCCCACACTCATCACAATGCTAGGCATAACCCTTACATGAATACTACACACAACTCCTTTTCTAACACAAGAAAAGGACCTTTTGTTAAGAAGAACACCTCACATCATGCTTTTTACTATCATCATAACACTCATGGTAGAACTTTTCACACTAGAAACTCACATATGCACAACACTCACACTTTTTCTACTAAATCTTCTTTGATGTGCAATTATTGTGGTTTGCTCGGACATACTTCTAATTTTTGCTATGCAAGGAAACAAGTTAACATGAGAGTTCTTAAATGGGTTCCTAGAACTAACAATCAAGGACCCAAACGATTATGGGTACCAAAACGTTCATCTTCAACTTTTGTTGTAGGTGACGAATCATTCTCATGCTAGAAGCAAGTGGATTCTCGATAGCGGTTGTTCACGGCACATGACCGATGATGCTTCACTTTTTACAACGCTATCGATGAAGAAGGAAGGACATGTCTCCTTCGGTAACAATCTTAAAGGTTATATTATTAGAAATGGTAATATCGGTTCTCCTCCTTATCCTTGTATTAATAATGTATGTCTTGTTACTAATCTCAAGCATAACCTCCTTAGCATTAGCCATCTTACTGATAATGGCTATGATATCAAGTTTGTTAAACTCAAATGCTACATTACCGATAGTTCTAATGGAACTATTGTTTATGAAGGCATTAGAGAAAACAACATTTATGTTCTTTATCTTGTTGAAGGTACTAACAATGACAGATGTCTAGTTGCAAAGAACGATGAGAGTTGGCTTTGGCACATGAGGCTTGGACACACCAACATGGACACCATCTCTCGCCTCGCCTCCAAGAAGCTTGTACGAGGTCTCCCAAGTATCCCATTCAAAAAGGATATGGTATGTGAAGAATGCGAGAAAAGTAAGTTGACCAAGTCATCCGTCAAATCCATCAACTCTGTGAGTACTTCTAGACCCCTTCAACTTATCCATATGGATCTTTTTGGGCCTAGTAGAGTAGCTAGCCTTGGTGGCAAACTTTATGCTTTTGTTTTAGTTGATAATTTTTCGAGATTTACTTGGGTTATTTTTCTTGCTTGCAAAAGTGATACTTTTCGTGAATTTGTTGCTTTTTGTAAACGTGTTCAAAATGAGAAAGGTTTTTCTATCAACAAAATTAGGAGTGATCATGGAGGGGAATTTGATAATGTTGATTTTAAAAGATTTTGTGAAAAGAATGGTTTTGGACATGATTTTGCTTGTCCACGAACTCCTCAACAAAATGGTGTTGTGGGAAAGAATAGAACCCTTGGCGATATGGCCCAGGTTATGTTAAAACAATATAAGCTCCCCCAATATTTTTGGGCGGAAGCCGTTAATACGGTATGTCATGTTATTAATAGGGTCTTGATTAGACCTATTTCTAAGAAGACTCCTTATGAGCTTTGGTTTGACAAAACTCCCTCTATTAAATATTTTAAAGTTTTTGGTTGCAATTGTTTTATTTTGAATACCAAGGATAACCTAGGCAAGTGTAAGCCCCTGATTTTCAAAAAATTTTAAATTAGTGTTAATTAATTATTAAATGTCATTATTGGTTTTAAAATAATTTAATATGATTTTAGGAATTTTCTAGAATTTTTTTAAATGAATTTTTAATGAGTTTTAAATACAAAAAATATCATTTTGTAATTTATTTAAATGTTTTAATAGCATTTTGTAATTTTTTGAATTGTTTTAATAGTGTTTTGCAATTATTAGAATTGTTAGTATATTAGTTTGTAATTTATTAATTGTTTTAAATTCTGTTATGCAAATTATAATTTGCATTTACTGCTGTTTGGACCTGTTTGTAAATCCTAAGTTCCTAGGGGCCCAACTGCAAATTACCCAAACCCTCCCCCCCCCGACCGACAGCTCCCCCTCTCTCTCCTCCAGCTCTCTCACCCACCCCGCTGCCCCGACGACTGGCCGCCCTGCCCCCGCCGAATCCGGCTGCCCGACCGCCTCAAAAACCCCCTATAAAAATTCCCCTCACTCCCCTGACCAAACCCTAACCCTAAATCTCCTCCACGACCAACCGCTGCCCCGTTCTCCCCCGACGAACTCCCAAACCCTAGCCCTACTCCGGCGAACCCCGCCCAGCCCCACCGTCGACCATCACCGCCTCCAACCACCCTCACCCGACGCGCCTTGACGAGTCCACCGCAGCGCCACCACTCCGCCACCGCCACGACGCCTCCTCCGCCGTCCACGACCACCAAATCCCCCCCCCGATCGACTGGACACGTGAGTGTTTTGTGTCAACTGTGTCGTGCGTGTCTCGTACGCATGTATGTTGTTTGCCGTGTCCTGACGAGCATAAGTGTGGAACTGGACACGCGAGATTGAACTCGTGCGTGTCGTGCATGCCTAGGACACGCTGATACCTGTGTCCTTAACTGTCAGGACACAGGGCCGATATTTTATATTTTTTTTATTTGTTAATCTAACCTAAACCTAATAAAATTAACCTAAACTCTAACCCTATCACTGAGCTCGGGCTGACCCCCCAGGCCAGCCCGACCCATTTAAACATCCCCCCCCCCCTTTCCTGAGGACAGGGTTCGAGCCGCCCTTTCTGTGCTTCCTTTTTCTTTTTTCTTTTCTGTTTTCTTTTCTTTTTCTTTTTATTTTGTATTATATATATATATATATATATATATATATATATATATATATATATATATATATATATATATATATATATATATATATATATATATATTTTTATATATATATATATATGTATATATATTAATATGTATATATATGTATATACTGTATTTTTAACAGTATTTAATATATATGTATATATTTTGTAGTTAGTAAATTTTATATATATATGTCTATATATACATTTTTCCTATGTATATATATATTATATATATATATATATATATATATATATATATATATATATATATATATATATATATATATATTTTATTTTTATTTTTATTTTTTTTGTATATATATATATATATATATACACTATATTATTAAGTATTTTCTTATGTATATACATATATTTGTAAATATATATATACTCAATAAATTAAGTATTTTTTTCCTTATATATCTGTATATACTTTAGCATAGGTATGTGTATTCTTTTGTACAAATTAGCCTTATTAAAATAATAATATTTATTTTGCACTATCACCAAATTATATTTTTATAGTATTTAAATTACTACAACCATTTGGTGTCCAAGCCTAGCATGGGTATTTGGGCTCAAATGTGTTTTCACACATTCAAGACCTGTACAAGTCATATTGGACTTGATTCATGGCCTTGGGTCCTGTATTTGAACTTTGGTTCAAATTATATACATGGACAAAATACGCAGATAATTAATTATTGTGTGCAATGCTGTTTTTGATTTTCTAAAAATACTTAAAGTATTGCTAAAATTATGGAAAAATAGTTTTTTAGATACTATTTTAAGTTAGCTAATTTAGTATAATTTTTGTAGTATTTAATTTACTGTTTTGCCACTAGTTTGGCACATGAAACCAAAACTCACTTTCTGTATACTTAGGAAAACTGATTTTTATAAAATATTTGTACTGGTTAATAAATTCCAGAAAAATTATAATAAATTTCTATGATTAACAAGGATCACTTTGATACTTTGCTTTAAGAAAAACTAGGCTTTTTGTCTACTTCAAAAATTGTTAGAACACAATGATCTTTTGATTTATTTATTGATTAATTACGACTTGTAGCTTTTTGTGTTATTTGGAGTTTTAGTCATGTTGAACCCCATCCCTCACTAGTGTAAAGACCCTAGAAAGTTAGTTAACTTAGTGTGTCACCCCACTTTGGTCTCCTATGCCAAGTCATCATTTTGGCTAGGTGCCCAGTCACAAGTCGTGTCGCACCAATTAGTGTTCTAGTATTTTAGCTTAGTGTAAAAGCTAAGTTGTTGCATTTATTTCTACAGTGACGAGTTACTGGACATCCATAGCATTATTATCGCAGCTTGTTTTGTTTTGCTTTGCTAGAGGCAAGTACTTTCTACGAACTTTACATATTGTCACATAAATAAACTGCAAACCCCACCATGTTAAATGCTGATCCTTGGGGTAGCAAGTTAGATCTCTACATATTGTACTTTCAGTTACTACTATGCTTAGAACAGTCTTGATGTATCTCTCACATGATTAGAATATGGGTTATGGGGAAACTGATAGTAGAGTACGTGATCATACCCCCCCTTCAGTACCGAGCAAAGTTACATTTTATATGATACTGCGCCGTAGGCCTTACTCTCCAAGCTGTATTTGTACGTGTGTACATATATCGCCTTTACACTTGTACGTATGTACATTTTATTTACATTGTGCCTCAGTATATTGTACACCTATTGACCGATCACGTACCTGCTACAGTTTTAAACATTACATATACATCTGTCTCTATGACATATGTGTCCTTACCATGATAGACTATGTGATGCCATGCTTTCCAGTTATTCCTCTCATGTTCATTTCCATGTTTCATATGCTAGTTTGCTAGATTTAGTACTTGCTCCCGTCCTGACAGGATAACGTTGTAGGTATACTTACTGAGAAGGAGTTGCTCTGTGATTCGTATTATGGAGTCACTGCCGAGGACCCAGTTTTGCCATACGAGGATGTTCCTGCGGGGAGACTCGTCTAGATTGCTTAGCTGCTTGGGATACTTAGTGTAGACATGTATTAGACTATATCATTTTGTAACTGGACATGTATCCAGTTTTATATTTCAGTTTACTTGTACTTGGACGTTTACTATATACGATGACTTTTGTGTTTGGAGCATTTATGATTCTTCTTCACTTATAGAACTGTTAGCACATTTAGTCTTATCCTGTTGTCTTTAGAATAGCTTACTACGTTTTATCTCAACGTAGGCTGGGCATGACTCGACCTAGCCCAACAATTTGGGTAGCGGGTCGTGACATATTTTTTTGGCGGCCCATGCAGGTCCTGACTAAACTGTTTGGTTACGTTATTGTACCAAGCATGCCTGCAATTAGGAACTTAAGGTAATTAGACAACATTAGGAAAGACGCTTAGAACACCTAGAGGAATGCTAGGATTGTAACATAGGAAATACATCACATGTTTGCTATTATAATTAGATTTTCTTGCATATGATTGCTTGCTTTAAACAAGACCTTATAAGTCTTTTTATGTGTAATTTAGATGGTGCTTACTCGTTCGTCCCAGTATGTTACCCCCGAGAATGGGGCCCTTCATATCCAGTCAGCTGACCGGTTGACTGATACACCTCCACCTACCACATTCTCCCACTCCACAGATCCACAGACCCAGATACCACCTTCCACATCCCAGGCCCGGCGGGCCCCGATACTTCCACCACCCCCTATCACTATACCCACCCAGGCTTCCGTCACACTCGACGGGACCCAGCTGCTCACACTGATCCAGGGGTTCCTAACAACCCATCAGGAGCAGACTACCCTACTCCGCCAGAGCATGGAGCGTTCTGAGGGACGTCCCGTGGTCCCACCACATGTAGAGCCACGGCAGAGAACGGGGATGGTCAAGGACTTCATGGGTCTGAATCCCAAGGAGTTCTCAGAGACTGAGGGCATAGTAGTAGCTGATGACTGGCTAGATTCTGTAGAGAGGAAGCGTTTGGGAGTTAGGATGCCATATGACCTTCAGGTCGAGGCAGCAGGATTTCTGCTGATAGACTTAGCCGGAGTCTGGTTCAGGAATGAGCCGTTGTTCGCGTGAGGTAGAGCCACCTGGGACCAGTTCAAGACCCAGTTCAAGAAGAAATTCTTCTCGACCACTGCTAGAGTAGCCATGGGGCTACGATTCCAGAACATCCAGCAGGGGAACCGTTCTGTTGATGACTATGCGGGAGAGTTTAGTCGCTTGAGCTGTTTTGCTCCTAGTCTGGTTGCTGATCCAGAGGAGATGACCCGTAGGTTTTGCCATGGTCTAGTTCCAAACATTGGCATTCTTATAGTGGCAAACGGTACGACTGACTATTACCAGAGCCTAGAGTTAGCCCGGAGCATTGAGAAGCGTCTTCTGTCTAGCAAGAGGCCGGCTTCTGTACACCATGAGGGACCGTCCAAGCGTCAGGCTTTCCAGCAGAGAGCGCCGATGCCACCCCCGCAGACTTACCATCCCCCTACACCGCATCGTCAGACCCCTCCAATTAGAGCCCTGGGACCCCGATATCAGCAGCAGCAGCAGCAGAAGGGAGCTATATGTTCTTTCTGCGGAAGACCAGGGCATGAATTCGTCGTCTGCAGGAAGAGGTTAGGGCAGTGTTTAGCTTGTGGGTCTGCCATCCATCAGATTCGGGACTGCCCAGTAGCTAAGGGACCCCAGGGGAAGACTTATAGCCTAGTCCTTGAGCCGGAGCCGGAACAGATTTCGGGAGGTTAGTTTTGATCGTAGCCTTAGTCATTTGTTGCATTGCTTGCTATGTTAGAATATTGTAGGGTCTTCAATCCTTGTGAATTTCGAGGACAAAATTTTTCAAGGAGGGAAAACTTGTAAGCCCCTGATTTTCAAAAATTTTTAAATTAGTGTTAATTAATTATTAAATGTCATTATTGGTTTTAAAATAATTAATATGATTTTAGGAATTTTCTAGAATTTTTTTAAATGAATTTTTAATGAGTTTTAAATACAAAATATCATTTTATAATTTATTTAAATGTTTTAATAGCATTTTGTAATTTTCTGAATTGTTTTAATAGTGTTTTGCAATTATTAGAATTGTTAGTATATTAGTTTGTAATTTATTAATTGTTTTAAATTCTGTTATGCAAATTATAATTGTATTTACTGCTGTTTGGACCTGTTTGTAAATCCTAAGTTCCTAGGGGCCCAACTGCAAATTACCCAAACCCCCCCCCCCCGACCGACAGCTCCCCCTTTCTCTCCTCCAGCTCTCTCACCCACCCCGCTGCCCCGACGACTGGCCGCCCTGCCCCCGCCGAATCCGGCTGCCCGACCGCCTCAAAAACCCCCTATAAAAATCCCCCTCACTCCCCTGACCAAACCCTAACCCTAAATCTTCCCCACGACCAACCGCTGCCCCGTTCTCCCCCGACGAACTCCCAAACCCTAGCCCTACTCCGGCGAACCCCGCCCATCCCCACCGTCGACCATCACCGCCTTCAACCACCCTCACCCGACGCGCCTTGACGAGTCCACCGCAGCGCCACCACTCCGCCACCGCCACGACGCCTCCTCCGCCGTCCACGACCACCAAATCCCCCCCCCCCGATCAACTGGACACGTGAGTGTTTTGTGTCAACTGTGTCGTGCGTGTCTCGTACGCATGTATGTTGTTCGCCGTGTCCTGACGAGCATAAGTGTGGAACTGGACACGCGAGATTGAACTCGTGCGTGTCGTGCATGCCTAGGACACGCTGATACCTGTGTCCTTAACTGTCAGGACACAGGGCCGATATTTTATATTTTTTTTATTTGTTAATCTAACCTAAACCTAATAAAATTAACCTAAACTCTAACCCTATCACTGAGCTCGGGCTGACCCCCTGGCCAGCCCGACCCGTTTAACATCCCCCCCCCCCTTTTCCTGAGGACAGGGTTCGAGCCCCCCTTTCTGTGTTTCCTTTTTCTTTTTTCTTTTCTGTTTTCTTTTCTTTTTCTTTTTATTTTGTATTTTATATATATATATATATATATATATATATATATATATATATATATATATATATATATATATATTTATATATATATATATATATATATATATATATATATATGTATATATATATATATATGTATATACTGTATTTTTAACAGTATTTAATATATATGTATATATTTTGTAGTTAGTAAATTTTATATATATATGTCTATATATACATTTTTCCTATGTATATATATATTATATATATACACTATATTATTAAGTATTTTCTTATGTATATATATATATATTTGTAAATATATATATACTCAATAAATTAAGTATTTTTTTTCCTTATATATCTGTATATACTTTAGCATAGGTATGTGTATTCTTTTGTAAAAAATAGCCTTATTAAAATAATAATATTTATTTTGCACTATCACCAAATTATATTTTTATAGTATTTAAATTACTGCAACCATTTGGTGTCCAAGCCTAGCATGGGTATTTGGGCTCAAATGTGTTTTCACACATTCAAGACCTGTACAAGTCATATTGGACTTGATTTATGGCCTTGGATCCTGTATTTGAACTTTGGTTCAAATTATATACATGGACAAAATACGCAGATAATTAATTATTGTGTGCAATGCTGTTTTTGATTTTCTAAAAATACTTAAAGTATTGCTAAAATTATGGAAAAATAGTTTTTTAGATACTATTTTAAGTTAGCTAATTTAGTATAATTTTTGTAGTATTTAATTTACTGTTTTGCCACTAGTTTGGCACATGAAACCAAAACTCACTTTCTGTATATTTAGGAAAACTGATTTTTATAAAATATTTGTACTGGTTAATAAATTCCAGAAAAATTATAATAAATTTCTATGATTAACAAGGATCACTTTGATACTTTGCTTTAAGAAAAACTAGGCTTTTTGTCTACTTCAAAAATTGTTAGAACACAATGATCTTTTGATTTATTTATTGATTAATTACGACTTGTAGCTTTTTGTGTTATTTGGAGTTTTAGTCATGTTGAACCCCATCCCTCACTAGTGTAAAGACCCTAGAAAGTTAGTTAACTTAGTGTGTCACCCGACTTTGGTCTCCTATGCCAAGTCATCATTTTGGCTAGGTGCCCAGTCACAAGTCGTGTCACACCAATTAGTGTTCTAGTATTTTAGCTTAGTGTAAAAGCTAAGTTGTTGCATTTATTTCTACAGTGACGAGTTACTGGACATCCATAGCATTGTTATCGCAGCTTGTTTTATTTTGCTTTGCTAGAGGCAAGTACTTTCTACGAACTTTACATATTGTCACATAAATGAACTGCAAACCCCACCATATTAAATGCTGATCCTTGGGGTAGCAAGTTAGATCTCTACATATTGTACTTTCAGTTACTACCATGCTTAGAACAGTCTTGATGTATCTCTCACATGATTAGAATATGGGTTATGGGGAAACTGATAGTAGAGTACGTGATCATACCCCCCCTTCAGTACCGAGCAAAGTTACATTTTATATGATACTACGCCATAGGCCTTACTCTCCAAGCTGTATTTGTACGTGTGTACATATATCGCCTTTACACTTGTACGTATGTATATTTTATTTACATTGTGCCTCAGTACATTGTACACCTATTGACCGATCACGTACCTGCTACAGTTTTAAATATTACATATACATCTGTCTCTATGACATATGTGTCCTTACCATGATAGACTATGTGATGCCATACTTTCCAGTTATTCCTCTCATGTTCATTTCCATGTTTCATATGCTAGTTTGCTAGATTTAGTACTTGCTCCCGTCCTGACAGGATAACGTTGTAGGTATACTTACTGAGGAGGAGTTGCTCTGTGATTCGTATTATGGAGTCACTGCCGAGGACCCGGTTTTGCCATACGAGGATGTTCCTGCGGGGAGACTCGTCTAGATTGCTTAGCTTGGGATACTTAGTATAGACATGTATTAGACTATATCATTTTGTAACTGGACATGTATCCAGTTTTATATTTCAGTTTACTTGTACTTGGACGTTTACTATATACGATGACTTTTGTGTTTGGAGCATTTATGATTTTTCTTCACTTATAGAACTGTTAGCACATTTAGTCTTATCCTGTTGTCTTTAGAACAGCTTACTACGTTTTATCTCAACGTAGGCTGGGCATGACTCGACCTAGCCCAACAATTTGGGTAGCGGGTCGTGACAGCAAGTTTGAAGAAAAAGCCAATGAAGGAATATTCCTTGGATACTCTACTCATAGTAAAGGTTTTCGAGTTTTTAACAAAAGAAGTCTTGTTGTCGAAGAGTCAGTCAATGTCTCTTTTAATGAACTCAACTCTTCTATATTCTCCTCTTCCGAGAATATTGATGACATCTCGTTTGGGTTGGAGAACTCCTCTATTGAGGATCGTCCTTCTTCATCTAACAATGAAGTTGTGACCCCATCAAAAGAGTCTCCTCCTCTCGAGCCTTCTCAAAAGGATCTCCCAAGAGAATGGAGATTTGTCACCAATCATCCTAAGGAGCTTATCATTGGGGATCCCTCCTCCAGTGTTAGCACAAGATCCGTCACTCGTGATCTATGTGCAAATGTGGCTTTTATCTCTCAAATAGAGCCTAAAAATGTTAATGATGCTTTCCTTGATGAGTTTTGGATGATAGCTATGCAAGAGAAGCTTAATCAATTTGAGCGAAGTAAGGTTTGGGAACTTGTCCCAAAACCTAGCAATCATCCCATTATTGGAACAAAATGGGTGTTTCGTAACAAACTTAATAAAGATGGGTTAGTGACTCGTAACAAAGGCCGATTGGTTGCTCAAGGCTATAACCAAGAGGAAGGCATTGACTACGACGAAACCTATGCTCCGGTTGCACGTCTTGAATCCATTCGTATGCTTTGTGCTTTTGCTTGTTTTAATGACTTTAAGCTATTTCAAATGGATGTTAAGATGCTTTTCTAAATGGTATTATTAAAGAGGAAGTTTATGTTAAACAACCTCCCGGCTTTGAAGATTTTCAATTTCCTAATCATGTGTTCAAACTCCATAAAGCCCTTTATGGCCTCAAACAAGCTCCCCGTGCTTGGTATGAGCGTCTTAGCTCTTTTCTTGTTTCTCACAATTTCTCAAAAGGAAAAGTTGACACAACACTTTTTATTAAATCTCATGATGGGACTCTCTTGTTGGTTCAAATTTATGTCGATGATATTATTTTTGGTTCTACTAACAACACACTTTGTGTAGAATTTGCTAAAGTTATGCAGAAAGAGTTTGAAATGAGTATGATGGGTGAACTTTCCTTCTTCTTGGGGTTACAAATCAAGCAAGGTCCCAAAGGAACCTTCATCAATCAAGCGAAATATACAAAGGACCTCCTTAAGCGTTTCGACCTCGACTCATCCAAATC
>JANAVB010031219.1:1310911-1643411 GCA_029216955.1 Iris pallida
GACATTGGTTAGAGTGATGGAAGGGTGCATACGACAATGCCTTTACCCACACAGGGCTGGATGTACCATCATCGGTCTGAATACTCTCCGGCAATGGTAGGTGAGTATAGTCCTGAAACGCACCAAGGGATCCCGTGACATGGCGAGATGTCCCAGATCCATTATCCATCCTGGCTGATGGACAGATGCAAGAGCACGTGCAGGATTACCGGTGCTGGTTTTGGGCAAAGCAAGTGATGAGATCCCCTGAGGTAGAAGACATCCCAGGACTGTCGGCCGAACCCACTTTGTGCCTCACAACTTCTCAAGGAACTCCCGCTCAAGCGGGGTTATTTCAGCCAGTTTTCTCTTCCCTCCTCCACCAGATTTGCTTTGTGTCCTCCCGTCTACCAGCATATCCTCCTCTACTACCACGTCGGCCTCCACGCCCCGGCCTCGATCAGTAGACTGACTTCGCAAGGGTTTTGGACAAAATCGGATGTAATGTCCGGAGTCACCACAATTGTGGCAAACACCACCAACAGATGGAGGTTGATTGAAGGCAGCAAGGGCAGACTTTTCAACCTCGGCTCGCTCCTTCTGGTAGGAGCCCTTGTTGGGCATCAACTTCAGTCGAGCTTCTTCCTGTGTCATGACGGCTATAGCTTCTTCCAAGGTCGGAAGCGTGGGTTGGGATATGAGGATATTCCGTCTCTGCTCAAACACAGGGTGTAGTCCCTTCAGGAATTTCATCATACGTTACCGCGAAATATAAGCCAGGAACGTCTGAAAGTACTTAGCGAACGTCGGTTCGACTTGTGCATCTTCCATCCCAAGAGGACCATAATGATCCAGATTAGACCAGTACTTCTTCAACAGGGCTGCGTACTCCGAGATGGTACGTTCGTCTTGGGTCACCCTATCGAGTTCATCTTGTAGTTGAAAGACCCGTATAGGGTTGCCCGAGCCGGAGTACATATCTTTTAGAGTCCGCCATATATTTACAGCAGCCTCCATTACCTCGACATTGCCCGATACCTGGTCGGTTAATGAGGCAGTCAACCACCCAGCTACTACGTTGTTGACAATCTCCCAAACAGCAAACTCCTTTGCGGAGTGATCGGCTGGCACCTTGGCTTGGCCAGTGACATAGCCAACCAAGCCACGTCCCTTCAGCGTCCGTATCGCCTGCCGCGACCACTTTAAGTAGTTGGACGTTCCTTCCAACTTCGTCTCCAGCTTTCCCATTTTGTAAGGTGACGAATCCACATCAGTATGGATCACACGTGGGGTTGCCTCGGTTAATCTCTTTGATAAGATAACATCAACCAAGGCCTTCATCTCTTCGGCCGTCAGTTTGCCACTGATCGAATCCATGGCGTCTTCAACTGTGAACCCTATTCGTCGTCTTCTTCGTCGTCGTCGGAGTCTGCAACTGACCCAACTTCGTCGTCTTCGTCGTCTTTGTCGTCTACGTCATCTTCTTCGTCTACGTCATCTTCTTCAACGCCAGAGACTTTACTAATGCGCTACTAACTTGGCCAGCACCGGCGCGCGTATGTAAAGTGAACACGTCAGGACACCAGAGAATACATGATCAGTCTCTGTATAGATCCCGATGTGAAGAAGGAATAACAAATAAAGCATTTGTTAGTTCCAAACGGCGTAAGCGAGGAAAAAAGATTGTACAAATAAAGCATTTGACAGCCGTCTCTATTCCAAATACGCCATTTTTTGTGGTTTTTTTTGTTTGTAAAAAAAAGAGGCGGCTAGGGTTAGGGTTAGGGTGTGGATGGGGCTGCTAGGGCTAGGGTTAGGGTTTCCATGTCAAGAGAGGGAGAGAGAGGAGGGGGGCGTGGGGGGGCTGCTGGGGGCGGGGGGGTGGAGGGGAGGGCTGCTTGCGGTGGGGGGGGACGGCTTGGGGGGGCGGCCTGGGAGGGGTGGGGGGGTTCGGCTTGGGGGGGGCGGCCTGGGGGGGCGGCCTGGGAGGGGGTGGGGGGGCGGCTTGGGGGGGGGGGGGGGGTGGGGGGGGCGGCTTGGGGGGTGCTGGAGTCGGCTGGGAGAAGGGGGGAGGTTAAATTTTTTTTTTTTTTTTTGTGGAGAGAGAGAGAGAGTTATGGCTTTGATACCATGTAGAAAATAATGGATTGATGATTTTATTGATGGACTACTTCACTACTTATAGGGAGTATAGCTCCTCTACATATAACATATTCCGATGTGGGACTAAAAGTCCCTTATTGATTCTCAACAATAATAAAAAAAAATACAAATTTAGGTTACAAACTTTCCAATTAGACACGTCAGCCGTCAGGACTAAAACTTTAAGCTGGTATAAAATATAGGATTTAAACGCTAATTAGTCCTAAAATAATGGTAAGCAAGGGCGGAGTCACATTTGGGCTAGGAAGGGCTCCAGCTCACCCCCCCAAAAAAAATCGTTTATAACACTATTTCAATAAGAATAATGCTACTCATTCCACCAAAGTATCCTTCCAAATCAGTCCTCCTTATGATGCACCTGACGAGACGGTTCATGTGGCAGCTGACATGGCAAATTTTAAAATTAAAATTAAGATTAAAATTAAAACTAAAATTAAAACTAAAATTTAAATTTAAAAATAAAAATAAAATTAAAAAATGGTTGATTAACTTTTTGGGTTAATTTGTCATGTTAGATGCGACATAATGTTATTTAATATGCCATATCAACTACCATATAAGGAGGAATAATTTGGAGGAACAATTTGGAGGGATAAATAACATTACTATTTTCATAACTAGGAGGGTTTGAGAGTTTTTTTAATTTTTTTTGTCTTTAGATTATAGGTTATATAGACATCAACAAAAAAAAATCTATTGTAATTAGTCTTTGACACATGCCAATTCCATACAGCTGTACTTCGGATTGTGCTTTAGGCAAGAAAGCAACCATGACATGCTTTAGCATCAACAAGACATGATCGTACGTACCTGTGACTAACCATTATTAATCAAACCTATCATAAGATTGATAAATTAGTCAAGTCTTAATCATTTCTTAGTACTACTACTCATAACTTAGCAAAGAAGAAAGTCAACCTGTTTGGTAAACCGTAACTGTGAAAATTTTGGAATTTGGACTTACAAAGATGGAAGAAGAATTGGAATCCATATACTTCCTTGTCCCCCTAGTAGGGGACAAATGCGTTTGGTTGGAATAGGAAAGTGGAAAGTGGGAAATTAAAATTAGATAAATGTGTTTGGTTGGAATAGGAAAGTGGAAAGTGAAAAATTAACTCAAAATTTATCAACTCAAAATTTATCAACTCAAAATTAAATAAACTGTTAATTACATTGATTATATTAATTATATAACTATTCTTTCCATTTTAAAAAAAATTAGTGCAGCTGTTAGCAAAAAAATTAGTGCGTCTGTTAGCAAAAAAACTATTAATTATATTAATTATACTACTATTAAAAATTATTATAATGAGACTGTTAGCAAAAAATATTAAAATTACTAAAAAAAAAAATATTAATTACATTAATTATACTACTATTAAAAATTATTATAATGCGGCTGTTAGCAAAAAATATTAAAATTACTAAGAAAAAAACTATTAATTACATTAATTATACTACTATTAAAAATTATTATAATGCGGTTGTTAGCAAAAAATATTAAATTTACTAAGAAAAAAACTATTAATTAAATTAATTATATTAATTAGCAAGAATTAGTGTGGTTGTTAGCAAAAAAAATAAAATCTACAACTAATTAAGATTTTTTTTTTGAAAGAAAAGTAAAACAAAATTAATTGAAAAAAAAAAAAAACAAACTCCCACCCACATCCGGCTGCCAACTCCGGATGTGAATTTATACAAATAACCCAACCACTTCCGCCGACAGAAACTGGCAGCAGTCACATCTGCCAGTTCCCTTCCCTCTTTCCCCTCCCAACCAAACACCGGTTTTGCACTTCCAACCCTCTTTTTCTATAAAATGTCGGAATCCACACGCTTTTCCTATTTGCCAAACACCCCCTGGGCCTGTTTGGTAAACCGTAAGTGTTGGAAAATATGGATTTGGACTTTCAAAGGGAAAAGTGGGATAAGAATCCATGTATTTTCTTGTCCCCCAATAGGAAAAAAATGTGTTTGGTTGAGATAGGAAGTGAGAAGTGAGAAGTGAAAAATCAGAGGAGTGTGTTTGGTTGAGATAGGAAGGTGGAAAGTAAAACAATATGTTATAATAATAAAATTATGATAATTAATTTAGTTAAAAATAATAACAATAATACCGGTCATTTTAATTTTAATTACAAAATAATAATAATAATAAAATAATTTGGTATTATTATTATTATTATTATTATTATTATTATTATTATTATTATTATTATTATTATTATTATTATTATTATTATTATTATCATTTTGGTAATCTTAAAATTATTATTATTATTATTATTATTATTATTATTATTATTATTATTATTATTATTATTATTATTCAATATCATTTTGGTAATCTTAAAATTATTATTATTATTATTATTATTATTATTATTATTATTATTATTATTATTATTATTATTCAATATCATTTTGGTAATCTTAAAATTATTATTATTATTATTATTATTATTATTATTATTATTATTATTATTATTATTATTATTATTATTTTGGTAATCTTAAAATTATTATTATTATTATTATTATTATTATTATTATTATTCAATGTCATTTTTATTAAATAATTTATTATTATTATAATAATTCGATATTATATAAAGAGAAATCGGTATATAATAATTATAATTATAATTATAATTATAATTATTTAATTATTTAATTAGTTAGTAAATATTTGTGATTAACTAAATACTATATATATTAATTAATTAATTACTTCTACCTTTTTTTCACTTTCCAACCCACATCCTCAACAAAAAAGAGGAAGTTGTTTTCCGGATTTGGAGGTGGGTCCCATGGATTTCAGGAACTGCACTTACCAAATTTCACTCCCACATTCCCGCGAACCAAACACCGAAACTTGAATTCAATGGCCCACTTCCAATGAACAGTGGAATCCATAGCCCACTTCAGTGTTACCAAACACATAAGAGGAATATGACTTAAGGATATGGAATGCATGCATGCTCTCCTTCGCTTGCTCTTTTATAGCCAACAAATATATAGATTGTTCAGTTCCACTATATGTAGGAACTCAAATACAAACTTAAATAGAGACCAACAATGTGAACATGACATACGTGGTATTATTTTTACATAAACAATACTATTTATCTTTCTAAATTGTTCTTCCAAACTATTCTTTTTTATGTAACAGCTGACGTGATATATTGAATAGCATTATGTGTCATCTAACATAGTACTGATATGTCAAATTTTAACCTAAAAAAGAAGTTACTCAATTTTTTAAATGTTAATATTATTATTACGAATATTAGTGTTAATATTAATGTTAATGTTAATTTTAAATTTTGTTATGTCAACTGTCACATCAACCGTCACGTCAGATGTCACATAAGAAGAGATGATTTGGAAGGACACTTTGGAGTGATGATAGCTCTATTCCTTTTATATTTAAACTTTTATTTATTTGTTTGTTTATATAAAATTAAAGAATATGATACATGTAGTCCTGGCTATTAATCGCATAGTTTTTTTAAAAATTAGAACTCATGAGCTCCTTTAGGATTTTTTGAAGGTTAATTGCTCAACATGGTCATGCCATGCACCTTGCACTATTGCAAAGAAAGCCAAAGGAACGATGATGGATGGCAGGGCATGGGATATCAAGTTCTCTTTATTTACTCTCTCTCTCTCTCTCTCTCTCTCTCTCGCACTACGAAGCCATGCATGCCATGGAATTTAAAGCTGCAATATTTCTGGATATTGCGAAAGGCCTCTTCTGTCAAGAAATTTAAAGCTGCATTTCCGGATATTGCAGAATCTCTTTAACGTACGCATAGGTATTGGCCCCGGACTTTAACTGTACAAGTTTCGAATCCGAATCCGAATCCGAATCCGAATCCGAATCTCTGAATCTACATGCTCAGAGTAAAAAAATTGATATTGTTTGAAGAAATTATTTAATGATCCGGACTCGTCGTACACCAACCTCCTCATCCACTTGATACATAGAAATAAGGAGCCATGTTGTGCATATACTCATCTCCGTATCATCAAGTGGATACGAGGACTAAGGTGCACGAAAATTTTCTAATCCTAATTTAAATTTTATTAATCTATATAAGGAGGCTAAGGGAGTTTGTTCAAGAGAAGCTCATAAGAGAGATTCAGGAAGACAAGTCCACAAAATTCTGCGAAATAGTTTGTGGTTTATTCGTAGACTCGTTTTTCGAAATAGTCTGGAGGGAAGGTCTGTTCGAGGAGTCGTCTTCTTCGTTCAAGGAGGATCGTCACAAGGCTGGCGAGTGATTTCAATTGTAAAAAATTTCGTTCAGTGAGATCATCACAAAATTGGTAAGTGATTCCAATTGTAATATTTTTCTTCTCTCTTAAAACTTGCGAGAGGTTGAACTTGTGGGCAAAGAGTTTATCATATTGTAATCAATTTTGTATTTTTTGAGTTATATAAATTAAAATTTGTCCAGATGACATAATCATCGAACATATATGTAATATTTTGATCTATCTTAGTGTCTGAGTGTGTCTATGTGAGACTGTAGTTTGTTATCTTCTGGTGGGTTGGTGGTGCCGTTTTCTCGCGGCGTGAAGAAAACAGTACATCATTACTGTATGAAAAGATAAAGATAGGTGGAGGCGTACTGGCTACAAGGGGTAGGGTAGCTGCAAAAAGCCGGCTAACCGGTGGGCAATAATAGGAGGTATATATAATGCCTACTAGATTTTGTTGGATTGGAGAAGGGGAATAAAAGGAAAAAAAAGAAAGGATAATTTAGCAAATACCTCCATTCCAAATGTTAAAACTAGCATATATCTCCACTATTTATTTTATTTAGCAAATACCCCCACTCCTATGTAAAAGAGTGGGGGTATATCTTAAATTTTTATTATTTTATATCAAAAATGGGGGTATTTATTAGATAAATAAAATAGTGGGGGTATATGCTAATTTTAACATTTAGAATGAGGACATTTGCTAAATTATCCCAAAAAAGAAAGAAGAGGAAGCCAAACAAGCAAAGCGAGGGAGAGCGTTGGGATTGGAAAACCTTGAGAACATCCCCCATTCCAGTTTGACCGTTTTTATGTTTAAACAAATAAGTTTACATTAAATTTAAGAAGACAGAATAGTAATGCTCTTTGTTCAAAGGAGCAGAACAGAAGCACTAGTCTTTGATCTCATACGTACGATTGATTTCACTCTGTGTCTTTAGCCCTTGGCAGACACAGACACAGATATCACAGACACAGGAGAACAGACAGCAGCAGTGTAGCAGCATTGCTGCAACCCTTCTCTCTCTCTCTCTCTTTGAAATTAGTTAAGGATTTTTCATTTCTTTTTGTAGAACTACACACTTCCCTGGCCACTAGAACGGATAAGATAAATAACAAAGTATTTACAAACATTTACAAAAAAATAATACTATTTGTCCTTTCAAATTGTTCCTTCAAATTATTATCATTATATGACATCTGACTTAGCAACTGACATGACAAATTTTATAATTAAAATTAACATTAAAATTAATATTAATATTAACATTAATATTAATATTAATATTATCATTAATATTAAAATTAACATTAACATTAACGTTAACATGAAAAAATAGGCAATTAATTTTTTGGGTTAAAATTTGTCATGTCATATGACACATAATATTATTTTGCATGACCTATAATCATAAAGTGTTGTTTGCTGAACAGTGGGATCGGAATGCGCACGTCAGACGGTGCTGACGTGACAGTTTTTCATTCACTCCAGTGGGATCCGGTAGCGTGATTTCAACAGGCTTTTAAATAATATTAATATTAGAGTGAACTACATGGATTCATCCTGTTATTATTAGCAAGAAAACAACAATAACCCATCTAAAATTAGTGGCCGATCTTCATAGAGACATGCATATATGGGTCTTTGCCTACCAGTTTTTTTATATAAAAATTCTAAAGATGACTCATTTTAAAACAATTATACTTATTTCATAGATAATTTTGGATGTGTTGGCCCTCCTCCCCTTTCTTACTTACACTAGTCATGTACAAGTAAAAAAAAAAAAAGGAAAAAAATCTGATATTGTTAAAAAATAGTTTAAATTAGATATATTTTTTGCAACAATAATTTAAATTTTATTAGAGTTATGATTTGATATATTTTAATTATAATTTGTTATAAATATTAATTATGATTTGCATATAGATATGCGAAAAAATAGTTAGATAATATCAAATAGTTAAATTCAAGTTAGATTATTTTCTTTCATTTTTAATTACGTAAGTATGTACAAATTAAACGGTTCATTTTAATTCATTTTCGAACTTCTTTAGTACACTAGATTTGTAATTTGGCAAAATTATTTTCAGAATTGCCACTTCTTAAGATTGAGAGTTTGCATGGTTATATTCCGTAAGGTGTGCTTAATGAGTAGAAATTAAGGAGCTAAAATACAATATTGGTGTATGCATCTAATACATATATAGCATTAATTTACCATAGAATATTAAATACTTTATCATCACAAGATGAACAAGACAACTTTGAAGTACATTATTGAAGAACTATTATAGTCAATTGGGAATCTAAGATTCATATGCATATTTTTCATGTCGACCAAAGCATCTTCCACTTTCTCGTAAATACAAGATTTCCTCAAATATCGTGTTCGTGACAATATCACACCACGTTTCTGGTAATGAATATAACATTCCCACAATTCAACAAAATATTATTTTCCACTTTCTTGAAAATTAATAATGTAATAAATAACAATTATATGTAACAAGTTAAATAGACGCTGCATATGTACTATCTTTATATGTAACATATTACTTTCCAATCGTAGTGTTACAAATAATATTGAAAATATTTTACGAAGACACGCAGATAGTCCTCCAAACCGGAAAAATATGTTAAAGGCTGGAGGAAAAACACAACCAGACATAATTTCAAAATCCAAACACACAACGAGCAAAACACTACCACAAAGGTATTTACATCAAAAAAAAATTGACAGAAGAAAAAAACTACGGTACGGTCGGAGTACTCCAACATGAAATGGCTACAGTACCGGAATAAAAAGATACACCGATTCTTTACAATCACTACCAAAATATCTCATATTAGCGACGCCTAACAACGTCGCTAAACAACAAAAAAAAAACGTCGCTAACTTCTGACAACGACGTTTTTAGCGACGTTTCGGACATGTCGCGTTATTCATGGTCGCTAACTTGTAAAACGTCGCTATCACTACAAGAATAAAGGCTTTTCTTGACGGAGATTCCCCATCAAGAAATGGGTATCTTGACGGTTGCAGATCCGTCAACTAGACCGGAGTCAAGAAAAGACCCCCCCCCCCCCCCCCCCCCCCCCCCCCCCCCCCCCCCCCTTTTTCTTGACGGTCGCTGGCAGGACTTTTCTTGACGGTTTTTAGCCGTCATATGAAGTAGTTTTCTTGACTATTTTTAGCCGTCAAGATAGCAGTTTTTAGAAATCATCAACGTAGGCAAAAACTTTTCTTGACTCCGGCCTAGATGACGGCTATTAGCCGTCAAGAAAAGCCTTTTTGCAGCAGGATTGAGTTAATTGTTGACGTTTTATAACCGTCAAGAGAAGCTAAATTTTGTATAGCAAAAATTTTATTTATATTTATATATTATGAATCGAACACACATAATATCAATAATCCAGAAGATATACATACATCAAATAAATACAAAACCCAAATTTTATATTAATAAACTGTATATTGTTCATATACCACAAATTTTTACTACATCCAACATGTCCAACCACAAACATCTAACACTTGTCCAACCACAAATATATCCAACCAAAGTATATAGTTTCCATACATATTAAATATTCAAAACTGATAATTACACAAATAAAACTAAAATAGGTAGCAAACCGGCCGGAGCACATCCCTCCCATATTCATAGCACTTTTATGTAGTTCCTGAGGGAACAAGAGAAATATAGTTAATCATTTATGTGTACATGTTTGTATAAACTAATAACAACTAAGAGTAATCAAATTAGAATCTAGGAAAAAATTCTAAGAATCTAGGAACATCAAATTAGAATAAAGGCGATGTCCAATAGATAGAGACAGTAAGTTAGAAGTTACATGTAGTTCATGTAATTCGAATTCTAAGAATCGACACTTTTATGCATAAAATTCACACAATAAATAATTTAAAAAAAAATTCACACTAATGAAAAACATAAAATTCAAAAGAGAGATTAATTTCTCTGTAATGTGACAGTTCATGACTTATCTTCCTACCTGACTATCTAGCAGAAGGAAGGATCACCAAGCATTTGAAAAATATTTTAATAAAGAATGAACAATAGGATTTTCATCCCACTTCTCTGTCATTTGTTTATAAACCCAGATCGTGACCACCATATAAGAAAAGAGTTACAACTTTTCATCTCTGTTGTTCAAGATGATCCTAATATCAAATCATTATCACAAAAAGTTTTGAAGTTGGAATAATAGCCATATTGGAATAGGTTTATAGAGCAAATGATAAGAAATCTATTAAGTTTAGTAACAATAATGAACATGAAAGTTTTTCCAGGTTTATAGTTCTAAGTTTGTATATATAAAAAAAGAAGTATGCTTTGCTATTGAACAAATGGTGACTGGCTAAGTTGAGGTCCTATACGTGGTGAGTCATGAGTATGAAACTTAAATTTAACCAAATGAAACAAAAAGAATGCTCACATCAATTTACGAAGAATGATCACATCAATTTACGAAGAATTGCACAAGAATGCTCACATCTCTAGAATGCCCTCTTCGTAAATTTTTAAAAATCAGTTTATTGATGTGAGCATCACTATAATGCCCTCTCCAAAATTGCACAAAAGCACCTGTTTTGATGTGAGCATTCTTCGTTCTATTTCCTCCATCTTTTTCTCCATGTGTGAGATAAAAAATAACAAAATACTAAGCTCTGCCTTTTGTAAGTCTTGCAAGTGAAATAGGTCCCTATACTATAAAATCGAACTACTTGAAATAGATCCATATACCTATTATGTAGTCTCTACCTCTTAGAATGTGAAGTCATTCGTAACCCTTATTCCATCTACCTGGAAGTCGTGATACGATCGTGTATCGCATTTATATCCCTTGCTCGTGTGTATTAAATAACCACGAAAAAGATCACAATCTTGATTTCTCGAAATTCCGTTCTATTATCGAACCTTGTTTAGATTAATTTCGAGAACGAAATTTCCGTGTTGCACGGATTGCAAGCCCCTCTAAAGAAATGAAGGGTTCTTCGATTTAGCAAATGAGTGGTCTAGAGTAGCCCAATCTAGCAAATAAGTCAATGGTTCATAAACTTTCTTCCTATCTCTATCATTGGATACTCTCTACCGCACTTGAAACTTTATATTTGCTCTCGATTATTCTTCCTTACCTCCCTATCATTCCTATTTCAGAGCGACGAATGGTCATGCTTATTAGAATTTATCAATATTTCTTAGTTACTTGTGTAAAATTATTGCTTGTTAAATTTTGGGTTGCTTGATAGATAGAAGAGGATTATAGATGCCATATGCAGTAGATATCTGTTGGTAGGATTGTTAGCAACTAGTTAGAAGATTATAAGATTTTAGTTTGAGGAGTAGTGTGACCAAAGGTGGGTAGAAGTCCTAGAAGTTATGCAGTTACAAAATGGCTAGGAGGAGGATATAAACTATTTCGAGGAATTAAAATTTAAGGAGATTGAGGTTAAGGCAGACTTCCTTTTTGAATTTTTTTAGGAATAGTTATGAATTAGAATTTCGAGGATGAAATTATTTTAAGGTGGGTAGATTTGTAGCTCCCCTTCCCGAAAATTTTAAAATATTCTATTATTATTTATTTTATTTAAATAGTAATTTTTAGATTTTTATAAATAATTAATTAGTTAATTATTACGGTAGATAATTTTAGTCATGATTAGGAATTTGAGTACAAGGTGACTAGAAATCATGGCACGGATAGTGCAGTGGCGTGTTTTGACTAGTGTATTAGCCATGGTAGGGAAGGCCGAGCCATAGTGATGTCCTAACTAGAAAAACAAGGCCAAGTTGTGACATGACCCTTGTAAATAGTTTAATTATTCATTATTATTATTATTTGACGTTTAAGTGACCCGGTTGTACCAAACTAGTCCGGACTGGACCCGAACCAAGCTCAAGCCCGGGTAGGCATGTAGTGAGACCAAGGACGTCCTTGAGGACGTACTTTATCTGTATGCAAACATTTTGTATCTATTTAGGAATTAACAGATATTTCTAGATATTTGCTATAAACATAGAATATAGCTATTATTAATAATAACTGGCATTTTGGAATATATGTACAAATTTCTGGAGCCAAATAAATGGTGTGTTTGATGAGTTCACTGAAATACATTATTGGTTTAATTTCAGTTGTTATTAGGATTATTATTATTAATGTTGTTGATGTTATTATTAAATAATATTATTTTATAATTATTGGTTATAATTATTTTATTGTCAAATAAATATTATAGTATATGGTTTCATATTTATGTAGGTAGGCCCTACACTAGGTGGTAAAAAGTATTGAAATTTATTTGGATTTTATGAAGATTATCAAATAAGTATATATGTGAATATATAAATGTGTATGTATATATAAATAAATATTATATAAATATTATATATGTGTGTATGTGTATGTATATATATATATATATATATATATATATATATATATAGGTGTGTATGTATAAATAAATATATATGTATATGTGTGTATATATATATATATATATATATATATATATATATATATATATATATATATATATATATATATATATATATATATATATATATATATAATAAAAATAATATATGTATATATATAATAAAAATAATATATATATATATATATATATAAATAATAATAATAATAATAATAATAATAAAGAAATAGAAAAAAAAACCAAAGAGCAGCTAACAGCACTGCCAGCCCAACCCGTTCCTTCCCGAACCCGACGAACCCTGTGTTCGTATACGTGTATATATATAGATCGGAAGGGGGAGTCGTGTCACTTCCGTTTCCCGTTATACGTATTTTTTAGGATACGTATACGGATTTCTGACAATTGTCAGGTGGCCCGTATTTTGACTTATCTTGCTTTGCATAGCCTTGGTTTAATCTTGACTTGATTGGTTCAACTTGGTTCAACATGGCTTGGTTTGGTTTGGCTTGGCTTGGTTTGGTTTGAGATGGAAATGGTTGATATATAAGTCAACTACTCTCTCTCTTTCCTCCATAACTTTTATTTACTTCTTCATCTTCTCCATTTACTCCTCCCCACATACACCCAAGTCCTAGGCAAGTGCAACTTGCTTCATGATGGATCTCCCCTTTTATTTTTCCATTCTCTTCTCCACTTGATTCTAAGCCTCTTTAGAGCTTGGCATTTTTGGTTATGATGGATAGATTTTTATAGATCTAAGTTTTGATCTTTTCTTGTTTTTCTTGATTTTGATCTATCAAAGCTTGGTATTTCTTAAAACCAGTCATCCCAAGCTGTAGGAAATCTCGTTCGATGCACTTTAGACCCTTGGAAGTCCAAATTCGGACTTGTTTTGAGTAAGTTATGGCATTTTGAAGATTTTGGGTTCCATGGGTTCTTCTTTGTTGTTTTGGGGAAGAAGACCAGTGCCAAGCGCAACTTGACCCTCCCGCTTCATAGCGCGGTGCAACCTGCCCTCTGCGCGCTTCTTAGCGAGGCACAACCTGCCCTGTGCGCGCTTCTTAGCGCGGCGCAACCTACCCTGTCCGTGCTTCTTAAAGCGGCGCAACTTGAGTCAGGCGCAACCTGACATGGTGCACCCCAATCAGGCACAACTTGACCTGGTGTACTCCAGTCTGGCGCAACCTAGCCTCGTACAGCCTAGTGCCTGGCGCAACCTGACTTGGCTCGACTTGTTCTGGCGCAACCCAGCCTGTATTGACCCGACTTGTCTTGGCGCCACTCAACCTGACCTGGCGTAACTTGACCTGGCGCACCCCATTGCCTGGCACCCCAGTGCCTAGGCGCAACCTAATGTTTGGGCACAACCTGTAGCCTTGGCTCCCCCTAGTGCCTAGCGCAGCCTATTACCCTGGCACAACTTGGCTAATGCCACTTGTTGGCCATGATACCCCTTGCCACTTGCATGATTTGTCCTTTAATTATTGGTTTTATGTTAATTTCTTATTCTTGGTACTTGATCTATCTTTTGACGACCCGACTCGATAACTTGATTGAGCATAGCATGACTTGCCTGTATTGATGTTGACATGAACACGACATAAAAATCTGGATAGTGGCCCGTCGAGACGCACTCTTGACAAGCACTCTCGACATGATAAGTAACTTGATAAGAAATGTACAATCTTGATAGTGGCCCGTCGAGGTGCACTCCTGACAAGTAATCTTGACAAGTAACAAGTTACCTGACATGACATGATAATCTTGAACGCTGTTGCGGCAGCTACCTTGACTTGCTAAGTACCTCTTGTCTTGATATCGTGGTTGATTTTTTTTGATTGTTCCTGTATAAACTACCTGTCTCGTCTTGTATCATGTCTAGGACATGAATTCCTGGTTACCACGGTCAGAAATTCATAATGAATCTGACTAAGTTAATAACTAGATTGATCAAGTAGTTCATATAAAGAGATATTCCCGGTTACAGGCGATCCCGTTATCCTAGCCACACCTAGGGGACTTGTAGCCTGCCATCGAGTAGGGCACATTTCCAGCCCACTGTCATGTGGGGCACTTTATGAAACAAGTTCTATGCACACTGTCATGTGTTGCACTCCAAGCCACCTAATAATTCTTGATAACTCTTAAATGAACCTCGCCTGGATAACCTGGATAGCTGCAGGGCTTGTGACCGCGGAAACATCTCATTGCATCTTGCTAGTAACTAGGCTTGTGATAACCCTAGCTAGTTAAAGTATCAAGCCGTACTTTTTGCTTGGCCGTGATTGATGGATGTAGTCCAGTCTAGTCTTGTCTAAGAAATGCCAGTCTATGATTATTTCAGCACATGCTTGTTCATGCTTTACTCTTGTCGATAATTGGTTGGAGGCTAAGCTCTGTTCAGGTGAAGGATTACAATCCCGGTCCTTGTTTGGTTTACGGGTTGTAACTTGGCTACCGGAATGGTCCTTTAGTCGTCTTTTCGTTTATCATCTTATTTTTCTCTAACTCATGTCTTTTATTATCTTTTATGTCTCATGTGCTAATATGCTGGTTTTAGTTCCTAAGTGAAGCCTCCCTTGTGGCACTTGCTCTTTCTGGGGTCTGATCCAGCTGGTTTTGTATGGCCAGATTTTGGAGTGGGACTCGAGGATCCTCCAGCTTTCCAGCCATATGGTGACCACTAGGCACAACCCTGGCAACGAGTGGGTTCTTATTTTGCTCTCCCACTCTCTTGTAAAAATATTATTTTGAGGCGTTTAGCCGCCGAGCAAGTGTTAGCTCGTTTGCAACTTTACTTACTGTCTGCCTACGGGCTGTAACATGATTGACAAATCCTAGGGTTGATCATGTATGACTGAAACTCTTGCTAGTCTTCACATTTTGTATGACTAGCTTCATGATCATATGAATATGTAATATTTGGGACGCCTTACTTTGTATGTCTGATGATCTAACATCTTGTAACATTTACTTACTTGCTTGAGATTGAGACATTGGGTTTGTTCATGACCATAAGAGACTGTTGGCTTGTAGATAAACCCTCATGCATCTAGACATCCATGACCGTATATCGAGGTAGATCATACTTCAATGTACGTAGCCGGCTGTGTCTGTCCTCCGATCTCCAATATTCTGGTTCTGGGGCATGACAAGTCAGGAGGAAAATATTAAAACCCTAGCGCTCCCCTCCTTTCCTAAGACCATGCGTGCCCTTACCCATGCGCGCGCCACTGTGGGCCACCGTCGGCGGCCAGGTCCGCCCACGCGCATCGGAGCAAAGGAGCAACAACGGCAGTTCGATAACGAAGACCACGTACTTCCGTATTAAGAGTTCTCCCTTAATACTCCATCATTTTACAATTTGTACACTGTTCTATAAAGCCTATATATCCCTCTAGGAGTCCCAGCAAGGAGATTTGAGATTCTAAGAAGTTTCGAGACGGAAATTGAAGCAAAATTTGACGAAAAACCTGTCCAGAAATAGGGTATACAACAGTCTATATACCCACGTTTGAAGATCAATTCTGATCGATCTATTACCAGTATAGAAATTGTGCTTGAACACAACTACAGACCATATGTAGGGCTTTAAAATCCTTCTGGTAGTTTAATTTATCGTTTGTTGTAAGGAAAGATTTTTGATTGTAAAGTTCATGAAAAACAGTTTTCAAAATGATATAAAATTTAGAAAAACCTTCGATACGACGTGCGTTCCGCCAATCCGGACGACGTGGTCGCGAACCGAAAGCATAGAAAGGTGCGTATCGGCTTAGCGGACGTGTGGGCTTTGAAGGAATTCAAATTGGTTGCGTGTACGCAACGAATTTGATGCGTATCCGTCGAAATTCATCGTATCGACCTCTGTGAAAATTTTCCAAATACTTTGTGCACGTTCGTCAGATCGAGACAAAACTTGCGTCAACAGGACCGTATCATTTTTCTGGTCTTGTATGCCAATTTTGGTCCAATTCTGAGACAGTTGATCGGATCGCCGTTTTACGGGCCCCACGGTCCGATTCAATGGGCGATTTTGTGCACGGTCTGCTGGAATCCAACTTTGGATATATGATTGGGTTCGTATCATCAAAACAAATTCGTAGACATGTAGTTTGATGACTTAGAGACCATTGACTCTGGCACGCTTTTCGGTGCAAAGCAAGTCCAACTGCGAACATCGTTTTGCTCCGAAATTATCGTTTTGTCCCTGTGTCCAGAATTGAACTTAAGGACAGGTAATCCTAGCTAATATGACTATTATAAAAATGTTGGTAATGTCTATTTCAGCATCCGGAGACTTTTTTCATGTGTTAACTTTAGTGACTCATCTGAGTGGTTGTACTATCGATTTCACCAGCAAAGGACCTCCGCAAGTGCACTTTCTGATTGCTTTTGATTCATAGTAGTCTTTTTATTTTATGTTTATACATATATCTTGCTGCTTGTTGACACGCTCATCACACAGAGATAAGTATCATGGATTTATTATACATTCTTGACTGTCATTTTCATGATTACCATGCTTGCGACCTGATTCCATGGGTACTAGCTGGGCGAAGAAATATCTTATTAGACATGTGAACTACCCCTTACCCATCCCAATATGTCTAATCTTGACTGATAGCAGCTGCACACGACACGTACAGGGTGCCGTAATTACCCATTAGCCGTTCACATGTCGAAAATGATATTTCAAAACACATAGATAGTTGTGTTTTATTTATTTCCTTATTTTCATCACCGCTTACCATGTCATCAGTTACTTTCTAGTTTTCATCCCACATATTTTATTTTCAAGTCTTGTGAATTCTACTGTGTTTTCGCATTGCCGTCGGTTTGTGTGCTTGTTCCATTCCTGACTGGAAACCAACAATTTTTAGGTTAGCTGTGGCTTCACTTAGCTATGGGAGATACGGGTGTACTTGCAGACAGAAACCTAAAAATAGATAGTAGTGGTATCATTTCCATTAATTGTAAGAATCTTGTACTTTCTTTGAAAATATAAATGTTGTAATCAAATTTAGAAATGTGAATGAGCAATAAAGTTATTTTGTGATTTTGAACAACTTGGCCATGACAGCGTTCTACCGCCGACTCTGTGGCGTAGGCTGGCTTGGACAAGTCGCGTATCCGAAAAAATGGGTGTGGGTCGTGACATGTTACAAGAATAATCAACCCAAAAAGCTCTTAATGAATTAACAGTAAATATATATTAAATAACAAAAAAATTATTACATCAGAACCATGGGTATCATCAACGTAGAATTTGAAATATTGTAACTAAGACTCAAAACACTCAGACAACTCCAAGATTTTACTCTAATACATTCCCCATGTATACAACCAATTGTAGCTACTACATGAACAAAATACACAAACAGAAGCACACATACATGCTAGCAAGTATGTAGCAGGTTGATGCATGCCAACATAAACCAATAGAGGCAATATTTGCCAATATCTATTTATGTGTGGCTATTGCAAGCTGATTTTTGCCAGTACAACATGATACAAAGAAAGATGATGCATAGAAATTTGGTCAAAATTGATTAGAAAGCGAATTAGCATTGGTCTAAGATTGCAAAAAAAAGAAAAGATAAATGGCTGATAAAGGCAGAATGACAGATATTTGTTTATGTTGACTAAAATGATCAAAATAGGCTAAAATTTGTCAAAACTTCCAATATATACCAATATAATTGCTGACAAACCAAAATTTGGCAAACTTTTTTTAAGAATAGCTGGTAAAACTTGTAAATGCGTGATGAATGGCTAATGCACCCCAAAATACAACCTGAATTGGTTAAAAAATGTTGAATTTGGTCAAAACTTGAGAAAATAATTAAGATACAAGCTGAATTTTCACTGATCTTGCCAAAATAAGCTCATGTGCCAAATCCCATAGTTCGGATACTCAGTCACCAAAACGAGTGAAAATGTCAAAGACAATACTCGCAGGATGGCCCTCATAACAATAGCATAACCAACTTTTGGTAATTTTATTCTATAAGTCGAGTTTTTTCTTGTTGGGCTATCAAAATCTACATAAACAGCTAGATTTCGTCAAGTAAAAACGACTCCTTTCCAATCAACCAAGCTTTTTGATGAACAAGTAAAAATATCGATTCTCTGAAATATCAGTGTGTATATTGAGTAGTCATAGATGTAAATACTTACAGCTGAGCGTGGTGAGCTTGAGGGTCCTGAAGCAGATGTCGTAGAGGGCTTTGTTGTCTAGCACCATGCACTCGTCTGCGTTCTCAACCAACTAGTGCATCGACAACGTCGCATTGTACGGCTCCACCACCGTGTCCGACACCTTCGATGACTAGAACACTGAGAACGTTAACATCATCCTGTCGGGATACTCCTCTCGTATCTTTCTATCATTTCATCGAACCGTTAGAGCGCATCGAACAAATTCCAAAAAATGGCTATTTTTAAGAAAAATTATAACAAGACAAAAACATTTGCTTACTTGCCGTCGTGGATCAGCTGCTGGTCGTCGGGGTCGACAAAATCCTTCCCACTCTTGGAGATATGCTGCTTGACGTAGCCAATGCTCCGGCTCCGGTCGAAGTAGAACTTGAACTTCCTCCCGCAGGCAGTCTTGACGGAGACCACACGAAGGTCCGACAGGCGGATGACGAGGTACAGCACGTTGTCGTCCGACATGCCATAGTCCCTAATGAGAACGTTGTCATGAGCGTGCTCGTGTCCATAGAAGACGAGCTTCGGCTTCTTGACGACAAAGCCGCGGACGAGGAAGGAGAGGACGAGGAGGAGGGGGCACGGGACAATGATGACGATGAGGGGTATGCAAAGGCCATTGAATTTAAGGATCTGGAGGTAATTAGTTGGGAGAAATCCCTAAGAAATTAGGGTTTCGAATTAATGGTTTTAGAGGAAGGAAACCCTAAATTTTTTCGAGATTTTGAAGTTTCTTAGGGTTGAGAAGGTTAGGAGTAGGAGAGAAGGAGGCTCCATGTTATTTCTTAGAGAGGAGAAGGTAGGGAGAGGGTTACTCTAGCAGACTCTCCAAGGTAGGAGAGGATTTTCTGAATGATCGAGAAAAGTTCTCTGTGTTCCTCAATAAAAACAACCACAAATCGTCAAAAAATATGAAAGATTTGAAAAAATTACTATAATGCCATCCAAGAAAGTCGTGGCAATTTTTTCGCACATACATTAGTTGACGGTTATCACCAAACCGTCAATAAATAAAATGATATTTCTTGACGGATTCTCTAAAACCGTCAACTATTGTACTATTAAATTGTAAAATTGACATAAAATGTGTTCATTCTTGACGTAAGGCTAAAACCGTCAAGATAACACCTTTTCTTAACGGTTTTTCACGACCGTTAAGAAATAAACCGTCAAGAAACGTCATTTTTCTTGAAGTGTATTAGTCCCTATAGCGACGTCATTTGGCGACGCTCGACGTCGCTAGTTTTAGCGACGTTTACCGACAAAAAATGTTGCTAATTAACGACGTAATATTTCGTTGCTGATTGTCGCTGTCCATTCAGGTTTTAGCGACGTTTTTCGACTCTATATCTGACAATTTTTTGGTTGCCATGTCATCATTTTTATGACGTTTTGCAACGTTACGATACTTGAATACCGACGTTCAGATACTAAATTTGCTGACCTGTACAGTTTGCAACGTCAACGTATCTGCGACGTTCTGCGACGATTAGCGACGTTTTGATTCTTAGTTTTGCGACATTCTAGCGACGTATGTATGCGTCACTGACCGTCGCTAAGCGTCGCTAAACGTCGCTAAACGTCACTAATTCCAAAAAAATATAATAAAAAAATAGAATACAGTATGTATTTCACATAAATAACAGTTACATAAAAACATTGTACCTGCATTTAGAGTTTCAATTTACAAATAATAGACCCGGAGCAACCCTCCGTAGAATTCTTTGGGTTTGTCGACCCCTTCGGTGGAACATTCAACACCGGTAAACCAATATAGAGGCAAATAATAATAATACACTACCAATAATCAAATAAATAGAATCGACCGATCATAAAGATAAGAAGTAGCCGGGTGTATACAAATCCACTACCAAACGGCTATAAAAAGTGTGTCTGATAATATTCAACATAACATAACACAAATAGTCATATCCGGGATAAAATAAATACATAAAGACCCAAAAATGGGTCACCAACAAATACATAAAGACCCAATAATGGGTCACCAACACAACAAATAAAAACAAGTCCAATAAAGGACTACGCCTGATCAGGATGAGGAGGAGAAAGAGTAGGCAATGCTTGCACCTGGGACACCAGGAACCTATACTGCTCCGGGGTCAGCATCACCGGTGACGACCCATCAGTAGGAGGAAGAGAAGGCAGTAGAGCCGCTGCAGTCAGTGTGGATGCCGAAGCACGACCAGGAAGTGACCGCTCCATGGCCAGCAGTTTAGAGTTGGTAGAATCCATAACAGCCGCCAGCCTCGAAACCTACTCGCTAATGGCCGCCTGCGTCCCGTGCAACGCATGAACGACAAGATCCGTCCTCTCCTGCACCGCCTGAACGGTACGATCCGTCCTCTCGCCCGTCTTCCTAATGGTGCGCTCGAGCATATCAAATCGTACGGTGAGGGCCACATCGTCCGTCTGCGGCTGAGACTGGGGCTGCTCCTCCATCCTCTGCAACAGCTCGTCACACAGCTCAGTAAGCTGGCGACAGAGTTCCCCCACTCGGACCGACTCCTCTGAGGGCTGTGGGGAATGTACACTGGCAGATGAGGTTCTGGATGACTGTATCACCACAAAGGCGCCGTAGGATCCCGTACCATAGTACGTACTCCTCTGAAGACCACCAACGACTGTCATCCAGAGCTCGTCCATCGTCCGAGCCGGAGGGGGCTGCGAGGAATTACCAGCCCCTCCCTCTGCAGATGCACTAGTAAGCTCACGCTTTAGCCTAAGATACTCATCCTAGAAAAGTACGTATCTCGATAAGCATAATTTTTACTACCTATCTAGTTGTTCCACATCTATGGATATATTTGTATATTTCTTTAGTTATAATAAAGTTAGTGACACGTAAAATAATACTTACATAGCTCTGCGTGATTCGATCCTCGATGAGCTTTCCGTCCTTCCGATGGGTAGCCAGGAAGACCGTCACCATGTTAGGGTTTGCACCCTTCTTTACCTGTTATAATAAAATATTTGTCATTGAAGTTAAACATTTTATTACTACTTTTATTAAAATAATATATTACAGTAAAACATGTACCAGGCGACGAAAATGTTTTGTCATGGGAATCGAGCTACCACACCACTTCCCTGCCCTCGTCATAGCCACATTCACCTTCTCCGACCGTTCCTTGTACCTAGGAGCGTCGAATCTAGCCTTCATGGCAGTCTACTGCTCGGGGGTGATCCAACCTTGGATCCCTTTTCCGGAACAATTTTGAGCCTTCTGGTCGTCGATCGCATCCCGGATCAACTTGGCGGCAACGACAGAAAATTGCTTCTCAATCGTCTCAGCCCGGTATGGTGGATAAAAATATATTTTCTACAAGAATTAAATTAGTTATCTATACAATATACATAAAATATAATTTATACTAAAAGTAATATACTTTAGTTACCTTGAAGTGGGCAAACCAGAATGCCTTCCTCTCGTCCGAGGCATCCGAGTAGTTGATCCAAGGCCCGTCGTAGTTGGACCTCGGAAATAGCCCCATTGCCATCTGAACTAACGGGGGACGATATCTATACAACGATAATTAAATTCATTAATATATAGATATAAGTATAAATAAATGTTAACTAATTAACTTACTTTGTAGATCCGTCGGACCAAATCTTCATCCTCGTCTCGTCCGGAGGGGCGCATGGGGGATCACTCGAATCATATATAGACGGCGTAGGTGGGTGTAACGACCGTAGTTCGTATTACGTATTTTGGTATACGTGTACGTATATTACATGTCTCATTGCATGGTTTATCTAGTATTTTAGTTGCTCGGTTCGGTTAGCTTGGTTCGGTTTGGCTTGGCTTGGTTTTTCATGTGAACCAACCCCACCTACCCCTTCTCTCCTTTATTAGCCGCCCACTCTCCTTCTCTCTCCTTATTTACTTTTATTAACTCTTCTTCTTCTCCACCTACCAGAGAGAGAGGCTTAGGCAAGTACAGCTTGCTTCATGGAGGAACCCAGTTTTTATTATTCTATTGTCTTCTCCACGAGATTCTAAGTCACTTTAGTACATAGCATTTTCAAATTCCATGACTCATTTCATGTAGATCTAAGTTTTTAGTATTTTGACCCTCTTGGTTTTGATCTTTTAAACTTGATTGTTTCCGACATGGAGAGTTCCATGTAGTAGGCATTCTGACCTTACACAAGTCTGGCTCTTGAATGGTCGGATTTCACCAAGTCTTGGCCGAGATGGAGTTCCTCGAGTTCCTAAGCTTTTACGCATGCTTGACTTGGCCTGGCAGAGAAGACAGAGTTTTACGCACATATTCTAACGTGTTAGCGTAGTGTCTCAGCTTTTACACCCACGTTTTTCGTGTCAGCATATTATTTCAGACTTTTACGTACACGTAATTTAACGTGTCCGCGTAGTGCCCCCTTTTTACGCACACGCAATTGCGTGCTAGCATATTCGTTCCACGCCGAGTTCACTAGAACTCTACGCCGGAGCACTCTCGCGTGCGTAGAGTCGTGCTCGCGTAGACTTTGGCTCGAGTAGACTCTCACATGCGTAGAGTTTCGCTCGGGTGTTTGCTCGCGTAAAATTCTTGCGCGCGTATAATCCCGCTTGCGTAAAGCCCGGCTAGCGTAGAACCCCACCCACATGCATCCTTGCTCGCGTCAAACTATCTCTCCCTTATTCTTGCCCGCGTAGAGCCGCTTTACGCTTGAGGCCCTTAGCCTAGCGTAAAGGCTCACTCGCGTAGAGCCTTGAGCCCTTGTGTACCCGATTGTCTTTTATGCCTTGTACTATTCATGAATTGACAAGCATGGATTGAGTGATATGACTGGACTAATGATGGTGTATGACATGACATGGCATGACATAGCATGACATAACAAGATATGACAAGCAAGCATGATGGTAACTATTAAAAGCTGTTGCAACGGCTTGCATGACATGACTATAATGAATGACCTGGACACCGTGGACGATTGTGTTTGTACAAATGAACCAGTATTATCTTGCATCATGTCTAGGACAGGGAACCCCTGAATACCACGGTCAGGGGTACCTACTGAAATTGACTAAGGCTAATAACTCGATAATCCAGTAGTCATGAAAAGATTTCCCAGCTACACGCAATCCCGTTATCTAGGCGCCCCATCATGGGATTTGTAGCCTACCGTCGAGTAGGGCACATTTCCAGCACAATGTCATGTGTTGCACCCACCAAGCTATTTAAGGGTACATACGTTTCTTGGACGATGTATCCACATGAATTCAATCCCCTACTTACGTCTGGATAACCTGGATGGTCTGCAGGACTTGTGACTGCTGGAATAATCTCATTGCATCTTTCTAGTAACTAGGCATGTGATAACCCTAGCTAGTTAAAGTATCAAGCCATACTCATTGCGTGGCCGTGTGATTGATTGGATGGAGTCTAGCCCAGCCTAGTTTTGTCCTGATCCTGTGCAAGATTGTAGCATGACCTGATTTTTTGTGCTCTATTTATCGATAAATAATAAGAAACCAAGTTTCGTTCAGGTAAAAAGTTACAACCCCGGTCCTTATTTGGTTTAAGGATTGTAACTTGGTTATCTGAATAGTCCCATGGTTTTCTTATCATATATGATCATGATTATTTATGCTCACCTTAACAATAATGATCAGGGGTCCAGTTTTGTTCAGGCGAATGGTTACAACCTCGGTCCTTATTTGGTTTAAGGGTTGTAACCTGGCTCCCGGAGCAGTTCTGTGTCCTCTCTTCGTTTATTGTCTTATTGCACCCTACGCCATGCTCGTCATGTTTTACCTTACTCAACAGTATTTGAGACGGGTTTCTATTCAGGTGAAGGATGGCAACCCCGGTCCTTGTTTGGTTTAAGGATTCTGACCTGGCTACTTGAATGGTTTCTTCGTACTTAATTCACTGTTGTTGTTCCTGTTATTATCAGTTTCTTTTATGATTATCTTTAATATTCATTTATATTATATGCTGGTTTTAGTTCCTAAGTGAAGCCTCATTTATGGCACTTGTTCTTTCTGGGGTCTGACCCAGCTGGTTTTGTATGGCCAGATATCGGAGCAGCTCCAGAGGATCTACCTCCCTTCCAGCTAGATGGTGACCACCAGGCGTAACCCTGGCAACGAGTGGGTTCATCTTTGGCTCTCCCATTCTATTGTAAAAATATTCTTTTGAGGCGTTTAGCCGGCGAGCACCTGTTAGCTCGTATTGCACCTTTATTTACTGTCTGCCCATGGGCTGTAACATGATTAACAAATCCTAGGGTTGATCATGTATGACTGAAACTCTTGCTAGTCTTGACATTTTGTACGACTAGCATCATAATCATCCAAATATGTAATATATGGGACGCCTTATTATTGTATATTTGGTGCTCTGATATCTTGTAACTGTTATTCTTTGCTTGAGATTGAGACAATAGGCTTGTTCATGACCATAGGTAACTGATGGCTTGTAGTTAAACCCTCATGTATCTAGACAGCCGTGACCGTATAGCAAGATGGGTCGCACTTTAATATACGTAGCTGTTGATCATGCTACAATCTTTGCTTGAGATTGAGACAATAGGCTCTCCAGTATTCTATTTCTGGAGCGTTACAGTGGGACCTCCTCCACCCACTCTTCCATCTCTATAGTGCCGTCAACAGGAGGAATGCTGCTGGACGGGCTAAGATCATGCCTGGAACTGTCCGTCCCAGGAGTGTTGTCATGTACCGTCAGCGCAGATGAAGATCCGAGTGGCTGGTACACTGGAGTTCTATAAGATGAGGGACCGGCACCGTCATCCACTAACGGAGTACCACTCCGTCCACCGGTGGAACCTCTACCTCTGCGGGATTCTCTTTTACCGCCATGGGGGTACGATACTCTGTGTCCTGTCATACCTGATAGAAATACATATCTACAAGATAATAACCATGCATTTAATATATCACAGTTTATAAAGATAGATCCGGAGCAACTCTCCGTTGAATTTCTAGATAATAAACATGCATTTACCATATCACAGTTTATAAAGATAGACCCGGAGCAATTCTCCGTTGAATATCTAGATAATAACCAAGTCTAGATAATAGCATCCATAAACATCCAAGTCTAGATAATAGCATCCAAAAACATCCAAGTCTAGATAATAACCATGTTTAGAAAATAACAAGAGACATCAATAGTTGTAAAAACATCCAAGTCTAACCCAGAAATAAGTCTACCAGAAACAAATCCGGTCAAAAGTGATATCATATATATCTACCCTCTATGCTGGAGCTGGGGCAGATAGATCTCCCTCAGCCACCTCGTAAAAGAAGGATCCACGCCAGCAAGATCAATATCCATAGGAGCTGGATGACTGAAACTCCCGGTGTAATTGCCCTCAGGTGCCACCTCCTCCTTCACGGCTATCTCGGCTTTAGGAATCACTTCCTTCTTGATAGTAGAAGGAAGTTCTTCCTTGGCCTTCATCTCTGCTTTAGGTACCACTACCAAAATGACAATATTAGATGTGTAATGTGAAAGATATTTTACATTTTATTTTACTTTCAATCATCTTCTAAAAATTCATCTTCTTCGCCCTTCGCGTCCTCATCTTCCTCTTCCTCCTCATCTTCGCTTTCATCTAATTTGTTTTTCTCTTCGGATACTTCTACCTCTTCTACACGATTAGACGTGTAACATGAAACTTCCGTTGTGTCTACGTCAACTGTATTTATTACGAGAGGTAGCTCGTCCTCCTGATAAGCTATTTCGTCAACATCGTAGCTATTTCTGGCTTTAGTCTTGCATATTGCCCACCAGTCCAACCTAGTTGTTCCCCGTCTAGGATAAGTAGTGAAGTAAACTAGTTGAGCCTAACTTGCTAGGACAAATGGTTTGTATCCTTGATATTGACGGTGGTAATTAATATCCACAAGACCATGTTTGTCAATTTTTCAACCTTGACCTTGGATCGAATCGAACCAATCACACATGAACGACACGATCTTAGCCGGCTCTATGCCGTAGTTATATGTCAACTCCATAATCTTCCGTAAGACGCCATAAAAATCATTGCCCGGATCTACATCTCTGTAGTTTGTAGATTGGATACACAAACAACTATTTTTGGTCGAATCAAGATCTGGAAAGTTCTCTCTGATCGGAGCATTTGTTGACTTGAACCTAAATCTATTCACACAATAGCTTGGCCATATTTTGACAGAATAAATGGGCCCCTTAGCTAGAGTTCTAATAGACTCATTCTCTAGTATTGCGTCCGGACGATCGACCTAAATACCATAAGATAAGAAATTAAATTCAGTGTTCCGTTAATTACTGTGCAAAGTGCATATACGAGAAGTAATTACTACATCATCTTACATATGCACTCAACCATGAAGGAAAATGACTCTCATTTCATTCGTTATGTACTGTCTACTCAACCTCATCTCTTCATTAAATGTGCTGAAAATAACAACACATATACCAATTAGTGTAATAATAATATTGGATACTATTACATGCATTGATGACGTAAATATGGACGTATTAGTTACCTACCCCTCGAGCTTCTCAATTTTATTCTCGTCGCAGTTGAGCAATATATATAACTGAGTAGCCCTTAGTTCATCGTCATTCAGATATCTTTTCTTCATTTTCTCGGAAGGCTTTCCGAAAGCATTAAAGATTTTCAGTATTGCATCATTAGATTTAAGATATCCATCATCGTTTCTGGGAGCACTTGTTCTATTAGTAGCAATATGTGGCTTGAAATACATCGAGCATAAGTTTGTAATCTCCTCGAGAACATAGGACAAATAGAACCCTCGACCCGAGCCTTATTTTTCACCTATCTCTTTAGGTGGTTCAAATGTCGCTCAAACGGGTACATCCATCGATAACTGACGGGCCCATCAATACGTGCCTCGTAGGATAGATGAATTGGCAAATGCTCCATGGAGTCAAAAAACCCAGGAGGGAACACCCTGTCAAGCTTGCACAACATTACTGCAATGTCCTTCTCCTGCTTTTCTAGACGATCGACAAGCAACTTAGTAGAACAAAGATCTCTGAAGAATATGCTCAACTCTGTCAACGAATCCAAAACGATCGATGGTAATAATTTTCAAAATACAATCGGAATTAACCTCTCCATAAATATATGACAGTCATGGCTCTTCATACCCGTCAGTTTGTTCTCCTTCGGGTCGACGCATCTTCTTAAATTTGACACGTATCCATCATAAAATTTTAGGCCCTGAATCCACCTACAAAGTCTCACTTTATCCTTCCTGTCTAGTGAAAAATTGCCTTAGGCTGCTTATACTTTCCATTGCCTTTCTTTATCAAATCCAACGTAGGACGTCTGCATATATCTTCCAAGTCCAACCTGGCCTTGGGATTGTCTTTCGTCTTTTCCTTTCCATCCATTACAGTATTGATTATGTTTTTAAACACATTCTTCTCGATATACATGACATCAAGGTTATGTCTGATCAAATTGGTGCTCCAATAAGGCAGGTCCCAAAATATACTTCTTTTCATCCAATTATGAGTGCGGCCAAATTCATCATACTTGTATCCCTTTGTAGGCTCTTCGATAGCACTTGGAAAATCCTTGACCTTCTCTCATATCGTGCCTCCGGTCCACCTTGGCGGTGGATTGGCCTTCTCCACAACGCCGACACGAAATGCATTCATGTTCCTCCGGAACGGATGGTCCTTCGGCAAGAACTGTCGATGACAATCGAAGAAGCACGATTTTCTTCCGTATTTTAAATGGAAAGCCTTCATGCAGTCCATGCAATATGGATATGAGAGACGACCATGAGTGCTCCATCCAGATAACATTACATAGGCCAGAAAGTCGTTGATGGTCCACATCAGTGTGGCCCTCATCTGAAAATTTTGCTTTCTAGAAACATCGTAGGTGTTGGCACCTACTTCCTACAGCTGATTTAACTCATCTATCAATGGCTGTAAATACACATCGATGTTCCTCTTCGGATTGTTCGGACCCGGAATAATAACTGTGAGAAAGTATATACGGAGTCTTTATGCACATCCAAGGCGGTAGATTGTACGGAGTGACGATCACAGGCCAACACGAATACTGGAAGCCCGAAAGTTCGAATGGAATAAAACCGTCGAAGGAGAGACCCAATCTGAAATTATGCGGATCCGAAGCAAACTTTGGATACTCTCGATCAAAGTGCTTCCATGCTTCTCCATCAGATGGGTGTTCCAACACTCCTTCGATCTGTTTCCGTCTGTGCCAGCTTATATTTTCTGCAGTCTTCTTTACCATAAACAACCTCTACAATCGCGGCGTCAACGACAAGTAGTGCATCGAATCGGTAGGTTTCCTTACACCGGGAGTCCTACTTGAACTTGTTGCCTTGTAGCGATCAGCACCACAAAATCTGTACACATCTTCATCCTTGTCGTCTTTGTAGTACAACATGCACCCGTTGCGACATACATCAATTTTCTCATATCTCATCCAGAGAGATCTCACCATCCTCTTAGACCGATAGAAGTCTGTAGGTAACTTTGCACCTTCCGGCAAGATCTCTATAATCAACTCGATGATTCGGTTGTAGCATTCTTGAGACATGTTCAAATCGGACTTGATGCACAGCAGTATTGTAACCACCTCCAACGGTGAATAATCCTCACAACCAGGATACAAAGGAGTCCTTACATTCTCCAGCAACTCAATGAACTTCGCAGCATCGACATTCGGTGCCTCCTCTGCTGCATCATGATTGTCTGGATCGAAACTAGGCCCCGCAACATCAAAAACCATATTCACCCACCCTTCATCGTAACCAGCGTAGTCATGGACATCCATATACGGGAAATTAGGCTCCAGCTCTGATGCTAAAGGTACAAGTTCTCCCTGTGACGTCCACTGATAGTAATTTGGCATAAAATCTCTCGAGTACAAATAATATGTCACATCCACTTCTTGATGATATTTCATGTTGTGACATCTCACACATAGATACTTAATTTTGGTACGGTCCATGTACTGACGGCACGCCTTGGCGAACTGCAAAAATTACTCTACCCCATGCATAAATTTATTTCGTACACCGCACATGTCATCAGGATGACGATTGTACATCCACGAATGATGTTGCAGATCATAATTCATATCCATTTAATAGTAATTCTGCAAAGATATATACACATTATTCAAGTATATTCCAAATTGATGCATATAGGCACATGAGTATCAAATGAGTATCGTCACATGTTCAACAAGAAGGCCCCCTCTCTGACCCCCTCCCTTTCTGACCCCCCTCTACTTCTCTGCTTCTTATTCGACTCTCTCAGCATCCTATTCAACATCATATTATATCTTCCTCAACCTCAGCCTAGAGAAGTATGAAAATATTAATGTTAACCAAGGTTCACAGTATCGGTATCAGAATCGGTTTCGGTATCAATTACGGTTGATATCATGAATCTCATTGCTTCCGTTAGCAGAGCACAATGTAGAGCCAAACGTGAAGCAGGACTTCACATTCAAAATATTAGAAGTAAAAAGTTTTCGATTGATGGTGGGACGAGTCAGAATCCTTTCTCGTCCCACCACCAATCGAAAACTTTTTACTTCTAATATTTTGAATATGAAGCTCTGCTTTACGTTTGGCTCTACATTATGCTCTGCTAGTGGAAGCTATAAGATTCATGATATCAACCGTAAATGATACCGATAACGATACCGATACCGAAACCGATACTGTGAACCTTGGTTAATATTAATATTTTCACACTTCTCTAGGGTGAAGTTGAGGTAGATATCCTATGATGCGAAATAGTCGGCTCAATGACCCGAATGAGAAGAAAGGAAGTAGGGAACCTCACTCTATACACTCTAGGATACTACGATATACTACTAGTATACTCACTCTATACACTCTTACTTATGCAAGCATTTTGAGGCAATCAGCGTTATACTAGATTTCCGAAAAAATCTATAACTCTGATAGGCCCAAAAGGCTTAGCATAAGTAAATTTAATTTCTATAGAAGGGCTCAAAACACTGTACCAATCATACCTACACTTCTAGGATACTCTATACACTGTAGGTACTAGAATACTTCTTAGCAAGGTTCTCAGAGTAGGTAATCCCCAATATCTTAGGATACTCTATACACTCTAGAGGATACCCTATAGGTACTACAATACTCTATACACTTAAGGTACTAGGATACTCTATATATACACTCTAGGTACTAGGATACTCTATATAGTATATACTTCTTAGGATACCTCATGTTCTAACCTGTCACAGGATACTCACCTCCTAGACACTCTAGTTCACTCATAGGATACCTCACTCTAACACTCACTCACTAGGGTGCACATTAGCCCATAGCCACTCATGTGTTCTCACAATGGGGTTGCCACATAAAACTATTTTTTGACAGTCCCCTCCTCTCCAAACTGTCACATACTCACAAATATGTGAGTGTGACACACTAAACAACATGTTGTGTCAGCGTGTGTGTGTGTCGTGTCAGCGTATCGTGTCAGTGTCGTGTCAGCGTGTGTGTAACATCCCTATTTTGGAAATAGGTATATGACCGTATTTGATAATTTGGTAATTTTTAATTTCGTACTTGTTTAAATTTTTATTTTTGTGGACGTGGGTTGGCCTGGCAGTTTAGGCCTGACATTTGATCATTGTTTCCATGGAATTGTTATTAATATTATTTTATTATTTTTATTGGGGTTAATATGGTTAGCTTTTATTAAATTGTTTTCATTATTACTATTGTTATTATCATCACCAAAATTAGGGTTCGGCTTTGGATAGAAATTTTGTTTCTATGTACAACTCCTTCAACTGAATTTCTGTGGCGTTCTGTTGTGTTCTATGTTATTGGTTTGTTTCAGGAACCCTAAATTTTTGAAGTGTTGAAGAAGAAGAAAGTGCCACGATTTTGTCATCGCTCTGTAAGTCATTCCTTTTCCGTATATAATTTGTTTATATTTTTGGTTTGTTTCAGGAAGTGACAATTGTTGTTGTTTACTAATGCATGTACAAAGTCTAAATTATTGAATTTAAAACTCTTTAGGGCCAGGTATAAATTATTTTTGGTGTTATCAAGCTCGATATAAGCAAGTTGTGGGTGTCAACATGATGAATAAAGATTGGGTTCATCTTAACAAGTATTGGAATCCTTTTCACTATACTAATGTGTTCATTTAATTAATTCCATCTTTATGTCTTATTTATGTTATAATTATTTGTATTTTTTAGGAATACGACATTGTATACTATTATTATTATTATTATCAATATTATCATTGTTATTATTATTATATAACCCTAACTAAAGCCCTAACCCCTCTCATTCTCCTTCTCCGCACTCACAGCCGGCCCCCACCCATCCGTTCATCTCTCTCTCCCCCGCTCACTCCTCTCTCTCTCTCCCAGCCACTCTCTCTCCCGAGATCTCTCTCTCTTTCCCCGAGCTCTCTTTCTCTTCCCCCAGCCTCTCCCCGAGCTCCCTCTCTCGTCCCCGCGTCTGGCCCGGCCGGCTCCGCCGCGGCCACCACCCTCACCGCCAGCGCCATCGTCTCCACCACCACTTCTAGCACCACCCTCACCACCATCATCGTCGCCAACCCTGGCCAGCACCGCGACCGCCACCACTAGCACCACTTCTACCGTCGTCCACGTCGCCACCACCGCGGTTCCTCCTCCGGCTTTCCTCTCTCTGTCCTTCCTTCCCCTGTCGGCGGGCCGACCTGGCCGAGCCTCCCCGCGTACGACGACAGCTCCTTCGCCCCCTCCTTTTCTTTCTCGGCGGCCAGCGCCATCGTCGTGCCTCCGTCGCGAGCGCCGCGCCAGCCTCGAGTGGCGGGATACCCTTGGGCCGCGTGCAGCCTCGGGCAGCAGGACGCCTCGAGCCCCTGCTCGAGCGACGTGCAGGCTCGAGCGTCGTGCCATCTCGGGCCGTGTGCTATCTCGTGTAGTGCACTGCCTTGAGCAGCGCATCCTCGTTTAGTGCGCCCCTCATCCCTTATGCCATCTCGGGACATGTGTACCTCGGTGTGCGTGTTTCCTCATTTTTTGTGCCACCTCGATCCACGTGCTGCCTCGGGCAGCAGGACGCCTCGAGCCCTACTACCTCGGGCACAGTGTCATCTCGGTTTGTACACCGCCTTAGTTTTTGTGCCTTGGCCTTTGTGCCTATCTCGTGATCTGCATCGCACCATTCGTATCCTGTGTTGGTTTGCGTGCCGATTTGGACTCTGTTTTGCATCGATTTGTGTACATGCCCCGATATGCATGTTGTATTGATTTGTGCTCCATCTCGATATTTATGATTCCTCGATCTATGTACACGTCTCGATTTACGTGTACGTTATGTTTCTTTCTCGTCTCGATCTTTGTATCATCTCAATTTTTGTACGTGTCTCGATATATGTGCACATCTCAGTTTGCATGCCCGTATCTATCCGCGTGCCTCAATTTTCGTACAAGATCCCTGCACTACTTGCTGGACCCACACAGTATAGCTTTCTGCCATCCCTCATGATTATTCTACTATTTTATTATTATTTTCTAATGATTGTTTATTGTGTGTTCTGAGGACTTCGATGGACGTGCTACATTGGATCCTGATCGTCGAAGACTTGCTTTCCCACCCGAGCCCTCTAGGCAAGTATCCCTTGCTCATCGATGGCTTTCGTCCTCCCACTGGATTTTATTGTATTTATTTAATTATAATTATAAATGTGAATAGTGTAGCATAGTAGTAGAGCTGCCATGATTAGAACCTATGACATATGTTAGTTCGACCGGGTCAAGCCGTATCGGACAACTCGGACGGATCATCCACACCTCTGAGGAAACGAGCAAGACTCACTTATATAGATTATCCATGTATGCCCCGTATCCGACTCGCAGTCGCGTAACAGCTTTGGCTAACTATTTATGTGACTATGCTTGTGGATTGGATAGGACTGTGGACATATGTTGTGGTGCGCCCTGCATGGCGATCTTGTTGTTGGTTGTGTTGGTTTGGCGTCCAGTATGCATTGTAGTGCTGTTGGAGGCGAGACTTAGTGTTCTCGACTAAGGTTGGTGCCCAGTACGCATTGTAGTGCTACTGGAGGCCGAGACTTAGTATTCTCGGTTCGTAATTCTGCGACGGGTTGCGTCGAGTGGATTAGCCCCAATTCGCAGGGAGCTCATGTTCAGAAATACATATGAGAATCTGCCGAATTTTTTTCAGAATTCCCGGTCGGGAATTTGGTTCGAAGAGTTAGGCAGAACCGTTCCTTTAGTTTGTTAAACCAGTCTCATGCAAGTTTATCGTAATATAGTATGCCTGATCCCAGTACCTGCTAGGTAGACTCATGACTAGATTAGTCGCCTAGCCCTTGACCTGTCTTGTCCGTCGGATAGCATAAGGAGCGCGGTTCTACTCGGAAGACGGTCTACAACCCTGGTCCTTGTTTGGTATAAGGGTTGTGGATCTGCTCCAGAGTGGTTCATGCAATCCTTGCTATTTTTCGGCGGCATTAAGTAATAAACTCTTGTACCCTGACCATTCATTCTAGGATTTATCCTAGTATAGCCAGATAGGGCTGACAGTTGTCTTATGTATCGGAATTGTGACCTTGGGAATATTTAGATTGCATATTATTGGAGGATTGATCTGGAATAATATATTGGTAGACATATTTGATTCCTGGAGTTTGATTATTATGCGAATGTTTTACGGAACGAGGAAGATACCAAGGATATCGATATATAATTTTTATCCGACTTTCCAAGCGCCCAAAACTCGGTACCATTGTTATATCCCGGTAGTTGGGACACTTAGTTGCTGATAGCCTGTGATCATTGACTCGAAGGATTTTTGTGAGCCAGAGGGCCTAGCATTGTTTATAGCGATTAGCTTAGTATCAAGTGTTAATATTTCCAGTATGACATTTATTCCGTCGTAGAGGGGAGTACCATGGTTGCATTGATTTTGATGGATAGTCTGACTCGACGATTAGAGCTATAGGCTCCCATGTATACCTTAGATGCTACTATAGTAGAGATCCTGACCATGTACCTGACCTGGTATTCATGCCACGAGGTGGGCAAAGGACTCCATACGATTGACCGATTGACCATGTTCTTAACTTGACTGTTTGTACCCGTGCTGGTACCATTTTATGTGTGCACTGAGGTGCTATTCTATGTCTGAACTGAGGTGCTACATGAGTCTATGTGTAATATGACAGTGCATTTATTTTCTAGCACGGACATGTTAGTGGGCCTGTAGTTTTAGCGTGGTTAGGACTGATTGACTGCTTGCTGCAGCACACTAAGAATAATCCAGATTTGGGACTTTGGGTGTCGAGGTAGATTCATACTTAGTATACCCGTACTGAGGTACGATATCTAGGAGGATGAGCATGTGACCACGGTATGTGACTCCAGATAAATGAAGGTTTAATCTAGGAAACTAATTAAGATGGTAGAAATATTGGAAGGGAACCAAATCTCGAGATCGTGCATGCCAGCCGCCACAGGTGTTATGATTACCTGTCTAGCGCAAGGCTGACCGTGCCGGATATTGTTATCGTCAGCAATAGCGGATGGCAGTATCCGACTACCATATGTACTAACATATGATTGATCTGTTTCACACGGTTGCCTTTGAGGGACCAGTGCTTATCCATGTGCTATGCGTTATTATTTGGCCTCGTTAGCCCTGCTGGACATGGCACGATCTGAGGATTCTTATAACGCATTGTTGGGGTAACCCAACCTCCATATAGATAGCTGTAGACATTTGAGTGGCCGCTTATTCACCTAAATTGTATGGCTTGTTGCTTGCTCTGGCTGGCACGTAACGCTGTCCCGGTGCGATAATTCATTCCCTTGTTCTTGTTTGATATAGGGGTGGGTTACTGTTTCGACGACAGATTACGAGTTTCAGTTGGCGATGCAAGCATTAGTAGATGTTAGGATGACTGTGATGATTGTTGGTTACTTATGTATTAGTTGTTGGATTACTGCCTTATATAATGTAATCGTACGTTGGTACCGCACGATCCTTTACCCTCATTACTGTTATTTATATATGTTATTCCTGTCATATATTATATCATGCTGGTTTTCTTTGCCCATCCTTGAGCCTTCCCTTCTGGTACTTGCTACATTTGGCCTGACCAACCATGGATTGTTCTCAGATTGCCAGTGACCGATCCTATGGATCTTCCAGACTTGATTTGGAGGATGTGCTTCAGTTCCTGACCTTGTGGGAACTGTGTGGGAAGTATTCTTGTCTACCTTATTTCTTATTGTAGACTTTCTGATTATCATATGTGTATTTTCTGCTTTTTATATGATTATTCTTCTTGCTGTTATTTTATTGTTATTGCATGTGGATATGAGATCAGATTTAGGCCATAGACTGCTTGCATGCTAGGATACCCAATAAGATTGATAGCCACGATCGCCGTATGACGTCTTCATACCTTATACGGTGTAGCTGGCCTACGTCCGTCCCAGTATTCCGGTACTGGGCGTGACAGTGTGTATCGTGTCAGCGTGTGTGCGGGTTGTGTCTGTGTCAGTACGTCAGGAGGAGGGGGCTAGGGTTAGGTTTACCTGCCTTGGTTGGAGTCGGGTCAGGGTCGCCGGGGATGGAGCAGCGGCGGAGGGGACTGGTCGGGTCGGCGTCGACGAGGGGACTCGACGGTGGAGGTACGACGAAGGGACGGGGATCGTCGATTGTCACGCCCCGATTCCGTCGAATCGATAGTCGTCCCCCGGGCGTGATGCCGTGCGAACCTAATTTGCGATCGCACAAGGCATAGTCATAAGAAAATCCGAGACACGAGATCTAAGAGAGTACGCAGACAAATCAAATCACATATTAAGTAAAGGAAACTTGATTCTTTATTGATAATGAACATCTTTTACAGACTCTAGTACAAGACTCATGCCGTACGGGCTACAACATGACTCGATTACAAAAGAGTGCCGATGAGATAGCCATTCCATACATTGCACACATCCCTCAATATACAACAAAGTACTCCAGTGACCTAGATGGGAGGGACGTTGAGTCATCTTCCTTGGACTGTCAAGAGCCTTCAAAAGTAGAGTCACAGAAAAAGTCTTCGACGCACGACCGAAGCTTCAAAATCACGAACGTCGCCGCGCTAGTTGGCACGTCCTTCCTGGTTCGCGGGACCTGCAAAGAGCGAGGATCAGTACGAACACATGTACTGGCGAATGGCTAATTAAATCCAAGCTCTGCATTTGATTCAAGAAGTTTTATAAACATGTTAGCTAGCCTTTTACGTGATCTTTCTAACCATCCTGATCAATTTCATGTCAACATATTTTCAGGCAAGTATATGAAATTGTATAACATTAAGCAACTATCAAATCCATCCCGTGTCCCGTGTACTTGTTAAGCAGTGAAAGGGGTGTGAAGGCCACTGGCAATGTCAAGCCATCGCGGACTATAGCATGGTTAGACGACGACCCTTTCGCATCGGGTAGCGAGCCCTGTACGAAAGTTCCAGCATAACTCGCGCCGATGAAAGGCTGGCGCTGCTACACTCGTTCCTCCCGGGCCGAATTGGTCCCTTGGCCTAGGCAACCGTTCGAGGAAACTTCACCTTGTCGACAAGTTGTCCAATGACCATTTTCTTTTGAACTTAGTCGATTTGCTTCCTTAGCCGTATCGTTGCGATAAAAGTTAATCGATTCATTCATTGTTTTGCATAGGCTAAGTGGATTTGTATAAGAAAATACGTTTTCTATTTTCAAAACCGGCAGTTTGATAGCAAGTGTTTCGTAAAGAATCTTGCCACGATTTCTTTGATTTTATACTATTATGACAAACATTTAACTTCATATTGATTTTGAAATAGAGGGACGAGGCGAAGGAGGCCAGCCACTCGCCTTAGCCTTGCTTCAAGCGAACGACCGGTTGGCTGCGCTGACGTCGCCTATGTGATCACCTGCAATCGCATAAGCAACTGATTAGAACACTGTATAATTCAAGAAAATTCGATATGAATGTGAAGCTCGAAAATGCAAGTCACGAAAACTCATTCGGAAAACATTCACAAAAAATGCATTCACGAAAACCAAAGCCAAAGCCAAATCAAGTGCGGCATGAAAATCAGAGCAACGGGAGGTCTCTTCCGACTCAGCCGCAGAGCCAATCCTCGAGCAATCCGCTGAATATGGGACTTGGTTTCGAAGAAGCTATTCCATAACGTGGAATGGATCTTAATTCAACCGTTCCCGTTCGATCGACTCGGCCGATTCCGACCTATCGGTCCCGACCGAATCGATAGCGACAGTGTTCCTTTCTCGCGCACCTCGTGGACGGAAACGGGGAATGATGTAGGGACGGGGCACAATACCATAACCAAATAATAAAAAGTTTTGTCCTCGAAACTTAAAGATAGAACCTACCTCTACGAGAACAATAAAGGAAATTTTTCCTTCATTTTCGACTCAAGCTCCCACGTCGACTCTTCGACCGAATGGTTCCTCCAGAGGACGTGGACGAGAGGGAACACTCAATTTCACAGTAGCTTATCCTTGCGTTCTAATATTTGAACTGGCTATTCAACGTAGGATAAGTTGGACTTTAGCTCTAGCTGGCCAAAATCTACCACGTGGCTCGGGTCGTACATGTACTTCTGCAATTGAGAGACGTGAAAAACATTGTGTATACCTTGTAGCGCCGGTGGTAGGGTAATTTTATAGGCCACTGGGGCAACCCGTTCGAGTATTTTGAACGGCCCAACGAATCTCTGACTCAACTTCCTCTTTGCGCCGAACCGAGTAACTCCCTGCATGTGCGACACTTTGAGAAATACGTGATCGCCTTCTTGAAACTCGAGGGGTCGATGATGAACGTCCGCATAGCTTTTCTGACGATTCTGTGCAGTCTTTAGTCTTCTTCGAATGAGCCGAATTTTCTGTACGGTCTGTTCCACCAGTTTCGGGCCGAGAATCTGTCGCTCTCCGACTTCGTCCCAGCAAATGGGTGATCGGCACTTGCGTCCGTACAAGGCTTCATACGGCACCATTTGAATGCTGGATTGATAGCTATTGTTGTATGCGAATTCGACCAGAGGTAGATGATTGTCCCAGCTTGATTTGAAGTCAATTGTGCATAGTTGTAGCATGTCTTCGAGAATCTTATTGACGCGTTCCGTTTGGCCGTCGGTCTGAGGATGGTAAGCTGAGCTTTGCTACAACTTTGTACCCAGCGCCGACTGAAGGCTACTCCAGAATCGCAACATGAACCGTGAATCCCGATCGGAGATGATGGATACTGGAACTCCGTGCAGCCGTACTATCTCATCAAGATAAATCTGCTCCAGGCGATCAACGCTCCAAGTAACTTTGATGGCAATAAAGTGCGCTGACTTGGTTAGTCGATCGACGATGACCCAGATGGCATCATTTTCCCGTGCCGTCTTCGGCAGACCAACAATAAAATCCATGCACACGTGCTGCCACTTCCATTCCGGAATCGCCAGATTCTGCATCTCTCTGCCCGGTCTCTGATGCTCAGCTTTTACCTGCTGACAGGCCATACATTGTGACACGAAAAGTGCAACATCTCTTTTTATCCCGTGCCACCAGAAGTTCGTGCGGAGGTCCTTGTACATCTTCGTGCTACCGGGATGCAAGGTATATTTCGTATAGTGCGCCTCCGACAGTATCTCTTTTCTAAGTTCTGAATCGTCCAGAACGCATAGCCTACCCTTCAATCAAAGCATGCCGTTTTTATCTTCCGCAAAGTCGGTCGTCCTGTCCATCGAGATTAGCTCTCACATTTTCTCCAGGTACATACAGATCGTCCTTCTGAGCGATCTTGATCTTTTCAAGTAAGCTCGGTTCTAACTGCAACTTTGCCAACTGCACATTCCGGAATCGGACTCGTAGTTCGATGCCCATCTCTTCTAGGTCGCGTAGCAGTCTGCGGTCGATGGATAGCGAGACAATGTACTTCTGACTCAGAGCGTCCACCACAATATTTCCCTTTCCTGACGTATAGTCGATAGTCAAGTCGTAATCTTTAATCAGTTTCAGCCAACGCCTTTGCCGCAAGTTCAGTTCCTTCTGCGTGAATAGATACTTGAGGCTCTTGTGATCGGGATAGATCGTGCACACCACGCCATAAAGATAGTGACGCCACAATTTCAATGCGAACACAATCGCCGCTAACTCCAGGTCGTGCGTGGGATAGTTCTTCTCGTACGGCTTTAGCTGTCGGAAAGCAAAAGATATCACCTTGTTCCGCTACATTAGCACACACCCCAAGCCCTGACCGGACGCGTCGCTGAATATCTGGAAACCCTCAGTCTCTTCTGGAAGTGCGAGTATCGGGGCCAAGATGAGTCGTTGCTTTAATTCTTGGAATGAAGCTTCACAATCGTCTGACCATTCAAATGTGACTCCTTTCTGGGTAAGGTGAGTCAGAGGCGATGCAATCTTCGCAAAGTCTTTCATGAAGCGTCGGTAGTATCCTGCTAAGCCAAGAAAACTTTGAATCTCGCTGACGGACGTTGGCCGCTTCCAATCGACAATGGCTTCAACTTTCTTAGGGTCGACCGCAATGCCTTCAGCTAAAATGATGTGTCTGAGGAATGCGATGCTACTCAGCCAAATTTTATATTTACTTCGCTTCGCATACAACTGATTTTCTCGAAGGGTCTGAAGCACGGTCCGTAGATGCTCAGTGTGTTGCTGCTTATTCTTCGAGTAGACGAGTATGTCGTCGATGAAGACTACTACGAACTTGTCGAGGAATGGTCGAAACACCCGATTCATCAAATCCATAAAAGCGGCAGGGGCGTTCGTTAGGCCGAACGGCATTATCAGGAATTCGTAATGGCCGTAACGAGTGCGAAAGGCAGACTTTGGCACATCATCCGGCTTGATCTTGAGTTGATGGTAACCCGAGCGCAGATCAATTTTTGAGAACACCGTAGCTCCTTGAAGCTGATCAAACAGATCGTCTATGCGGGGCAGGGGGTATTTGTTCCGGACAGTGGCTATATTCAGCTCACGGTAGTCGATACAAAGACGCATAGAGCCATCCTTCTTCTTGACAAACGGCACGAACGCTCTCCATGGCGAGACACTGGGTCGAATGAATCCCTTGTCGAGCAACTCTTGTAACTGCACCTTGAGTTCTTTAAGCTCGGCAGGGGCCATTCTGTACGGGAATTTCGAGATCGGTCGAGTATCGGAGAATGTATCGATAGTGAACTCAATCTCTCGATCGGGCGGCATGTCGGGCAGCTCGTCCGGGAATACATCTGGGAATTCTGCCACAACGTCGGTCTGACCCACGTTTGCACCATCCTGTCGCATGTCTCGAACGAAAGCTAGATAGCCTTCGCACCCGGAATACAGCATCCGTCGAGCAGATATTGCGGAGATCACCATGCAGGTCGGTGACGTCTCACCATACGAGTAGCAGAATTTAGGCACTCCAGGTATACGGAATGTGACCCTCTTTTCAGCGCAGTCTATGGTTGCATTGCACGGACCGAGCCAATCCATCCCCAGAATGATGTCGTAGTACTTAATATCTAGAACTATCGCATCGAGACTGATCTTTTGACCACCTATACAGATAATTCCGTCTCCGCAGACTAAAGTTGCAAGTAGTGGCATGCCCGACGGTACGTTAACAGTGAGATCGAGGTCCAGTGGTGTCAAAGAAAATTTGTGCTCGGCGGCAAAGTCCGCCGATATAAAACTATGAGTGGCACCTGAATCAAACAATACACGAGCAGGTTTATCATTGAATTCAAGTATACCTGTCACGACTGTGACAGACGCGAACGTTTCGTCTCGAGTCATGGCGTAGACGCGGCCCTGAGCATTGGGGCGACGGTCTTGGCCAATCTATTGTGCGGTCGGTGGAGCCCGAGGTACTTGGCCTCGGTTTTGTTGGTATTGCAGGGGGCGTTGGTTCGGCGTAGCTTTCGGGAAGTCCCTTGCGAAGTGATTTGCTTTGCCGTATGCAAAACATGCTATGTGCTTAAATTGGCACTCGGTGACCAGGTGCCCCTCCTTGTGGCAGAACTCATAAACCATTCGATCCTTCGTCTGGTTGCCGTGATATTGACGCTTGTGCGCGTTGTTGCCTCCCGCATTACTATGACGTTTGTTATTAAAGTGAACAGCGCCGGTAGTAGTAGGAGGATACTCGGACTCCAGACGGAGGGTATGGTTGAGTGCCTCGCCCATGATTTTGTATTCAGGCACCGAGACATGAGCACGGATAGTGGAACGTAGGCCCACTTCGAATCGTCGAGCACGACTTGCAGTGGTAGGAAGATAGTCTCCAGCAAACTTGGCCAGTTTGTTGAATTTGGCCGCATATTGTCATACAGTCATATTTCCTTACGTCAACTGCATAAATTTGTTTCCTTTTTCCTGTCGCACGGCTGCAGAAAGATATTCGGTCTCGAACGCATTTCTGAATGTCGTCCATGTGATCGCCCCGTTTCGTCTTCACGTCGAATAGCCCGCTTCTGCACAGCCCACCAATCGTGCGCGTTCATTCGAAGTAGAAGTTGAGCACACGCAACTTTCTTCGAGTCCTCGATACCCAGAAGCTTGAACTTGTCTTTCAGCTCCTCCAACTAGTCGATCGCTACGGAGGGATCTTCTGTGCCGTTGAAAGAAGTGCGGCAGCTTTTCATAAATTTTGACACGTCAAAGTTAGAACTTCTCGGTGCCGCAGGTGAGAGCACAGGCGCCTCTGGTTCAGCTTCGTTGGATCGAACCGCAAGCTGGGTCACGGTAGGCGTCATCGTTGATTGTTGTTGTTGCCCATGACTGATTGTAGGATTTGCTGGAGGATATTCAGCTACTATTGCTGCAGCTTGAATTGAGTCTCGAACCGATTCTCAAATTGAGTCTGATGAGCCTTCGCTTGCTGATGATGGAGCTCGTTTTGACATTGCTGTATTTTAAGCATTTACAGCATACATTGCATCGGGTCGCCGGAGGGTCCGGCTACGGTAGGCGTTATTCCCGTTGGGTTGACGAAACGCTCGGGTCTAGAAGCACTCGAGCCGCTGGAAGCGCTCGTCTCGTCCTCCGCCCGAGCTCCCGCAACTGCAGGAAAAAAGGAAAGGCAACACTCGTTAGTTTCATAAATGTCCAGGGTTCAGCGTATGGAACAACTCATCTCATCGACACGAGGTCAACGGTTTTGAGACTAGAACTCGACACTGGAGACCAAGGACGTAAAGCCGTGCTTTGATACCATTATGTCACGCCCCGATTTCGTCGAATCGATAGTCGTCCCCCGGGCGTGATGACGTACGAACCTAATTTGCGATCATACAAGGCATAGTCATAAGAAAATCCGAGACACGAGATCTAAGAGAGTACGTAGACAAATCGAATCACATATTAAGTAAAGAAAACTTGATTCTTTATTGATAATGAACATCTTTTACAGACTCTAGTACAAGACTCATGCTGCGCGGGCTACAATATGACTCGATTACAAAAGAGTGTCGATGAGATAGCCGTTCCATATATTGCATACATCCCTCAATATACAACAAAGTACTCCAGTGACCTGGATGGAAGGGACGCTGAATTATCTTCCTTGGACTCTCGAGAGCCTTCAAAAGTAGAGTCGCAGGAAAAGTCTTCGACGCACGGCCGAAGCTTCAAAATCACGAACGTCGCCGAGCTAGTTGGCTCATCCTTCCTGGTTCGCGAGACCTGCAAAGAGCGAGGATCAGTACGAACACATGTACTAGAGAATGGCTAATTAAATCCAAGCTCTGCATTTGATTCAAGAAGTTTTATAAACATGTTAGCTAGCCTTTTACGTGATCTTTCTAACCATCCTGATCAATTGCATGTCAACATATTTTCAGGCAAGTATATAAAATTGTATAACATTAAGCAACTATCATATCCATCCCGTGTCCCGTGCACTCGTTAAGCAGTAAAAGGGGTGTGAAGGCCACTGGCAATGTCAAGCCATCGCGGACTATAGCAGGGTTAGACGATGACCCTTTCGCGTCGGGTAGCGAGTCTTGTGTGAAAGTTCTCGCATAACTCGTACCGATGAAAGGCTGGCGCTGCTACACTCGTTCCTCCTGGGCCGAATCGGTCCCTTGGCCTAGGCAACCGTTCGAGGAAACTTTACATTGTCGACAAGTTGTCCAATGACCGTTTTCTTTTGAACTTAGTCGATTTGCTTCCTTAGCTGTATCGTTGCGATAAACATTAATCGATTTATTCATTATTTTGCATAGGCTAAGTAAATTTGTGTAAGAAAACACGTTTTCTATTTTCAAAATCGACAGTTTGATAGCAAGTGTTTCATAAAGAATCGTGCCACGATTTCTTTGATTTTACACTATTATGACAAGCATTCATTTAACTTCATATTGATTTTGAAATAGAGGGACGAGGCGAAGGAGGTCAGCCACTCGCCTTCGCCTTGCTTCAAGCGAGCGATCGGTTGGCTGCACTGACGTCGCCTATGCAATCACCTGCAATCGCATAAGCAACTGATTAGAACACTGTATAATTCAAGGAAATTCGATATGAATGCGAAGCTCGAAAACGCAAGTCACGAAAACTCATTCGGAAAACATTCACGAAAAATGCATTCACGAAAACCAAAGCTAAAGCCAAATCAAGTGCGGCATGAAAATCAGAGCAACGGGAGGTCTCTCCCGACTCAGTCGCAGAGCCAATCCTCGAGGCGCAACCCGCTGAATATAGGACTTGGTTCCGAAGACGCCATTCCATAACGTGGAATGGATCTTAATTCAACCATTCCCGTTCGATCGATTCGACCGATTTCGACCTATCGGTCCCGACCGAATCGATAGCGACAGTGTTCCTTTCTCGCGCACTCCGTGGACGAAAATGGGACACGATGTAGGGACGGGGCACTACATCGATGGAGGGGGGTCGCCGAAGGGAGGGGTCGCCGCGGGGAGGGGTCGCCGAAGACTAGAGGGGGAGGGGAGAGAGATTTGGGGCTCGAGGCATGCGAGAGATCAAAAATTTTATGGAAAAGAAAATGAATTCGATCGGTTCCCAGCACCCTATATGAAAGATTTTAGTGACGTATTTATGTCTTATAAAGATGTCACTAAACGTCATTGTTAACTAATAAACTTGCGACGTACTGGAGTAAGAATCACAAAACGTTGCTGAATAAAATCAATCAGCGACGTTCTGCATCTAAACCGTGACTTGTTCTTTCCAAACCATAATGCTAGTCGCTATAAGTCGCTGAATACGACGTTCAGCGACGTCACTTTGATACGTCGCTAAATACACACAAAAAATAGTGACGTATTTAGCCGGAGTCGCTAATGTCGTCGCCAATATGACTTATTTTGGTAGTGAATTTTTTTCACCAATCCACAAAGATTATCGCAACAATTCAAAAATATGGAAATAGATTACAACGAGAAATATGAGTTACCAAAAAAAAAAGAGGAAGAACTCCTTGAAAAGATCCATCTTCAAAAGCAACTCTTAAAACTTTGAATCACATCTTCCTCTCCTTGAAACTTGCACCTTTGCGAAAATTTCAATCTTGTTGTTCTGTTAGAATCATTACGTTTAAGTCACCACGATCTCAAGATTATCTAAACTGTTGATCTCGATCCAACTGTGTTGAATAAATATTCAAATTGGACAATCAGGCCCCGACACAGTATGTCAGCGGTATACCGCTAGTACTAGCCAAGCACTTCTAGAACAGTAACTTCAGTACCACGGTATACCATCAAAAAGTTTTGGAATAAAATATACAGTAATTAAATGACCTATCGTCAATGTAGTGTCCCCTGTGATACGACTTTTCGTAGACTCTGATACAGATTCAAAATAAGCTATTTTTGACGTCATCGATTTCCTAAACTTTTTAGAACGGATGACGCTCATCGCATTCCCAAGTATTCTTTAAAAAAACACATGACTAAAAAAAACATTTTGCATCTTATACAAGTTGCACGTATCCGTACTGCCATTAATTGAATCTATTATGTAAGAACGACAACAAATTGTCAAATACCCATATTACTTTCCCATCGTAGTGTTACCAAAAAATTTGAAAATATTTTACTAAGACGCAAAAATAGTTCTCCAAACCGGAAAAATATGTTAAAGGCCGCAGAAAAAACACAACCAGACATAATTTCAAAATCTAAACACACAACGAGCACAATGCTACCACGACGATATTTACATAAAAAATTCTGACAGAAAAAAAAACTATGAAACAGTCGGAATCCAACTCGAAATAGGCTACACTAGCAGAATAAAGAGATACACCGATTACTTGCAATTTTTTTCACAAATCCACAAAGATTACCGCAACAATACATAAAGACGAAAATAAATTACAACGAAAAATATGGATTACCAAGAACAAAAAAGAGAGGAAGAACTCCTCGAAAAGATCCATCTTCAAAAGCTACTCTTGAAACTTTGAATCCCATCTTTGAACTTTTGAGAAAATTGCCTTCTTTAACTTCACTACAACAAAAATGTGTTTTAACGACACTTAAAAAGTGTTGTTAAAGACTTTGTGTTGGAATGTTTACGTTTAGAAAACTCATATATAAGTCACCATGATCTCGAGATTACCTAAACTGTTGATCTCGATCCAACTGTGTTGATTAAATATTTGAATTGGACAATCGGCCCCCGACACAGTATGCCAGCGGTATACTGCTAGTAGTAGCCAAGCGCTTCTACAACAGTAACTTCAGTACCACAATATACTATAAAAAAATTAGAATAAAATATGCACTAATTAGGCGACATATCGTCGATGTAGTGTCTCCTCTGATACGACTCTACGTAGATTCTGATATAGACTCAAAATAAGTCATTCTTGACGTCATCGATTCCCTAAACTTGTTAGAACGGATAACGCTCATCGTATTCCGAAGTATCCATAAAAGAAAATAAAAAAAACAAACGCATGACTCAAAATGAATATATATACATATATATATATATATATATATATATATATATATATGTTGCACCTATCCGTACGGCCATTAAATGGATCTATTATGTAAGAACGACAAAAAATTGTCAAATACCCACTTGGAATGGACAAAACACAAACAAAAGCCATGTCAAATTGCCACACTTCCAAGTTGTCTCCCCCCATGCACCCCACCCCCGAGAAGAATCAGAACCGTCCATTTCTATCTGTGCGCGCGTGTGGGGATCCCGACCCGATTGGACAAGTCGGCGTCAAAGTAGTCAAATCCCTGAGCAAGAAATTAAGAGGCTCCCCCTAATTAGCTCATCCGTACGTCCCGCCACATCCAACGGCCAACATCCCATCCCCCCACACGTGCGAGATTCGTTGTACGTACTATTCTCCATCCCTATATTCTCTCTCTCTCTCTCGGACTTTGTCATCCAACGGCCAGGAAAGATCTACTAGATCCAGTGGCAGCTTCGTAATTAATTGTAATTCAAGTGTCATTAAAGAAGGGGATGCTGTGCTTTAATTTTCTTAACGCGAGAGAGAGAAAGCAGCCCCCCGGCATTCTTCGTCTCTCCTCCGCTTGCTCAATTCTCCACCTCGCCCCCCTTTCTTTCTTTCTTTCTTTCTTTCTTTCTATTTATAGCACTCTTCTTCCTCTTCTTCTTCTTCATTATTAGTACTATATAATATAGACTATATATAGAGAGTAGTGAAGTGGGAGCTCAAGTTCTTTTCTTTATTCGATCGATCGATCTTAATTAATTCTCCAAACACAAGTTTGCGTTCTAGCTACCAAAGGTTAGTTAATTAGTCAGTTTCCTGTTATTACTCGGTTTTTTCTTGTTCTTTTGGGAATTCTACTTCTCGATCATTCAAGGACAGCTAGCTAGCAACCATCTTCAAATTTTCATGGATAATTTCTTATTTATTTTGTCTTATTTTATTATTTTATGTTGGAAGGAAGAGAGAGAGAGAGAGAGAGAGAGTGTGTGTGTGTTTTATGACTGTCTCCTCTGTGTGTAGGTGTTTGGTAGTGGGACACATGAGACACAGCAGCAGGGGGAGTTGTTCACATTTATTGGAACTTAGCCAATTAATAATAGCAAAGTCCTCTCCTCCCCCCTCTTCTTTTTATATATATATATATATATATATATATATATATATATGAAAATGTACCTAAGATCGACCTTAGGTACTTTTTTCTTATATATATATATATATATATATATATATATATATATATAATTTGACATTTAAAAGACATACAATCTCAGTAGCATTTTTTGAAATAAATGATTCAGATTTAAATTCATGCCAAACATGAATGTCAAATTTGACACATGTTAATTAATACAAATTATTCTATCAAATTTGAACCATTCATTTCAAATGAGGTACAAGTGAGATTACATATTTTTTATCTTTTAGATGTCAAATTGTATGTATTATCTAATTCCCATCACATATATATATATATATATATATATATATATATATATATATATATATTGAAAGAAGGTAATTATTTTATGATTGTTTCCACCGAAAATTGAACCGTCGACCACTTTTATATATATATATATATAAAAGTGGTCGACGGATCAATAGTGTCAGTAATATATTTTTTATTTTGAATTTATCTATAAATAGTTTGATGGATGCCAATCCGAAAATGTGAAAGAAATAATATTGTTCTGAAACATTATTTTATTTAAGAACATATTTTTTTGTGACTATTTATTTTAATATTTAGGGTCATTTAAGGACCATGTACAAATAAGAAATAGAAATAAAAATTAACCACTTTAAAAAATAATCTGACATTCTAAGATCATGTTACTGTTACTGCAGATATAATGAATATTATATTAGTAACATAAACAAAAGTTAAATATTTTTAGAATTTTCTGAAAATTGTACAGAAACGACATTTTTAAATTGTCTATATATATGTATATATATTTTGTCAGTAATAGAGTACTATTTAAAGCATGTCTGTTTCTGTATAAATTTATCATATATGCCCCAAAAATTACTATTATTCCACCTCCTCCCTTTCCTTCTTTTTTCAGAAGTGGGGTTTCTCCATGTCCTTATTGTCTCTGTCCAATTTTTTTTTTTTTTTTTCAAATTATCCCCTGGCGAAATCTCCACTTTTGCAAATAAGTACGGACAAGCCTGCACTTTTGCTGACCTGTCCCCACCCCCTGAACTGCGGCTAACTCCGTAAATATCTCGCTTCCCACAGGAGCAGAACCGGAAATGTTGGCCTGCATAGCATGCACCAAGGATGGCGGTGACGACACCGCGGCGCGCTCCGACACCCCGCGCGCGGTCAAGAGCCTGAGCTCCCAAGTAAGTTCTGTCTCGATCTGACTGTTTTGCCCACAGTCTTTTGTCCTGTAATTACTGTTGATGCCACTGGACCAGACGAGTAATAAAGTTTGGTCAAGTGGACTCTTTCTGTCATTTCAAAAACTTGCGTCCAAGTTATAAAAAATAAAAATAAAAATAAAAATAAAAAAAGGTGCACGCGCGAATTTCTATGCGGGTGGAGAGAATATGTTGTGTGAGGTTCTTTTTTGGATTTACGTCCTTCCAAAAAGATAATATTGTCATTAAGTCCTATCTCTTTTTCTTAATTTATCTTTTTTTTGTTTTTATTTTTTTTTAATTTTGCTTATTTGCACTTTCTTAAAGAAGAAGATTAGTAGAGAGTCTTTTTTAAAAGGAGAGCTTTGGATCTGAGAAGGACGTTTTGGCTTGTTATCCCCCCCACGGAAAGAATAAAGGGAGGGAGTAGGGGGTGAAATCTCATTGGGATTTGCAATTTACAATTTAATTGTTTAGAGGGAGTTTTATGTAAATTCACAAAAGTTTGTACTGTTGTCAGTAAAGATTGCCACTGTTAACTAACTTTGATGTTCAAATAGGTGCTGTGAAAACTTTATAGCCTTTGGACACGGATACCGCACCCTAATTTTCATTTCATGTGTCCCAGTATAAGTTGCAGTCTCTATGTACATGTCATGAAATTTTGGAATGTTCGTGGTTGTTAGAATGTAAAGTTTGTTTTGAACCGATCACAATTCGAGTCGGTCTCAGCAACCGTTGCACTGCTGGAAACCATACCGGATATTAAGAGGATACCAAAATCTGATCATAATATGACGACACGTGATGTAGTTATGATCAGCAAAATATATTTAGCTTTTGGTGTCCCCTTACTATTATTGAACTGTTTATCTATAATTATTAATATATTCGTTTTGAAAACATTGGTTAGCATTTGACAATGTGTTATCCTTTGATAGGGTTATTTACATTATTATATTTATTACATGTACTTTCTTTATTTTGAAAATAATTAGATTATTCTTTTTTATATTTTATGTTTATTACACGTATGTTTTCAATTTTTTATGTAAAGAATAACTACACTAACCACATTATAAACATAATGGGACGTCTATTTAATTATTTTCAATATATATATATATATATATATATATATATATAAAAGTTGGTGTGAATAACCCCCTTTGTATTAATTTTAACACTAAGTCTAAAATAGTCGAAAGTTGTGAGTTTATTATAATAATTTTTGGTAATAAGGTCCACATACAATTGAAAATTTACAGCTCAAGGACATGGTACTAAAAATCTCCGGCTCGAGCCGGCATTGCAAGGGTGGCGCCACTTCCTCCGCGTCGTCGCACCGCCACAAGGGCCAATACCAGCAGCACTCCTCCCGCCACCGCAGCGCCGACCGGGATGTCAACGACGGCGATGCTGCGTCGACAGACGGAGGGAGCCACTACGCCTACCTTCGCGCGGGAAGCTCGAGCTCGACTCCTGCTTGGGACTTCACCAACGCCGGAGGGAATGGAGACGGAGTCGCCGCGGACGAGAGCATCAATGGGGAGGCTAAGGAGTGGACCGCACTCGTCGAGCCCGGCGTGCAAATCACCTTCACGTCCCTCCCCGGGGGCTCCGGCAACGATCTCAAGCGCATTCGGTTTAGGTAACTAACTAAAAATTAATGTGTTCATAATATATATATATATATATATATATATATATATATATATATATGAGTTTTTGGAGGAGTGTTTGAACAATGTACGTACGTACGTATGTATGTATATATAGCCGGGAGATGTTCAACAAGTGGCAGGCGCAGAGGTGGTGGGGAGAGAACTTCGACAGGATCATGGAGCTGTACAATGTGCAAAGGTTCAGCCGACAGGCTCTGCCGACGCCGCCGAGGTCTGACGACGGAGAGGTTCGTTATCGTTGTTGTGCGTACGTACGTACGTACTTCTGACGTGCGTGCGTGCATGCATGCATGCATGCAACAGCGTACGTACGTACGTCTGTCTGTGTATTCTGCTAGCTTCCATCAAATTCATTCAGCTGTGCTAATATGTTTGCAGAGAGAGTCGAACTATTCGAGAATGGGATCCTCGACGAGGGAGAGCCCAGCTACCCCTCCCTTCGGCCGGACGAACAAAACCACATATAGACCTCCTCCAGCAGGAGGTTATTTGCCGTCTGTACCGGACCCGTCAGAGCACATCCTGCCGCACCACCTCTTCCATCACCATGCGGCGGCTGTCGCTGCTGCCGCCGCCGCCGCAGGAGTGGCCTCCTCTTCGGGAGCGAGGACGACGACGTCGTCGAGGGGGGACGAGGCCCCGTCGATCTCCATCAGCAACGCGAGCGACGTAGACGCGACGGAGTGGGTGGAGGAGGACGAGCCGGGGGTGTACATTACCATCCGGGATCTGCCAGACGGCACCCGGGAGCTACGAAGAGTGAGGTTCAGGTATGTACGTATGCATGCATACGATGCCGCTAGGTTGTCTGTAGTTTGTGACCGTATGAGCGAGCGCAGGCCACGTGGTGTCCTTTCATTGGCTCTCTCGTCTGGACTTTAAGGGGGTGGGGTCCGATGATAACAGGGAGGTCAATGGTTGGCTGCCACTGGGACCTACGGTGACGCACACAGTCACAAACTACTAACAAAATATCATTTTCGTTCACCATAGGATCATCACATTAGGACAACCACCACCATTGTTACTAATCAATTGTGTTTTTGTTACTGTGTGTTTGCAGCCGAGAGAGGTTTGGGGAGGTGCATGCCAAGCTGTGGTGGGAAGACAATAGAGAGAGGATTCAAGCTCAGTATCTATAGAGAACGACCGTCGGTCTAAGTTAAGTTTCTTAGGTCACCAGCACCCCGATCGAAAGTAGAAAATTAGGTTACAAAAATTAATGTACGTTCATGTGTTTTCTGGTTTTCTCGATCTTTTTTTTATTTTTTATTTGTTGGTTCTCTTTAGATCATTGGTGATGACTGCTGCTCCTTGCATTGTGCAAGTTTTGTTAGAGTTGTTCTACTCCCTGTCAGTCGTCACTTCAGTGAAGAAAGTCCTCATTTTACTCAAAAGAGTTGGTTGCAAGTGTTTGGAAGAAGGGAAAGGAGCTTAATTATTTGCATCAGTGTTAGAAAATGTTCTTCATTGACAAGACCAAAATCGTCAGTAACGAAAAATAAAGAAAATTAATAAAAATTGTGTCACCTCAAATTTGAGCTCCTCTCACGGCTTTCCAGTTGCGCCGGAAGTACAGATTCCAAACAGGAAAAGGAAAAGCAGACCAGAATATTAGCAAGTAACATGGAGGACAACAATGATACCAAAAGGATACCAACAACAAGAAGTAGATGAATTTTAACTGCTTTTTATAGATTGAGATAGCACAACAGTGATTTGACACAAACTTGGCGAAATGAATGAAATCCATCAAAATAACCGAATAGGATGAATCTATCACAAAGTAACACCTTACAATAACAGAAAAGATTTCCAGATCTAGATACCAAATATGCCATATGAAGTATTTGGATGAGTACCGACAGCCCACAAGATCCAACTGAGGTCATGGTCACAGTCAGGTTCCAATTATAGATTGGCCAAGAGAACTATCAGTTCATCCTTAATTTTTCAGATCCAAATCGATCATCCAAAAACACCAAGTTCAAACAAGCATCCATTAAACATCAAAAGCAATTGTTTTCCACGCTTTCAACCAACAACTTTCCGGGTATAGCGCCTGGTAGAGGGGATTCCATATGACCGCCCAAGATAGTCGGTCCGGCTCTGCCAGCCCCCGCCAGCATTCATAGAAGCCGGTGGTTGTGACCTGCCAAGCTGCTGCTGCTTTTGTTCTCGCTGATTGCCAGAGATCAGAGTCATCCGTGATAACTTTCCTGCCACCTCTGAAACCCTGCTCGACTTTACCATTCTCTGTGCAGCGACCTTCTTAGAGTAGTCTTCTGAAGAAACCTTGCTAGTCTCGCTGCTCAAATATCCTGCCGTAACAAAAGGAATACAGAAATATTATATTTTACTCAACGAACACCAATTAGACATTCTCAACTACTTCAATAGAGCTGGAAAGAGCGCTGAGTTAAGTAATTGCTTTCTATGATTTACCCAACCAAACTGAAAGAAACAAAAAAACTGCTCAATTTTCCAAACTTCAAAGTTAGCAAGGAGAAGAATGTTTACTCCACATTTTCCTAATGCTATTAACTTCCTCTTCTAATTCAGTCACAAAAGAAGGATTGTGTATATACAGGTCCCTGAATGTAAAAGTTCATAACAACTTTGTATATCATTTCTTTTGTGCTTGGAAACAAAGTTGAAATCATCGTGAAAACCCCACATCTACAAGGCATGAAATGCAAGAATCCAGAAGGTAAATGTAAATTTGAAACCTGGTTTTTGTCTTGCTGGTGGAAGGTATTGAGAGTTGCACGATTGTCTCAAACTGATCTTCATGGACCTTTCACTTTTCTCAGGCTCCTATGATAAAATAAGATCGATGTGTAAGAAATAAGAAACAAACCATTTCAATATGACTATGATCCTTCACCTGGCGATCCATCTCCAGTTTCCTTTGCACTCCTATCAACATTGATAAGGTCACAAAAGTTTCAGATAATGAATTTCAGCGCACAATAACAATTTCAATAGCCCTTTATAAGAAAATTTGGAATGACACAACATAGTAAAGCCATCTTTCCTATATTATCAAGATAATTCTTAATAAAAGATTCACCTGTCTTTGAAGAAGCAAGTACTTTGGCTGGCAAGAGTTTGCTTGCTGTTTTGGTATTGGATAGAGCTCCAGTGGAATATCTTCTAGCACCCTTCTGCTCCAATGTTCCTTTATTCCCAACTAAAACATTAAAAGTAACAACTAAATTATGATGCAAAAGCACAATTGCAATCTCAAATCATAAACCAAATAAGAGAGCTTTAGTACGGAACAAACCAGATGTGGGTGTACTTGGTATCCCTGTTGCTCTCAGGCGAAGAGATGGCGGCATGTAATAGCAGGGCTTCCAATATTAAAAACAAGAACACTATTATATCAGGGCATGAAAAAGGACATCGATGAATAATCATTCATTTGATGCTTAAAATGGTAAAAAGGATTCATAATGTCACCTTGAAGAAAGAATGCTGAAGGACCTCTGCTGCAGTAGGCCGTTTGTTGGAATCCCATGAGCAAAGTGACTGCACAATAACAAAATACCATAGGAAAGGAAACTATATTCTTAACAAGTTCAATTATTTGACTTCCAACAAACTCAACTGTGCCTCAAAAAAATCAAAAAATCTCATCCATATGAACCCTAGCAAAATCAGCATCATCAAAAAGTAGGCTTACAGAAATGAGGTCGATGGCATCCTCACTAGCTGATGGGATTACTGTTGCTAAATCTACACTTGAGAACTACAATGAATTCAAAAGTTAAATAAAGTAATCACATTCCATAGCTAGCTTTACGAAATTATTGAAACTTAAGGAATGGGTATATGGTATATCGACAAAAATATGTGCATTTTGACAGAAGAGTAAACAAACGAGACAGGAATAAAATTCAGATAAAAACTGATAGTAAAGAAAGACAGGAAAAAGCTTGCTACCTGCGGAAATTGATACTTCATAGCCTCTGCAAGTTGAATGCCTTCGGCCCAGGAATCAAGATTTGGACTGCCAATAACACTGCAGATTTTGCGTATCTCATCAACTTCACTGCACAAGGAACAGCAAATAAACTATGTTACATTGGAGCATAAAACAAAGGAAGGACACATAAAAGCTAAAACATATGTTGTTGTAAAGGTTAAAGTACAGAATAGTAGAAAAGAAAGCGGAATGGTCGGAAAATAGAATTTTTCACAAATAACCAACGCACACTACCCCACCAAAAATAAACATAAGCTAAATTTGTCGCCTCTCCCAACTAAAGGGAACAATTACTTTGTTAAAGAGCATGTTTCAAAATTTCAGTTATAAAATCTAAATTAAATGTGGTCTTCAATACAAGATGATAGACTACATTCTAGTTGAATGACATAAAAATAAGTTAAATAACATTATTAGATAAAAAGGAAAGGAACTAACATTATCAAATAAGGAAAATAGAACAGAATGTGCATAATTATCAAGTGGTAATATAAAAAGCAATTACGATAACTTCATGGTACAGGTTGCAGATACAGAGTTGACATGATTACCTTGAACCAGGAAAAAGAGGACAAAGAGTAAATAGCTCAGCCATAATAGCACCCATTGCCCACATGTCTGTAGAAAGTTTACAGCAAGCAATCAACCGTCGTCAATGCCGGCTTTCTAAACTTCTAATAAATTACGACAAATTCACATTCATTGATACTAACCAACTGCAGATCCATATAAAGAAGATTGGAGCAAAACTTCCGGTGCGCGGTACCTGCACCTTCAAACATTTAGACAATCATTATAAAAACACAGCAAGAAATTAGAGAGGGGGGGGGGGGGGGGGGGGGGGGAGGATATATGTATGTGTGGTGCGCGTGATGGAGTGTTTGGAAGAGAGGAATTATGAAAATTCTACTTTTAGGTTGCTAGCACTTGCCAGCGAGTGGATACGTATTCTGTATAGGGCGGCTGTGAACTCACTTCCCGAGCAAGACCAAGGTCTGCAATCTTTATGATATCCTTTGTCACCAACAGGTTTTCTGCAAACCAAGTGCAGAACTTAGAAGTTAGAACATACAGAACTGATCATGAGCGTTTTCACAAGTGTTCTTGTGTTTGTTTTGTCATGGAATATATGGTTACAAATCCATACTTGGTAAGGCGGACATCATTTCAGATTAAATACAAATACGAAGGATATTCTAAAATATATAAAGGGAATCAAATTCAACCTTTAGTTTTAACTTAATCTGAAGTTATTTTAACAGGAAAAGGTGGTTTTGAACCGAGACTGGCATATCAGCTGAGGCGCCAAATAAGGCAGAAGTCCGTTGGAAAAACATATTCTCTTATATATATATATATATATATATAAGAGAATACATCTTAAAAGCTAAATAAATATACTGATGAGGTCCAAGTCTAAAAACTAACAAAAGTTCAAAGACATAATTCCTAATGTTGACCATTCAGGAAACATTGTGGCTCTTGTACCTGAAAGATCAATAAAATACGAGTAACAATTCATGAAACAAACTTCACACAAATGTAAATATGCAAGAATTTTGATCGTTCATTCTATTAACTGTTTCTAACTAAAGAAAAAGCATTATCCTATAGACTAATAAATGTAAAATGTAGGCAACTAGTATTAGTAGTTATTAGTCGATCATTTTCTACTGTGTTATTCATTTCTTATGCTACTTTCACTACCTTAGTTAAGTATAGGTGGCTATGGTGGGTAGTAGTATCTTCTCATGCTCCACAAGAAATATTACATACTTCTTTTTTGAGAAGAAAAATATTACATAATTCACTATCTAAAGAACAAGGAATTACAATTTATGTCCAACTCTAACTCAAAACAAGCCCATAATAATAGCAGAGAATGCACTTTGATATCATATGACAAATGCTCGGGAAGAGACATGACATAAATTACTATAAGTGCCCTGCAGGCAGGGACAAACCAAGATTCATCAACGAGAGGGAATAAAACTTAAAAACTACCAAAGTTCCTAGTACTTCTTTTTTTCCTGCAGAATTTCTTTTCTTTTCTTGTTGTATGTGTGTGTTGGGGGAGAGGGAGGGTGGGAGAGGTGGGTGGGGGTGGGGTGAATGAGGACAAAAGTTAGGGAGAACCAGCTATGTTGTGCACTCTCGTGTTCTTACTACGTCCAGTCGCATTCTTGCTTTTGTATAGCAGATAACAAACTTGAAACTAAGCCAAAGCTTTTGAGTGGTCATTTAGGTTCTTGCTGGATAACTATGATCACAATCAAAACACAACAAAACTAAATGAGACTTGGACCTAAATTCGTAGAATCCATCAAATCACCCCCCACTAACACCCCCATAAAGTAATGCACAGTTCATTCTAAGAAGTATCACTCGACACCACGGTAAGGCTTGTTGCTTGCGTACTAGAGGATGGGGGTTCGAGTCGCACAATCAGCCTCTCCATATATATGAGGGTAAGGCTACGGACATCTTCACCTCTCCAGACCCTGCAAAAGGGGAGCCTCGTGGCACTGGGTCGCCTTCTCCTGTTATAAGAAGGGGAAGAGAGATACAAGGGACACTGTGTGTCATGTAAACGTCACTCTTTAGTCTTACATACATTTAATCTTAATAGTAACTAGAGTGTAGACTTTTCGCTTCCAAAATGGCCCTGCTCAAGATTGAAACAAACGTGTTTTAGTATTGGGACTTGTGAATAAAATATTACTTGGTCCAGAAATATAAACCCATCCCTTGAGCCCTATTTTTTTTCCTTGAACCCTAAAATAAAATAGCCAGAGCATGATAGCATGTACATGGAGATCGACAACCACAAACAGCATTCTCTAGAAACAATTGAAAAGAGAGAGAGAGAGAGAGAGAGAGAGAGAGAGAGAGAGAGAGAGAGAGAGCACTAAAACATGCTTGTAAACCAATTTCAAATTTTGGAAAGTAAAAGACTCTTCATAGTTATACATTTGGAAGTTTTGCTTTGAAGGTATCAGTTTAAAAAGGACAGATTAATTTTATATTCCACTTAAAGAAACATTATGTGTCACTAACTTGTAAATTACAATTTTGAAGTTACAGAACTATCCAAAGTTATAATGTGCTAGTTATTGGTTGAGAAAAAAATAATGATTATTGAAAGGAGAGACCAACTTGGAGAATTCATTGGCAGAAATATTATGCATCATAATTATATACAACTTTAAAACCCTGACCAAAGAGACTTATTTAACAGAAGAAGAAAAAAAGATTGTTGTTCTCGATTTATGTTACATTTCCCTCACTCCCTCCCTCTGTTCACACATATACAATCAGGGAATACTTTCTCTCTCATCCCTCTTCCATTCCACTATATTCTAATTTCAACCAATTCATCGGCTCATTATTGAAAGGAGAGACCAACTTGGAGAATTCATTTGCAGAAATATTATGCATCATAATTATATACAACTTTAAAACCCCGACCAAAGAGACTTATTTAACAGAAAAAAGAAAGATTGTTGTTCTCAATTTATGTTACATTTCCCTCACTCCCTCCCTCTGTTCACACATATACAATCAGGGAACACTTTCTCTCTCATCCCTCTTCTATTCCACTATATTCTAATTTCAACCAATTCATCAGCTCATTAACATCAAGGAGACACAAACAGGAATTTTAGTGCAACCATCTTTGGCCTGTCGTATTTTGTTCATTTGGGACAGTGAAACTACCAGTAACAAGCAAACAAGAGCAATATTAATTACCGGAGATTTTCCCAGACACGATATTAATTTCTCCTTGTGTTTCCAATACAGAAACATTGGCCACAAGATCAAGCGTGATTCAACAAAAGCCTAATTGTTACCAAACAAAATCTGAAGTCGGATAAAAGGAAGAAAGGAAGGAAAAACAAAGCACCAAGAATGAATAATAAAACTTTTAGTAAGTTGACAGTAAGTTGACCTGATCCAGAACATAAGGAAAAAAGTTCTTGACCAACTCAATCTCCTATAAGAATCATGTGTAACCTATCTAAAATGTTCACTGCTGACACATAAAACTAAGTGATCAGCTCACTATCACCTTATGTCATAGTTACATGGTAGCATTGAGCAATATATACTGTCAGGTGTAGCACAAGGTACAGCAGCAACCGGGAAGATAATTATAGCCTAAGCTGTCTTACCAGGCTTAAGATCACGGTGAAAATAACCCCTTTGGTGCATGTAAGCAAGAGCTTGGAATATCTGGAAAAACCAGTTTCTGATTTCCGTCTCTGCAAAAAGCTTGGCTCTATCTTTAATTAGCTGGTAGAGGTTAAATTCCTGATAACATTTAGGAAATGTTAGAACAATGTGCTACAATAAGTATACAACAAGAAGCCATCACAAAAGCATACCATATACTCAAATATAAAGTACAGTATGTCATTTTCTCTGATAACCTCCTTGAGCTTCACAATATTAGGATGATCCATCTTCCGCAAAGACTACCGAGAGAACAAAGTTCATGTTAATGTCAGAGTCAAGCATATTAATGAGAAAATTGTACATGATGCAATTTTTACCTTCACTTCCCGAAGATTCATGCATTCTTCCCAAGAATAGTACTTTCTTTTCATTTTCTTAATTGCAACCTGTCAAAGTCAAAATAGTTGCACTATAATTTTATTTTGAACAGAGTAAAATGCCCTAAGAAACTTAAGGTGATCAGAATACACACAATTTCACCACTCTGCTTATTTATAGCACGCCAAACACTTCCAAATGTACCATCACCAACTTCCTTGATTATCTTGTAACTGGAGCATGTGACATCTTCTCAGTTCTCAGTGAAAGAAAAGAAATATATTCAAACTTGAAAAAGGGGGAAAAAAAAACCTTACCGGTCCATCTGTTACAGCCAAAGAGAGATGGAAGCTTCCAGGAATAAGTGAAGGAAAGAAACAACTATGAAGCAGGTATATCTGGCAGCTTACAGGAGATGTACAATCGAAGGAAACTTCTGCCAAGAGTGTGGATTCAACCAACCTCAATGTGAATTCCACCAGTAATTTGCCTTAAAACATAGGTCGTAGTAAGGCCTCAAATCTTTCTGACAGGCATAGGTTTCCAAAAGCTCGTCTTTCCAATATTACATGAAATTCCTGCTCTGGAACCGAAATCAAGTTTAAACAGTACAGCACTTGAGATGAAGGAGCTCATTCTCACCCGTAACTTTCTTTATATAGCTGGAACAGAATTGGATTCAACGATTAATTTGTCGCCTCTCTATAGTTTGTTAGAGGATTATAAATCTATCTACAAACTGCCCATGCACAGTCCATAATAGTATGAACTACAATATGACAAGGTACACACAGTCTGGATGGAATTCAAAAGAAGACTCGCCTATAGCTAAAAACAGCAATGGAAAATAAGTTGTGGCTGGAAGATTTAACCCTGGGAACAAAAGAAAAAAAGAAAAGAAAAGAAAACATAGAAATCAAATGCAAGGGAAGAGAAAAGATATATTTTCACAATAACAGTGTGTTGATCTAAAACCTACCCCACAAATAATTTCCTCAATATTGAGAGCTATAAGCCTAAGATTTACTCCAAGCAAAAGCTGTGTTGGTAAATACACTGCAAAGCAAAAGGGAAAAAACGTAAGGCTTCTTGCTATAGTAATCATATTGTAATAAGGCAATGAAGGTACGTTACTTGTAGACGTATACAGATCCAGCTTCAGAACAAAATTGCATCACGCTGATCTTGGAGGTGATGAAATAGCTGCTGGCTACTAAGTGCAATTGGCAAAAGAGAGGAGAAAATCACTGGAAATGAGAAACCTCCAATCAAGAGCTTCTTGGAATGATAAGACTCTGCACATGTAGCAACTTGGCCAAAAGTGAACTTGATCCATATCTTAGAAAAGAATATTAATCCCAAAAGAACAAGGGAACAGCCTATAGGGCAAGAAAAAAAAAAAAAAAAAAAAAAAAAAAAAAGGAAACTGTGTTATTATTTCAAAACAATCTTCAATGGAACAATAAATTTAGACACTGAGACTGCTAGAATATATGAAATAATACATCCTCGCACATTTATGAACTTTATTATGAATACATGAAATAACACGTCCTTACCCAATATAATAGTGCACCGATTGATTTTATTATTTGCAAAAAAATTGTTACTAAATTTGGAAATAAATAGGATAATCATCAAATGGTTTTCTATATTGCAAGAGTAACTAATGGAGACAGAATTATAATGTTACATGAAATTATGTTAAGCACACATTGCTTGATCAAAAGAATATGACATAATCTAGCTAATACAGCCCTGCTATGGTACATAAAAGGTAGGGTAACCAAGTGCTTGAGGAGATTGGTATGTGAAGGGTGGTCCAGGGTGGTGTGCGGGTGTGTGTGTGTGGGTGGATGGGTGGGTAATGTGGTTCAAGAATGGTCCTTATTCTAATAAATATCTGAAGAAGAATAGCAGAGTTGTGTTGTTGTTATCCCTACTACTTGATAGGGTATTGGTTGCATTATCTGGGGGTGGGTGGTAGTTCAAGACTGGTCCTTATTCTAATAAATAGCTAAAAGAAGAATAGCATACTGGTGGTGGTGTTATCCCTACTATTTGGTAAGGTATTGGTTGCAGTACCTGGGGTTGGGCTGTGGTGGGGGTACAAGACTGGCCTTTATTCTGATAAATAGCTCAAAGGAAAATAGCAGAATGGTGGTGTTGTTATCCCTACCCATTTGTTAGGGTATTGGTTGCACTATCTAAGGGTGGATGGGGTGGGGGTTCAAGACTAGTCCTTATTCTAATAAATAGTTGAAAGAAGAATAGAAGACCGGTGTTGTTGTTATCCCTACTATTTGTTAGGGTATTGCCGTATTGGTTGCACTATCTAGTGGATCATTTCTAGCCCTGGCTATATCATCACCAAATGATGTAATCAATTATTTGCTGAGCCAACAAGCGTTTCGCTATATCAGATAAAACTGCTTCACTTTACTTTTACAGCCAATATAAGGATTGAGTATATGCATGCCAATATCTGATTTCAGCACATGAAGTTTGGGAGGCTTTGATGAGATACAGAAACATCTTTCCAATATGTTAGTTATGCAGTCGGCCAAAATATAGAAAAAGTTCAATAAACAATGAATGTTGACATGGAATTTAAATATCTTCACACCTTTACTCGTTTATTTTCATCTTTTTTTCCTTTCTGGACAATGGCTCACGTCAAGGGGAAAGACACAAAACAGAGGGAGATCCAGCTCCCAATTAAGGGAGGGGAAATACCTCAGAATGAGGGGAGGAGTGTGGGCTTTTATAGGAAATAAGAAAAAATTAAGGCCATTCATATAAAATGTTCTAAAAACAAAAGGAGATTATATACCTACTTCACGGTGTTCTCTCTTTGTCTGCACTCATTTTCCCATCTCTATATCTCCTATTTTGGTCCTCACACTTTCTCTCATCCCCTATTTCTGCAAATGTACATTTTCAGTCATTATCCAAACAAGAAACTTCCGACTCCCACAACCTTCATAAGTCAAAGATAAAACTCAAATCAATCTACTTCCAATCAAATAAAAATCACTTTTGTTCCCAATGATACTTCCAATCAAATCAGAATCACTTTTGTTCCCAAATGAAAATCTATATGCTATGCAATGTTTTAAAAGACGCAAGGTGCACTCAAGGCGCCGGTGTCCTCTGGAGCCTAAATGAGGCATACAATGAGGTGTGGGTTTTAATGAAGCGAGACACATTTTTTAAATAATATTGTTTGAAATATACAAACTTATATTAGCTCTAATCAATTCATAAGAGTGTTAAAATATTAAAAAATGGAGTCTAATAAGTTTATAACACCATCAACAACTAATAGTTAACCATTGTCAAAACTTAAAAGAAACTAGCACAATTTCATGATAATAGAAATTGACAAACCCAAAAGATCATCATCGTCCATATATCATCTTCATGACGAACAATACCAACGGTTTTGTATCCTTCATCATGGTCATCATCACCATTAAATACAAAGCTATTAATTACAATAGAAGCATTATTTGGTTCACTTGATACATTTAATAGTGTTTCTATCGTCTAGATCCAGTTGGTGATAATATTTTTAGCCAGGATCATCTTATCTTGATTGACTTGACAACACCAAAAGTCAAGGTAGAAAACATTTTAGTTATATAGTAGAAAGATTAGTTGAATTATTATATATATTCAAATACTAAGACATATATTACAAAAGAGTAAAAATAAAAAATAAAAAATAAAAAGAATAGAAAAGACACTAAGTTAATGAGGCTCGTAAGCTTTAGCTGCATCTTAAAAGTAGGCATGACCTCATGATGCGCACGAGGTGCGAGCCTCAAAAGGTGTGAGGTGCAGGAGGCACGTGCCTCAGGTGCGCCTAGGTGAATGAGGCGAGGCGCAAGGGATAGCCTCAAGTCTGAGGCGCGCCTCACGGACATTCTAAAACATTGATACTATGAATATGTGCAAGCAGGCCACATCAAGGATCTTTTATTTCATCCAAAGACCAACGGATGAACTTCACTCAAGATTCGGACGGATAAACTTCATTCAAGATTTGTATCTCGTGTCAAAACTAACAAACTATAACTCTGGAAACATTACGGGGCGTGATGTTCTACGTGAATCCACGTTGAACTTCGAAGGACATCATACAAAATTTGTACAATCTGGACTTCAATATGGTTTTATTCTGTTTATAGTCTCGGAGATTATCTTCTTTCTTGCCTTTGGTTTTTTGGTTTTCTTTTCATTCTTCTTTGGCACCCACGGTAGAGATCGGAGGTATTTGGCCCCCAAAAGGGATTGGGGTTTTAACTAATGCGGCATTTGAAATAACCAAAAGAACGACAGTTGTATCACTGTTGTCCTCCTCCTGATCGACATTTGGTGCACTTCTGCAATGAAAACCATTTCTTCTATATACAAAGGGATTGGGGTTTTAATTAATGCAGCATTTGAAATAACCAAGACAGCGATACTTGTATCATTGCTGTCCTCCTCCTAATCGACATTTGGTGCACTTCGTGCAATGAAAACAATTTTTTTTCCTATTATATACAAACTCTCTCATGTTACAGTTAATGCTTCCATTAAATTTATTCTCTTACCTCATAATCCTATAACCTCTTAATACAGCTAGGCATACAAATCACTACAACATTTTCCTAAAACATTCATCAACATCCTTACATCACTAAAGAAAAAAAAAGAAAAGAAAATTCCTATTTTGAACCCTAAAATTCCATCAAAAAAAGTACACAATCACAGCCTTAATTGCACAAAAATTCAAAAATCATTTTTTTCCCTAAAATAATCGGTAAATTACAAATACTCTCTGGAACCCCTCAAACTACACAATCATAACCTAGATTCGAATGCAAATTAATAGAACTTCAGGAAACCCTAAAGATACCTAAAATGATCAAGAAGTTGGAAAATAACAAACCCCCGGATCTGTTGTCGGTTCGTGAGGTCTCGATCGGACGGTGCCATCCGGCGATCCTAGGGTTTCCCGAGAGAGAAAGAGAAGGATGTCCACCTCCGCTTCTTCTTCTTATTCTTTCTTCTTCTTCAAGCAGAAGCTCCTCCTCTCCTCCCTCGCATCCGACCAATGGGAATAGACTCCAGGATCCAAGCGTAACCGTCTCATTTATAGTATAGCCTCTCTCTCTTTATATCAATCCACCCTTAAATTTTGGCTTTTTCTAAGGGCACTATCACTTTTACTTGGGATTAGCTCAGCTCTTACATGGGGGCAGTCTAAAAAGGTGAAACTTTTGTTGGAGCCCATAAGTTGATTGGGGCTAGCCCAACCCCCCAAACCCTTATTTTCATTTCATTTCCTCGTTTCCTTTCTCTCTCTTCCAAAATCTCCCCCAAGTCCTAAAACCCCTCTATCTTCTTGTCACGACCCGCACCCTAAAGTAAGGGCACGAGAAGTGGTTACGTCCAGCCTACGCCGCAGTGTCGGCAGTAGAACGCTGTCCTAGGTCAATCATCTAACAGTATAAAGGTACCTGTACATTATATACACTCTGAATGGAGGTGGCATAGCATAATACAGTCTCAATCACATCTAAGGCAGAATACGATAAAAAGATAGATAGATATGGAACGAAATGAATCCACAGAGATACAATCAGATAGAAGTCTAAGTATCTAAGATAACATCTCCATAAACATCAGATGAAACAAATCCCAGTATATACAATAATGTATCAAGGAGAAAGACAAGGTAAGAGTCTAAGCTAGCAGTCTAAACCACTGGTGGTAGATCCTCTACTGCAAGTGGGTCCAAGTCACAAGTGTTGTCTAAAGCTTTACCATAATGGGTAGACACCAGAGCCTCATCATTCTCTGTAAAAATTTTAACATGTCCAGTCAGGACAGGAGCGAGCACAATACATCTCAACAAATCATAACTGGATAGGAATTATAATCATGCTAGAGAGTAAGATACATAAACTGAAGAATAACATGATATAAAAGAGAGAGACTGTAAGTAAATATCTACAATATAATAGAGAACTAATCAGTGACTAGTGATTCAGAGTACAAGATAAACATGTGAACAGCTGGAGGGTGATTCATGACTATACTAAAGAGGTGATTCATGACTATACTACTTTGAAATTATTCACATGTTCATTTATACTCCTCCATCCCCAATCAATACACAAGGATCCAGTCAAGTTACGTTAAGATTCATGACTATACTACATTGCCCATAAAGGGTGATTCAAGAGTGATTCATGAAGATTCGTGAAGGCTCTGTGATTCATGAGAGTACAGGAATCACAAGCTGATACATGAAGATTCATGATAATAGAAGCATGAGATACATGATGTAAGTGAAACATACGAGACAAGAGTATCTGATGCTCCCGAGGGGGATAACATCTCATGAAGGGATCCATATTGTACCAATTCGTGTTACCAACGTGTCAGCATCAAGTAAAATAATCTAAAGCAAGAAATATAATCATAAACAAGATATGAAATGATTAGAGAATGTACTCGCCTGGTATCCTGAATATCTGAAGAGAATATACTGTCCGAGGAGTGGTGTATATCTCCTATAGAACAGTACAAGTCACTACATGTCTAAAATAATGAAATAGACTGCTACAATACATCTACATGATGTTTGGGATCAATCTAGGCTAAAGTCAACCTTTGGTCAACTCTAGTCAACTCTAACAGTCAAACTAGGTCAACACTAGTCTAGTTAGTTCAAACAGGGTCAAACAAGGTCAAACAAGTCTAGGTTGGCCAAACCTAGGCTTAACAAGTCAATCTAGGTCTCTAACCAATTAGTCTAGCAAGCACACACCATCACCAAGTCATACTAGTCTAACACACACAAACACAGGTTTTTTCATGCCATACACATATAGGCCATACACAAGGGTTTAGCTAGGCTTGTATAGGCTATAGGCTAAATGTAGTCACACACATTTCACACATATTTATATAATTTAATATAAGTGGCATACATATTTAAATATTCATTTTATCCAAGAATATAGTTTATATATATATATATATATATATATATATATATATATATATATATATATATATATATATATATATATACACATTTAGAGAGGTAGAGAGAGGGATACAAGTGTATGTGGGTATAAACTAACATGTGTATGGGTATAAATGTGGATGACAGTGCTATGTGTCAATGTGTGAGGGTGTAATATAGATTAAGGTGTGTGAGTGTGTACAAGGATAATAGAGTGTTGTGTAATGTGACAGTTGGTAGAAGAGGAAAGTGTGTGTGGGATACATAGGCTAGGTGTAACCATGTGTGTGTGGGTAGATGTGTGTAATGGAGAACAGGAAGAGGGTTCTCAGTCCAGATTTTAGAGTGTCATATAGGTTCATGTGACAGGAACAATAGGGACTTGTGTGTGTGAGAGAGAAACCTGTGTGACAATGCTCTCAAGGACATGAATTCGTGTGTGACAGGACAAGGGTTTAGATAGGGTGTGTGTTAGGATTCAAAACAGTTTCAGTTGTATGGTGTGTGAGGGTTAATGGGAAGAAAACTGTGTGAAATATCAGTGTCAAAACAGTGCAATGTATTCAGTTATTCAGTGTATATCGATCCAGAGTTTTAGGGTGTTAGTGTAACATGATGTGTGTATGAACATAAGGAGTCAATGTGAAATCTGTAGGGTGTGTGTTATCATAGAGAGACTGTGAGCATTGAGTGTGCAATGTGACATGAATGTGGTTGTGTTTTCTCAGGTTTAACATGGTATAAAATGACAGTTAAGTGTGTTCATATGGTGTGTAATGTATTAGCAATAACATATGAAACTGTTCTCAGGAATTAAATGTTCACAGTGCCAAAATAGGCTCAAAACCCTATAACTCATCACCAACCTGAACCTAACATGTACATTACTCCTTACACAAGTAGTTGAACCTATCATGGCATTTAATCATAGAAAAACAGTAAAAATTTACATTTAATCTCAGATATTCAGAAATCAGCACATCGTATCAGAAAAAACGGGAAAAACCTCATTCGAACCCAATTTCTCGAACACCAATCTTAAACCAGCATTTGTACAATCTAATACATATGTAGGTGAGTCTAAACTGAACATTTAACAGCATTAAAAATGGTTAAAATGCAGTTTAAATTCAGGAAAATCAATTCAGTTTAGGCGTATCAGTCGGTATCAGGCCATTTAGAGAAATCATGAATTCGAATCAAATAAATCATCAAAATTACAAATAAGGAGTTGGTAACTAGTGGCACACATGTGTATGTGTCCTGAGAGTCATTTAGTGTCCAAAAATCACAACACAGACGTGTCCAGCACATTGCAAACACGTGGGGTGCACCCAGTGTTGCACAGCATCGTGCACGAGTGCACGCGCGTGTAGGACACGACACACGATACTTCGTGTCACGTGCACACACCCACGTGGTCGCCTAGGATAGGACTACACGTTGTCATGCCTGACATGTGTCCACGATGTATCTACAGTGGACACGAACTCGTGTTTTGCACGTGTCTGTGCGTGTTTCAGTCGCCAGCGCACGACAACGTGCGGCCAGTGCGGGCGCGATTGCGCCGCGTGTACACAACCATCTGCTCCCAAATTTTGGGAGCATGATGTCAGACATTGCCCCTACTCTCCATGAAATTTTGTGTCCGAAGTGTCCTGTGTCACGAGTTATAGACCCCGATAGGCAGGACACAGGCGTAGGGTTCGTGCTGCGTGTCCAAGCCAAAAAATATGACACGAAACGACACGAAATGCATATCACCCTTCACAAAAGTTCATACACACACCTAGATCTACAGATCTATGAAATTAGATTTCAAAAATACAAAAATAAATCCCTAAGGGGCATTTCTACAAACATCTATGTATCCATTATGATACGTGTCCGATACGGACACTAAATGGACACGAATTATGCCCAAATTGTCACGCCCCAGAACCAGAATACTGGAGAGTGGGGGCAGACATAGCCAGCTACGTATATGAAATAGATTCCATCTTGCTATACGATCACGGCTGTCTAGATACATGAGGGTTTAACTACAAGCCAACAGTCTCCTATGGTCATGAGCAAGCCTAGTGTCTCAATCACAAGCAAGTAAGTAAATGTTACAAGATGTTAGATCACCAAATATACAATAGTAAGGCGTCCCAAACATTACATATTCAGTTGATCATGAAGCTAGTCGTTACAAAATATTAGGACTAGCAAGAGTTTAGTCATACATGATCAACCCTAGGATCTGTCAATCATGTTACAGCCCGTAGGCAGACAGTAAGTAAGTGCAATCGAGCTAAACAGGTGCTCGTCAGCTAAACGTCTCAAAAGAATATTTTTACAATAGAGTGGGAGAGCCAAAAATAACCCACTCGTTGCCCTGGTTACGCCTGGTGGTCACCATCGGGCTGGAAAGTTGGTAGATCCTCTGGAGCTGCTCTGAAATCTGGCCATACAAAACCAGCTGGGTCAGATCCCAGAAAGAGCAAGTGCCACAAAGGAAGCTTCACTTAGGAACTAAAATCAGCAATTAGAACAGAAGATAATAATGTATAGTAAAACTGGAGAAATATAACATCACGAAGATATACGGTAAGATAACCATGGGACCATTCAGATAACCGGGTTACAATCCTTAAACCAAACAAGGACCGGGATTGTAACCCTTCGTCTGAACAGAACTTGGAATTCTCACCATTTATCGGTAAAATAAATATAAGCATTCTGGTCATGCAGTAATCTGGAACAAGATCAGGGCAAGACTAGACAGGTTAGACTCCATCCAATCATTTCACGGCCAAGCAATGAGTACGGCTTGATACTTTAACTAACTAGGGTTATCACAGGCCTAGTTACTAGCAAGATGCAGTGAGATTGTTCCACAGCCACAAGCCCTACAGACCATCCAGGTTACCCAGGACGAAAATTAGGGGTTAAATTCAGGTGGGTACATCGTCCAGGAAACGCATGTACCCTTAGGTAGCTTGAAGGGTGCAACACATGACAGTGTGCTGGAAATGTGCCCTACTCGACGGCAGGCTACAGATCCCAGGAGCGCCCAGGTAACGGGATTGCCTGTAGCTGGAAAATCTCTTCATGACTAATGTATTAATCTAGTTATTAGCCTTAGTCCATTTCAGTAGGTACTCCTGACCGTGGTACTCAGGAGTCCCCTCCTAGACATGATACAAGACAGGACTAGATTATTTGTACAAGCACAATCGTCTACGGTGTCCGGGTTAATTATACAGGTCATGTCATGTCAGGTAGCCGTCGCAACAGCTTATTAAGATATATCATGCTAGGTTATCATGTCAAGAGTTCTTGTCAGGAGTGCGCCACTACGGGCCACTATCAGGTCATGCCATGTTCACTTGGCAGGAGTGCACCACGCCGGGTCACTATCGTGTTCAGGTACATATGCAAGGTATCATAGTACAAGCATTCAATCAGGAGACCCAAGTTGATTTGGGGTTACAAGACATGAATTAACAGTAACAATCAAGTAATAATAATAACTAGTCATTAAAGAAAGGTACAGGGAGGGGCCATACGGCTCAGGGTTGCGGGATCCATGCGGCCAGGAATGACTCGGCCTCATGCGGCAGGTGGACATGCGGTTGGCTGACCAATCGGGTATATTCGGCCGAGAGCAAGTGGGTTGCATGCGGCTCAAGAAGCTAAGCCTCATGCGGCAAGCGGGAAGCAAGGCCTATGCGGCTCAAGGGGAGCGGAGTATTATGCGGCTGGGGTCGAGCGAGTCCCATGCGGCTCTTCGAAAGTGGGCCTATATGCGGCTAGAAGATCAAGAGTCTTATGCGGCTGATAGAAAAGAATCCATACGGCCCGAAATGAGACAGCCTATGCGGCCAAGATAGGAAGTAGGCTTATGCGACTGGGGTTGGGCGAGTTTATGCGGCTAGATGAGTTCGGCCCTCATGCGGCTCAAAGTACTTACAGTCATGCGACTGAAGAGAACACTTGTCGTATGAAATATTCATGCGGTCAAGTCAAGCACAGTTCATCTTCTCCAAAATTTCGAGAAGAAGAACACCATAAGAGCCAAGTTCTCAAGCTCCATAACTCCATCATCCGGAGCCCAAATCCAAACTTCCATAGGTCAAAATAGGGTAGAACGAAATTCTCTACAACATGGAACCATCAAAACTCAGAAATAACAAGGTTAAGCAGATCAAAACCCAAGAATTTCCGAAAATAAAGTAAACTTAGATCTACAAGAATCTAGCCATGGAAAGTGAAAATGCTAAGTATTAAAGTAAGTTAAAATATTGCAAGGAAGAGAATGAAGCAATAAAATTGGAGTTTCTCCATGAAGCAAGTTGCACTTGCCTAGACCTCTCTCTCCCTCTCTCTGGTAGGTGAAGAAGTAATGGAGGAAGAAAGAAGAGAAATAAAGAGAGAGAAGAAAGAATGGGTAATAAATATCAAGGGTGGTGGTAGGTAGGGGGTTCACCCTTGGTTCATAATGAACCAAGGTAAAACCAAGCCAAGCCGAACCAACCCAGGAAATAAACCAAGCCAAGAAGGAAACTAAGTAAGGAATCATGCAATACAAGATAAAATACGTACACGTATTCCAAAATACGTAATACGAACCACATGTATTACAACTCTACCCACCTTAAAAGAATTTCGTCCTCGAAATTTAATTAAGAGGCTAGAGAGGCGAGGACAAGCTATATTAATCACAGGCAAGCTACAACTAGGCAGACAATCACTCATTCAAGCAAGGAATCGAAGGCATGAGGTATAAGAAAGACATTATACCTCACGAGTCAAACAAGTCGGAATACCGCGATCGGATGTCATCCTCACGCTCCCACGTTGACTCACCCAAAGAGTGATGACCCCAAGCGACTCGGACTAACTTGATAGTCTTGTTCTTGAGTGTCTTCTCTCTCCGGTCCAATATAGACACGGGCCTCTCCTCATACGAAAGGTTGGTACCAACAACCAATTCCGAATGGTCTAGAATGTGGCTCGGGTCCGGAATATACCGTCGTAATTGGGATACATGGAACACATCATGCACCTCGCTTAGCGACGGCGGAAGAGCGAGACGATAGGATACATCTCCTACTCGCTCCAGAATATCGAACAGTCCTATATACCTAGGACTAAGCTTTCCTCGTACGCTGAAACGAATGACGCCACGGTTAGGCAAAATCCTCAGGAATACATGGTCGCCGACAGAAAACTCGAGAGGGTGCCGATGAGAATCGACCCAATGGCGCTGGCGATCTTGGGCAACTCGAAGATGATCCCGGACTCTCCTGACTACTTCAACTGTCTGGGCAATCATTTTTGGACCGAGCATCTGTCTCTCTCCAACATCGTCCCAGGCTAGCGGGGATCTGCACTTCCTACTATACAGTACCTCGAACGGTGCCATCTGGATACTAGCCTGGAAACTGTTGTTGTACGAGAACTCCACCAGGTGCAGGTGATCTTCCCACGAACCACCGAAGTCAAGTGTACAGGACCGCAACATATCTTCAAGAGTCTGGATTGTACGCTCCGACTGACCATCTGTCTGCGGATGATATGCTGAACTGAACTGGAGATGAGTTCCCAAACTCTCCTGCAGGCTACGCCAAAAGTGTAACGTGGATCTTGAATCTCGGTCCGAGGTGATACTGACTGGCACTCCGTACAACCTGACAATCTGCTTGAGGTACATCTCTGCTAACTGAGCTGTCGACTGACCAACTCTGAACGGGAGGAAGTAAGCTACTTTCGTAAGCCTGTCAACTATAACCCAAATAGCATCTCGTCCAGCTGGAGATCTAGGTAATCCAGTCACAAAATCTATGGTCACATGTTTCCACTTCCATTCTGGAATCGGCAAGGGCTGAAAAAGTCCAGCGGGCCTCTGATGTTCAGCCTTAACTTGTTGGCAGATCAAACAACGAGATACAAACCGGGCTATCTCCCTCTTCATGCCATTCCACCAAAAGTGCTGCCGAATATCGCGGTACATCTTCGTACCGCCCGGATGAATGGAATACTGTGAACTGTGAGCCTCTGCCATGATTTCATGTCTGATATCTCCACTGGGTACACAAAGACGCTTACCATGCCTAAGTGTACCGTCTTCATGAATGCATAACTCGGGTCGCCGGTCTGCCTCACACTCTGCTCTGAGTCGCTGAAGTTGGGAATCTGCTGACTGCGCCATCCGGATCCTCTCGACTATAGTGGACTGAACTTGCATGCTGGCCATCAATGCTACACTGGAAGGGAGAACAACTTCAATACCCATCTTCTGAAGATCTGCTAACAACTCTGGTTGCGCTGTTAGGAAATAAACTTCGGCACTCCCGCTCAATGCATCTGCAACGACGTTGGCCTTCCCGGGATGATACTGCAAGTTGACATCATAATCTACAAGAAGTTTCAGCCACCTCCTCTGATGCATGTTAAGATCCTTCTGGATGAAAACATACTTCAGGCTCTTATGGTCGAAGAAAATCTCCACCCTATCTCCGTACAAATAGTGCCTCCATAACTTAAGTACAAACACCACTGCTACCAGCTCCAAGTCATGGGTTGGGTAATTCCTCCCATGATCACGAAGTTGTCGCGACGCATAAGCTATTACCTTCCCATGCTGCATCAGAACACATCCTAAACCTCTGTCTGAAGCATCACAATACACGGAGAATCCTCCGATTCTATCTGGAAGCACGAGAATGGGAGCCGTCGTCAAGCCTCGCTTCAACTTCTCAAAAGAATCCTGACATTCTGCTGTCCAAGCAAACTGTACCTCCTTGCGGGTCAACTGGGTCAATGGCGCTGAAATCCGAGCAAAATCTGAAACAAACCGTCGGTAGTAGCCGGCCAATCCAAGAAAACTGCGAACCTCTGTAACTGCGCTGGGCACTGGCCATGACTCAATGGCCACGATCTTTTGGGGATCAACTTCTACTCCTCCTCTGGTGATGATATGACCCAAGTACGAAATACGATCGAGCCAGAACTCGTATTTACTGAACTTGGCATACAACTGGTGCTCCATAAGAATCTGAAGAACCACACGAAGATGCTGCTCATGTTCCGCTTCACTCCTGCTATAGACCAGGATGTCATCCAAAAACACAATCACGAACTGATCCAAATAGGGCATGAAAATACGATTCATGAGATCCATGAATACAGCCGGTGCATTGGTCGCTCCAAAGGGCATAACAAGAAACTTCCAATGCCCATACCTCGATCTAAAAGATGTCTTCGGGATGTCCTGCTCTCTGACTCTGATCTGATGATATCTTGAGCGCAAGTCGATCTTCGAAAATACTGCTGCCCCTTTGAGTTGATTAAATAGGTCATCTATCCTCGGAAGAGGGTATTTGTTCTGATTGTCACTGAGTTCAAGGTACGATAATCAACACATAACCTGGACGTACCATCCTTCTTTTTCACAAGAAGCATCGGGGATCCCCAAGGCGATCCACTTGCACGAATGAATCCCTTGGTTCTGAGTTCTTCAATCATCTTGTACAAGATCTCCAATTCTGAAGGCGTCATCCTGTAGACTCTCTCTGACACTGGGGCTGTTCCGGGAATCAAGTCAATGGTGAACTCGATCTCCCGCTCTGGCGGTATACCTGGAAGCTCCTCTGGAAAAACATCTGGAAACTCTTCGACTATCCGGGGCAACTGCACTGCTGCTACTGCCATCCGCAATACTGAAGGAGAAGGCTCAACCGTGCCTCGGGAGAAGGAAAACTCTGGCTCGCCTGGAATGCTAAAAACAACCCTACCAATATGGCAGTCTATTCTAGCATACTGGTTCCTCAACCAATCCATCCCTGGGACCACATTATAATCAGTCATCGAGAATTCTATCAATCTAGCGGGAAATTCTTTACCGCTAACTACGATCCGACACGAGAAAAATACCCTATCGACTCCCACAAGTCCGTTACCAGTAAGTATATTAAGCCTTACTGATAATGACTCAGGCTCTAATCCTATCCGTGTCGTGAATCGTGCAGACATAAATGAATGCGATGCACCAGAATCAAATAAAGCTGAAGCTGGAAAGGAGTTGACGAGAATAGTACCTGCCACTACCTCTCCTGGTGCCAATCCTTCCTCTGCGGTCATCACCATAGCCTGACCATTCCCTCGGGGTGCTGGTCCCCTCTGCTAAAATCCTCGCTGCCTATTCTGACTCAAGGCTTGGGCCTGAGTATGCTGTTGGGGGTTCTGCTGCTGGAATACCTGGGACTGAGGCGGCAAGGGCCTCGGCAATGGATACTGCTGCTGCTGGACCGGAGCTGGTCCTCTCACCGAAGAGCTCAAAAGGTTGGACGATGATGAACCACCCCTATTCGGACAGGATCTAACCCTATGGTCTGCTGCTCTACAAGCCAGACACAATCCCTGTGCCCTGCGGCATTCTGCCACTACATGGCCTGGCTTCCCACAATAAGAACATCCCACTGTGGAAGTCTGCTTCTGCTGCTGAGGGTACATCGGGGCTGAATGTTAAACCGACGTCACTGAGGTCGCTCGCCTCGAACCTCCAATAGTTAAAGCCCTGGCTGCCGGGACTGGTGCTGAAGACTGATTCATCTGGCCGTGGGATCTCTTCCGACCTCCGGCCCTATCCACAATCCTCTGGGAGGTATACTCATGCCTCCTAGCTGCTTTCAAGACTGCATCAAAAGTCTGATGCTCAAACTGCTCAACTGCTAATAGAATCTCCAGGTGAAGCCCTTGCTGAAATCGCTGGGCTCTATCAAACTCGGTCGCCACCAAGGTGGGAGCAAACCGACTGAGCCTAGAAAACTCGACCGCATATCCGTCGACCGTCCTGCCCATCTGCTTCAGATTGGTGAACCTCATCTGTAGATCGTACCGAGCTACAGCATCAAAATACTTGGTCTGGAATCTCTCTCTGAATATCGCCCAAGCAATAGGTGTTGCTAATCCAATGGCCTGAGCTGCCCACCAGCTGCGGGCAAGATCTAGCAACTGCAGGTGTACCACGGCTACCTTCTCGTTCTCTGGGGTCCTGGCTGTTTCTATAATCACCTCTGTGTCCTGAAGCCAAGCATCTGCAGTGATAGCATCTTCACTACCGTCGAAGAAGGGAGGCTTCAAGCGCTTGAAGCTGTTGGCCGCGCTGTTACCCTGATGACCTCCTCTGGTCAAAGAATCCGTCACTGCCTGGTGCAAGACATCTCCTCAACGATCTTGGGAAGCTATCAAGGTCCTGACGAGTCCTACCAAAGTGCCATCATCAGGTTCGGCATGCTGAACTGGCTGGACCGGTGGCTCTCCGTCAGAAGGCACGACTCTGGAGGCTACTCCGGAATGCTGGGCTTGATCACCGGGTTGCTGCTGATCCACGGAAAGTACTCCGCCTTGCTGACCGAGAGGTCCAGGAACGATGCCGCTGAAGAAGACGACACGGGAAACAATAAGGAAGGACCAGGACAAATCAACGATACAAGCATATGATCAGGACAAGAATCCAGAGATTCAGAAGATACGAGTAGAGATCAAGGGCGAATACTGATTGAGACATCTATCCAGTAAACCCTCACATATCTTGATTTACAAGACCTGCATGGGCCACCACTTAAACCATGTCACACCCCAGAACCAGAATACTGGAGAGCGGGGACAGACATAGCCAGTTACGCATATAAAATGAATTACATCTCGCAATACGGTCACGACTGTCTAGATACATAAGGGTTTAACTACAAGCCAACAGTCTCCTATGGTCATGAACAAGCCTAGTGTCTCAATCATAAGCAAGTAAGTAAATGTTACAAGATGTTAGATCACCAAATATACAATAGTAAGGCGTCCCAAACATTATATATTCAGTTGATCATGAAGCTAGTCGTTACAAAATATTAGGATTAGCAAGAGTTTAGTCATACATGATCAACCCTAGGATCTGTCAATTATGTTACAGCCCGTAGGCAGACAGTAAGTAAGTGCAATCGAGCTAAACAGGTGCTCGTCGGCTAAACGCCTCAAAAGAATATTTTTACAATAGAGTGGAAGAGCCAAAAATAATCCACTCGTTGCCATGGTTACGCCTGGTGGTCACCATTGGGCTGAAAAGTTGGTAGATCCTCTGGAGCTGCTCCGAAATCTGGCCATACAAAACCAGCTGGGTCAGATCCCAGAAAGAGCAAGTACCACAAAGGAAGCTTCACTTAGGAACTAAAACCAATAATTAGCACAGAAGATAATAATATATAGTAAAACTGGATAAATATAACATCACGAAGATATACGGTAAGATAACCATGGGACCATTCAGATAACCGGATTACAATCCTTAAAACAAACAAGAACCGGGATTGTAACCCTTCGTCTGAACAGAACTTGGAATTCTTACCATTTATCGGTAAAATAAATATAAGCATTCTGGTCATGCAGTAATCTGGAACAAGATCAGGGCAAGACTAGACAGGTTAGACTCCATCCAATCATTTCACGGCCAAGCAATGAGTACGGCTTGATACTTTAACTAACTAGGGTTATCACATGCCTAGTTACTAGCAAGATGCAGTGAGATTGTTCCACAGCCACAAGCCCTGCAGACCATCCAGGTTACCCAGGACGAAAATTAGGGGTTAAATTCAGGTGGGTACATCGTCCAGGAAATACATGTACCCTTAGGTAGCTTGAAGGGTGCAACACATGACAGTGTGCTGGAAATGTGCCCTACTCGACGGCAGGCTACAGATCCCAAGAGCGCCCAGGTAACGGGATTGCCTGTAGCTGGAAAATCTCTTCATGACTAATGTATTAATCTAGTTATTAGCCTTAGTCCATTTCAGTAGGTACTCCTGACCGTGGTACTCAGGAGTCCCCTCCTAGACATGATGCAAGACAGGACTGGATTATTTGTACAAGCACAATCGCCCACGGTGTTCGGGTTAATTATACAGGTTATGTCATGTCAGGTAGCCATCGCAACAGCTTATCAAGATATATCATGCCAGGTTATCATGTCAAGAGTTCTTGTCAGGAGTGCGCCACTACGGGCCACTATCAGTGTAACGCCCCAGTCCCAAATTCTTGAGACTAGATACGTATCATGTCAGCTGTATACATACGAGTAAATATACGACTCGTATATATACATAAGCTGTAAATGTAGAAAGCCAAGACACTAAATCTCATCCACAAAGATAAATAATGATATAAAGCAACTTTGAGTTTGTCATGTACACAATAGTTGGGCGGAGATAAAGTCCACTACCAACCAAATTGAATAGAGAAAAATATACAGAAAAAAAAGAATTTAGCAAACGAGAGCAAGTGACGAATCCAAGAGTAATCATCACGATGGAATAGAGCGCAAGCCATGACCTTAGCTAGAGCACCTACAAGAAATCGCGAAAACACACTCCTGGGAAAAAAAAACCAAGTCCTCAGAGGGACGTAACAAGACACATAATATCATGCCGATAAACTGAATAAATAAAGCTCAATAGAAAAGTATGCATGGGTAAAGGTTCCTAACCATTCTATGTGTAATTCAAATTAGAGGACGACGTTCTACGCAGGGGCTGTCTCAAGCATGTAATAAAGAGTGGCCAACAAGTAGCGCTCATCCGAGACACTATCTCCCAAATGTGTAAAATAAAAGTAGCCCCTACGCTAGTAGCTGTCCCCTCCCCCCCAATGATACTATACGTGTGTCATAACCACAACACACAAACATGTGTTGTTTCCACCATACTGTTTTAATATAGATAACTGTCAAGTCTTCTAATCATGCATCTATTGACAGTTATTCCTACGCATGCGCACGGGGGATCAGCCCACACGCAAGTGACCTCTATATGATACTCATAACTCTCACACACAACTCGTACATAATCGTGACAAGTCAATGAGACACACTAAATTCGACGGTAGTCCCTTAACTCTAAGCCAATTTTATAAAATATAGTAATTTGTATCTACATATAATTTAGAAAGAAACAACTTGAAAATAAACACAATATGCATGGTATTGAGCAGGAAATTTAAACAGTAAAGGCAAGGTGTCTTGCCTGGTATGTCTCCTGGAGTGGTGCGAAGATCGAGCAAGTCATGTTCTGTCCAATAGCCATGGTCGATGCAGCATGGTCCGAATTCATGAGAAAATATGAATGGACGGTTAGTCATGCTATGGGTGTTTAAGCAAAGAGAAATTATGGAGATTACTTATACAAATTTCCAAAAACATTTATATGTAAATTCTTGAAAATACTTTGTATATATATATATATATATATATATATATATATATATATATATATATATATATATATATATATATATATATATATATATATATATATATATATATCAAATTTGAAATTAGTCAATTATACATCTAGATGAATACAAAAAAATATCGAAATTCGTTTCTAGGATCATATATATATAATATATATATTTTGTAGAAAAGTAACTTCCTGTTAGTCAATATATTTTACTAAAATATAGTAAAAATAATTTTTTTGGAAAAAAATATACGTTATCAATTTTTAAATAAACAAAAATAATACACTACTAATTTCTAGAAATAATAATAATATAATAATAATGCTAATAACAATATAGAAATAATAATTATGATAATAATAATAATAAAATTAATAATAATTAATAATGATAATAATATTAATAATAACTTTAAGAATAATACTACTAATAATAATAATTCTAATAATAATAATAATAATAATAGTGATGAAAATCTAAGTATAATAATAATACTAATATATAATAATATAAAATAATAATAATGATAATAAATAATACTAACCCAATTAATATCTACTCCCCCCATTATTACACAGCACGAGAGAGAGAGAATAGAGAGGAGGGTTTACAGTGGGAGATGGCGCCGGTGGTGGTCCTTGCCGGAGCGTCGACGAGAAGGCGGCGGGTGGCGCAGCCACGCGTGAAAGGAGGCGGCGCGGCGGAATCAGGTGGCGTCTCGGCGGATGGAAGATCCGGTCGGTCCCGCAGTCGGAAGGCAGTGGTCGAGCGGAGAGACGACCGCGGAGGGGAGTGGGAACTCCGGCGGGCGAAGGAGGACGAGGCTAGGCGCGGATGGGGTTTTCCTGCGGAGGCGACGAGGGTGGTCCACGCGCAGAGGCGCGACTGGAGGACACGGCGGCGGTGAAGGGGGTTCTCCGGCTGGGAAATAGCCACTGCGGTGGCGTTCGGCCGACGAGGGGCGCGCGCGGATGGGGTCTTCCTGGGGCTCGATGCGGCCGGTGTTGATTGCAGGCGGTGGCCGTGAGGGTACAGTGGCCGGAGTTGGCGCAACCGTTCGTGGCGGCGCACGAGCTCCCTGGAGCGGAGCCCCGTCCTAGAGGATAGGCGGCCATAGCGCCGGCCAGCCGGAGGTGGCGACCACGCGGGGGTAGGGGCGCGGCGAACTTACCGGAGGACGCGGCCAGCGTGCTCAGGTGAGGATTCCTCCTCCTCCTTCTTCTTCTGGATGTTGGTGGTGGTGTGTTCTTTTGGGTGGTGGCTGTGGACGATGATGGCAGTGGTATTGTCGGGGCGAAGGACTGGGATTTGGGTTGGTGTTGACGACGTGGTGGTGCTGGAGGTGGTAGGGAAGGTGTTTGGTTAGGTCCTTGGGGTTAGCTAGGAATTTGGGTCGTGTTGGGTGTGTCCGACACGATGATGGTGATGAGGAGATGTGTCTGGGTGTGTCGGACGCGAGGAGAACCATGCATATGTATTTGAGAGATATAGTGGATATGATCTGGACACGGACACGATACACATCTCGGTGAAAAAATTATTTGTGGAGACAATTTGGTGGATGATAAAAATTGGAGGAGTACCTGCCTATATATATAGGATGTGGGAATTCCCAATTGGATATAATTAGGAGTAGTTTAAACCAAAATAGATAATTTAAATTAAATTAAATCTAAAATTAAATTAAAATCTAAATTTAAAACTAGATAGTCTACACCCAATTTAAGAATAATCCTATCTTAAAACTATTTAAATTAAAACCATGAAACCAAATCAAGATTTAAAAATGTCCACAATAGTTTTCAAATATATTTCCAAAAATACCTCTAATAACAATTTCGAAAATTATTTTATTTATTTAAATCATTCCATAAAATCAACTCAAAATTTAAATTGTTACAAAATTTTAAAATATGTTTTCAAAAATACTATATTAATAATTTTGAAAATTATTTTATTATTTTAAAAATAAACTAATAATTGATTATGAGATATGTATGCAAAATTATTTATACAAAATTATGTTTTTCTAGTATACAATGAAATATAATTTATTATTAGTAAATGTTAAAAAAAGCTTAAAATAACAAACTTAGAAATTTGTAAAATGGCAAAAATAAATATTTATATATATATCACTTTGAAAATAGAAAAAATAATTTTCTAAAAATATGTACGCTCGCACATATTCGCACTCGTCGAGCAATTACGAAAAATAAAAATTTCATACGCGACGTACAATACGACTACGCGACATATAATAATAAAATTTCAAAATCGGTACCAAAATTTAAAAAAAAATTAGAAATTTAGGGGTTTTACAATCAGGTCATGCCATGTTCACTTGTCAGGAGTGCACCACGCCGGGTCACTATCGTGTTCAGGTACATGTGCAAGGTATCATAGTACAAGCATTCAATCAGGAGACCCAAGTTGATTTGGGGTTACAAGACATGAATTAACAGTAACAATCAAGTAATAATAAAAACTAGTCATTAAAGCAAGGTACAGGGAGGGGCCATGCGGCTCAGGGTTGCGGGATCCATGCGGCCAGGAATGACTCGGCCTCATACGGCAGGTGGACATGCGGCTGGCTGACCAATCAGGTATATGCGGCCGAGAGCAAGTGGGTTGCATGCGGCTCAAGAAGCTAAGCCTCATGCGGCAAGCGGGAAACAAGGCCTATGCGGCTCAAGGGAAGCGGAGTATTATGCGGCTGGGGTCGAGCGAGTCCCATGCGGCTCTCCGAAAGCGGGCCTATATGTGGCTAGAAGATCAAGAGGCTTATGCGGCTGATAGAAAAGAATCCATGCGTCCCGGAATGAGACAGCCTATGCGGCAAAGATAGGAAGTAGGCTTATGCGGCTGGGGTTGGGCGAGTTTATGCGGCTATATGAGTTCGGCCCTCATGCGGCTCAAAGTACTTCCAGTCATGCGGCTGAAGAGAACACTTGCCGCATGAAATATTCATGCAGTCAAGTCAAGCACAGTTCATTTTCTCCAAAATTCCGAGAAGAAGAACACCATGAGAGCCAAGTTCTCAAGCTCCATAACTCCATCATCCGGAGCCCAAATCCAAACTTCTTTAGGTTAAAATGGGGTAGAACGAAATTCTCTACAACATGGAACCATCAAAACTTAGAAATAACAAGTTTAAGTAGATCAAAACCCAAGAATTTCCAAAAATAAAGTAAACTTAGATCTACAAGAATCTAGCCATGGAAAGTGGAAATGCTAAGTATTAAAGTAAGTTAAAATATTACAAGGAAGAGAATGAAGCAATAAAATTAGAGTTCCTCCATGAAGCAAGTTGCACTTGCCTAGACCTCTCTCTCCCTCTCTCTGGTAGGTGAAGAAGTAATGGAGGAAGGAAGAAGAGTAATGAAGAGAGAGAAGGAAGAATGGGTAATAAATATCAAGGGCGGTAGTAGGTAGGGGGTTTACCCTTGGTTCATAATGAACCAAGACAAAACCAAGCCAAGCTGAACCAACCCAGGAAATAAACCAAGCCAAGAAGGAAACTAAGCAAGGAATCATGCAATACAAGATAAAATACGTACACGTATTCCAAAATACGTAATACGAACCACATACATAACACAAATCTCGGGAACAACTAGGGGACTCTTAAACCTAGCCCTATATGCAAAGAAAATAGGAAAAACAATGGGTTTAATTGGTTTACCTATTGAGTGTCAATACTCAAGAAAAGCTTCAAATGGAATGATTCCAAATAGCAACTCCCAAGCTCCAAATGGCACACAAACTGAGGTGAACCTCCAGAATCAGTAAACGAAAAAAAATTAGATCCTAATGTAAAAGACTAGGGTTAAAAAGGAGTTGAAATGAATTAAATAGGATTTTAGGGGAATGAGAAATTATCTTTCCTTCCAAATCTAGGTCAAGAACAAAAGAGGTAAGAACACACTAAGAGAATACTTATAGGCAAGGGAAAATCCTAATTGTGGCTGCCATGGGTGGGTTAGTTTGGGTTTTGGGCTTAAGTCATGGGCCTATGGCTTAATTACAAGTCATGAAATCACAAGTCATTGAGTTAAGCCATAAGTCATAAACTATTTCACTTAAACTTAACCTTCCTACTTTAAAACTAATTTTTAATGACTAAAAGTAGGTTAACTTGAGTTAGACTAGGGTCACCATAGCTAGGGTTAGCTTCTAGGCTAGTCTACAAGGTCTCAACTAGTCAAGGTCAAAATCACAATCACCAATCCAATAATTAATCAAATTATTCTAATAAGTCAAAATGACCAAATTACCCCTAGGCTAAAAATGATAAATAGATATTCCAAATCATAGGGTTAGGCTCTAGGTCAGACTGTCTCTACGGTTTCACTAGCTGCACATCAAAATCACAAGTCATGATTTTTAAAACAGTTTTAAATGATTAAAAATCACCAAAAATTATATTATTATTTAAATATCATTAATAAAAGATTAAAATTACAAATTTTCAAAATTACCCTCATTTAGAAAACTTGGTGTTACAGTTCTCCACCACTCCATTCCAAATTCTTTCAGCACTTCATTCCAAGAGATGACACAAAAGTCGAAACCATCATCGGAATCCAGGTATGTTCTTCCCTAATTTCTCATAGATTTTTCTAAAAAAAATCAAATTCAAAGATTCTTTGTTAATTCTCGAAAAAGTTTTAATAAATTAGGTCTAGAATCACTTTAGGGTTCATAAATGAATTTTTTGAACACGATAATTCGCACACATTACTTAAAACCCTAACCCTAGAACACGATAAACGATCGTGTCGTTGTGGTTGTTCGGCTGCTACAGTCGAGGGTGACAAAATTAGGACTGCCAGGGTCGTGGCAGTCCTACTGTAAGTAGGACTGCCAGACTCCTTGCAGCCCTCTTTCACAAGTGGACTGTAGGGAGTCTTGTAGTCATACTTTAAAGTAGGACTGCCACGACCCTGGCAGTCCTGATTCAATCTAACATTAGGACAAGGTTCACTACACCAAAATGATAAATCAGGAACATTAGGTATTTTTCAATTTGGAACGCTTATTTACTATACCTAGGTGTAGGAACGGTGAAAAAGTATTCCAGATAATAAAAGCGTTCCTAATATATGTTATTTTAAATTTTTTTAAATTATTTATTTAGGTACACTATTATATTGTTCCATATATGTTTCAAATTGAGGATACACGCATGTGCATATCACGTGAAGGGTGAAAAAGCGTACAAGCCAACAAACCCTTACTCTTCCATATACACACAGTCTTTCTTCCCCCTCAAATATGTTCTCCACAACCAATACCAAGACCAAGAAATTTTTTTTTCAAAGACCAAGAATTTTTTTCTTCATGTTCCATAACCAATACCAAGACCAAGAAGGAGAGTAGGAAGACGAAGACGAAGACGAGGAAGTCCAGCCCGCGCCTCTCTTCCTTCTTTAGGAAGGAGCTCGAACTCCTAAACCCTAACCCTAAAAACTTCAACTCCGATGGTGAAGACGAAGGAGGAGGAATCGTCATCCGCGGAGATCTGTACGAGTACGAGGAAGAAGTCCCGGAGGAGGAGTCCAAGAAGAATCTCTGATTCAACCCGGTGGAGAACTACGAGTACGAGCTCTGCGACGACTTCAAGGTTGCTCTTTTTATTCCCCTCTCACTCTCTCTCTATCCATATATTCCTTGCTATTTCATTTTATATGTGAAATTGTGAGTAATGTGTATAGGACAAGAACGTGCCGTCGGATGAGGACGAGGATATTGTTTTCGAACGTTCGGACTGCGAAGAAGAGGGGGAGGGGGGTAAGCACATGAGAATGCTCGAAGGGATCACCGGCATGCTGGGCGAAGCCTTCAATGGTATGAACTCTCAGAAGGCTATTAATTTCTTAATTTTACTATGCATTAACAATGACACGATACGACATGGACACTTTATTAATAATGATATGGTGTGTCGTGTGACGTAAAAAGTCTATGTGCTTCCTAGTTTGGCATCCAAGTTGTACACTGTAGATTAGCTTTGAAAACTGAACAAGAGGCAAACTCACAACTTTGTTTCAGAGAAGAAGAAAGTGGTTTTGTTGGATTTTTAAGGGGGTCTAGATGAAGGAAATCTCAGCATTAACGATCTTTTGGATCCGTTTTTGAACTAATGGACTTGAATATGATCAATGAACTGTATATTATCTATTGCACTAGGAGCACATATATTTAAACATCCATATTATCAATTGTACTAGGAAGCTGAGACATTTAAACATCCATGACTTATCCGTGTCTTGTTTTTTAGGATACGCGTATCAGACGTGCGATTTAGGACATACGTTTCAGACATGCGACAACCACTCCAAAATTGTCACCCCCAATTCCTGTATTTCGTATTTGTACTCGTAATTTGATTTTGGCACGTATTTTATTTTTTCGACTTGCGGATTTTGGTTTCTCGTAAATGGGTTTTGGACCATGGCTTGGTTTTATTTTGTGGAGTTGGTTTGGGTTGGTTTGGTTCATCATGAGTGGAACACCCTAGCTTATTCTCCACCTCCATTCCATCACAACCACCCTCATTAAAACCTACCAACCTTTTCTCTCTCCTCCATAACTCCATTAATTTTTTTCAACTTCTTCTTCTTCCTTCTTCCACACAACTCCCCAACCCATAGGCAAGTGCATCTTGCCATCAAATAAGTACCACTTTTTATTTGTCCATTAGCTAGATTAGGCCATAGAGAACAACTTTAGAACTTGACATTTTGTGATTTGGAGCTTTCATTTTTCTAGATCTAGGTTTTGACTATTTTCGGATTTACATGGTTTTGATCTATTTTGGTTGGATTTTTGTGGGTTTTGATGCTTCCATGTGGAAGAGAATTCAATTTTACTCAAGTTAGACCTTTGAAATTCTAGATTTGGTTTTGATTTTACCAAGATATGAAGTTTTGAACCTTAGAGTTCTTGGAGTCTTCTTCTCGGCCTGGAGAAGAAGACAGCAGCCTGCGCTCTTTAGCGCAGGGCTGGATTGTGCATCCCCTTCGGCCAGCGCTCTTTAGCGTAGCGCCGACCGCGCAGCTTGCCCCTTGGCGAATTGCGCTCAACCCGAGTGCGCATGGATTCATGCGCAGTCTGCTCATGCGCAGTCTATCCCTGCGCACTCCACTCATGCGCAATCTGACCCTGCGCCATCCATTCCTGCGCAACCTGATCCAGCGCAATCCGTCTGCTGCGCAGCTCACCCTGCGCACTTGGCACCCTGCGCAGTTGGTACCCTGCGTAGCTCACCCTGCGCACTTGGTACCCTGCGCAGTTGGTACCCTGCGCAGCTCACCCTGCGCACTTGGCACCCTGCGCAGTTGGTACCCTGCGCAGCTCATCCTGCGCACTTGGCACCCTGTGCAGTTGGTACCCTGTGCAGCCCACCCTGCGCACTTGGTACCCTGCGCAGTTGGTACCCTGCGCAGCTCACCCTGCGCACTTGGCACCCTGCGCAGTACATACCCTGCACAACCTACTTGTCTGTGATGAATTTGTTATTTCTTGATCTGGGCTCTTCTATAGTCCTATTTATATTAGTATTTTATTAGATATTTTATGCCCATTTATATCCTTACGTCTTTTGACATGAACTTGATTTTGCTTAATATGTTGGGAATGACTATTGTACACGGCATGGTATGACATGACCAACCTGACACGTCAGTGACCCGTAGTGGTGCACTCCTGACAGTACCCTGACATGATTTTTCTTGATAACCTGATAGTGGCCCGTGGCGGCGCACTCCAGACTTGACTTGACTTGTAACTTGTAAACTTGACTCCTATAATCAACTTGACACCGTGGGTGTTCCTGCTTGCTTGCTTGTATAATCCACTTGTCTTGTCTTGCATCATGTCTGGGACGTGACTTCCTGGGTGCCACGGCTAGGGACTCGTGCTAAATTGGATTAGGCTAATGATTAGATCACACTAGAACATGGAGAATTCCCAGTCACAGGCAATCTCGTTATCTGGGCGCTTTAATGGATTTGTAGCTTGCCGACGAGTAGAGCACATTTCTAGCACATTATCATGTGTTGCACGCTCTAAGTCACCTAAGGGTACATTTGTCTCCCGGGCAATGTACCCACCTATAACTCTCAACCGCGGAAGGATAACTGGATAGTCTGCAGGGCTTGGGACTGGGAGTTTCTCACTTGCATCTTGTTAGTAATTAGGTTTGTGATAACCCTAGTTAGTTAAGGTAGTAAGCCGTAGTACTTGCTTGGCCGATTGTGAATGAATGGTGTCCAGCTCTGTCTAAGTCTTGTCTAGCCCCTGTACCTGGAACTCTTGATCATGATTGTTTTACTTATCTTAACAATAAATGAGTAGAGACAGTGAGCTATTCAGGCGAAGGGTTACAACCCCGGTCCTTGTTTGGTTTAAGGATTGTAACCTGGCTCCCGGAATGGTTCTACGTCCCTAGTCGTTTACCGCCCTGTGTACTTTACTACTTGTACCTCTTTTATTCTTATGTTCTGATATGCTGGCTTTTGTTCTTATTTGTGGCCTCCTTGTGGCACTTGCTCTTTCTGGGGTTTGACCCAGCTGGTTTTGTGTGGCCAGATTTTGGAGCAGCTCCCGAGGATCTACCGAGCTTCCAGCCCAATGGTGACAACTAGACGGAACCCGGGCCAAGAGTGGGTTTTCCTTTTTGTTTCACCCACTTATATGTAAATTTATTCTTTTAAGGCGTTTAGCCGACGAGCACCTGTTAGCTCGATGCACATTTACTTACTGTCTGCCTACGGGCTGTAAACATGATTAACAAATCCTAGGGTTGATCATGTATGACTGAACTCTTGCTAGTCCCATCATTTTGTACGACTAGCTTCATGATCATCCAATATATAATATTTGGGACGCCTTATATATATATATATTTGATGCTCTAATATCTTGTAACTCTGTTAATTGCTTGAGATTGAGACAATAGGCTTGACCTTAAGAGACTGCTGGCTTGTAGTAAACCCTCATATCTAGACAGCCGTGACCGTATAGTTGAGATGTATTCTATTTCAATATACGTAGCTGGCTATGTCTGCCCCCGCTCTCCAGTATTCTGGTTCTGGGGCGTGACATGGTTTAAGTGGTGGCCCATGCAGGTCTTGGCATTCAAGAAATATGAAGGTTTACCGAGTAGATGTCTCAATCAATATTTCGTCCTTGATCTCTGCTCGTATCTTCAAATCCCTGAGATTCTTGACCTAGTTACACGCTTGTATCATTGATCTGTCCTGGTCCTTCCTTACTGTTCTCTATGTCGTCTTCTTCAGCGGTATTACTCCCGAACCTGCCAACCAGCCAGAGGAAGCTCGACAAGCACCCCAGTGCCAGGAAGATCAAGCTCAGCACTCTGGAGTAGCCTCCCGAGTTATGCTTCCCGGAGGCTCGGAACCTCCAGTTCAGGCAGCTCCGCCCGCTCAACCAGCTAGACAGGATGAGGGACCTTTGGTAGGGCTTATTAGAGAACTACTTGCATCCCAAGATCGTCGAGGCGACGCCTTGCACCAGGAAGTTCATGATGCACTAAACCGAGGAGGTCCCCAAGGGAATCAGGCGGCCAACAGTTTCAAGCGCTTGAACCCTCCCTTCTTTGACGGCAGTGAAGATGCGATTGCCGCAGACGCTTGGCTTCAGGATATCGAGGTGGTTCTAGAAGCAGCTAGGACACCTGAGAATGAGAAGGTGGCGGTGGTACGCCTACAGTTGTTAGACTTGGCTCGCGATTGGTGGGCAGCTCAGGCCATGGGATTAGCAACACCAGTCACTTGGGCGACGTTCAGAGAGAGGTTCCAGACGAAGTACTTCGATGCGGTGGCACGGTACGACCTGCAGACCAGATTCACCAACTTGAAGCAAGGAGGCAGAATGGTCGATGGCTATGCGACCGAGTTTTCCAGGCTGAGTAGGTTCGCCCCCACCTTGGTGGCAACCGAGTTCGATAGGGCTCAGCGATTCCAGCAAGGGCTGCACTTAGAGATATTATTGGCTGTGGAGTAGTTCGAGCACCAGACGTTCGATGCAGTATTGAAGGCAGCAAGGAGGCATGAGTATACTTTCCGGAGAATTGTGGACAGGACCGGAGGCAGAAAGCGGTCCCACAACCAGATGCACCAATCTTCAGCTCCAGCCCCGGCAGCTAGGGGTATAACCATTGGAACTCCGAGACGGGCGGCCTCAGTGACGTCGGTTCAGCATTCGACCCCGACGTACCCGCAGCAGCAGAAGCAGAAGCAGTCTTCCGCGGTGGGATGTTCGCATTGCGGGAAGCCAGGCCATGTAGTGGCAGAGTGTCGTAGGGCACAGGGATTGTGCCTGGCTTGTGGAGGAACAGACCACCAGATAAGGACCTGCCCGAATAGGGGATGTCCATCATCATCCAACCTTTCTAGTTATTCGGTAAGAGGACCAGCCCCAGTTCCAGTCCAGCAGCAAGTAGCAGTACCCGAGGCCATTGTTGCCTCAGGCCCAGGCCTTTCAGCAGCAGAACCAGCAGCAGATCACCCAGGCTCCAGCACAGAACCGACATAGGGGTTTCCAGCAGAGAGGACCCGCAGCTAGAGGTCAGGCTATGATGATGACCATGGAAGAAGAAGTTGCACCAGGTGAGGTAGTGGCAGGTACTATTCTCGTCAACACCTTTCCAGCATCTGTATTATTTGATTCTGGTGCATCGCATTCATTCATGTCTGCACGATTCGCGACACGGATAGGGTTGGAGCCCGAGTCATTATCAGTGAGGCTCAATATACTTACTGGTAATGGTCTTGTGGGAGTAGATCGAGTGTTTTCCTCGTGTCGGATCGTAGTTAGCGATAGAGAGTTTCCTGCTAGGCTCATAGAGTTCCCTATGGCAGACTATGATATAGTCCTAGGCATGGATTGGTTGAGGAACTATTATGCTAAGATAGACTGCCATGTTGGCAGAGTTGTCTTTAGTATTCCCGGAGAGCCAGAGTTTTCATTTTCCAGAGGCGCCGTAGAGCCATCTCCTCCAGTATTGCGGATGGCAGTAGCAGCAGTACAGTTGCCCCGGATAGTTGAAGAGTTTCCAGATGTCTTCCCAGAGGAACTTCCAGGGATGCCACCAGAGCGGGAGATCGAGTTCACCATTGACTTGATTCTCGGGACTGCACCAGTATCAGAGCGAGTCTACAGAATGGCGCCTTCAGAGTTGGAGATTTTGTACAAGATGATTGAAGAACTCAGGACCAAGGGATTCATTCGTGCAAGTGGATCGCCTTGGGGAGCCCCGATGCTTCTTATGAAAAAGAAGGATGGTACGTCTAGGCTATGTGTTGATTATCGTACCTTGAACTCAGTGACAATCAAGAACAGATACCCTCTCCCGAGGATAGATGACTTGTTTGATCAACTCAAAGGGGCTTCAGTTTTTTCGAAGATAGACTTGCGGTCAGGATACCACCAGATTAGAGTCAGAGAGCATGACATCCCGAAGACGGCATTCAGATCTAGGTACGGGCATTGGGAGTTTCTAGTTATGCCCTTTGGAGCGACCAATGCGCCGGCAGTATTCATGGACCTCATGAACCGTATTTTCATGCCTTACTTGGATCAGTTTGTGATAGTGTTCCTTGATGACATCCTGGTCTATAGCAAGAGTGAAGCAGAGCACGAGCAGCATCTCAGAATTGTCCTCCAAATTCTCAGAGAGCACCAGTTATACGCCAAGTTCAGTAAATACGAGTTCTGGCTCGATTGCATTTCTTACTTAGGTCACATCATTACCAGAGGAGGAGTGGAAGTGGATCCCTAGAAGATTGTGGCTATCGAGGCATGGCCAGTACCCAGCTCAGTGGCAGAAGTTCGCAGCTTTCTTGGATTGGCCGGCTACTACCGGCGGTTCGTCTCTGATTTTGCAAGGATTTCAGCGCCGATGACCCAGTTGACCCGCAAGGATGTGCCGTTCGTTTGGACAGCAGAATATCAGGAATTATTTGAGAAGTTGAAGCGAGGTTTGATAACGGCTCCCATTCTCACCCTTCCAGATGGGACCGGAGGATTCACGGTTTATTGCGACGCTTCAGGCAGAGGATTGGGATGTGTTTTGATGCAGCATAGGAAGGTAATTGCTTATGCGTCACATCAACTCCGTGATCATAAGAAGAATTACCCGACCCACGACTTGGAGCTAGCAGCAGTAGTGTTTGCACTTAAGTTGTGGAGGCACTACTTGTACGGAGACAGAGTGGAGATATTTACTGATCATAAGAGCCTGAAGTATATTTTCACCCAGAAGGATCTTAATATGCGGCAGAGAAGATGGCTCGAGCTACTGGTGGACTACGATATGGATTTGCAGTATCATCCAGGGAAGGCCAACGTTGTAGCAGATGCGTTGAGCCGGAGAGCCGGAGTTTATTTTCTGACGGCGCAACCAGAGCTATTGGCGGATCTTCAGAAGATAGGAATTGAAGTGGTTCTTCCTTCCAATGTGGCCTTGATGGCCAGCCTACAGATTCAGTCCACCATAGTTGAGAGGATCCGGACCGCACAGTTAACAGATTCCAAGATTCAGCGGCTCAGAGCAGAGTGCGAGGCAGGGAGAAGGCCAGAGTTATATATTCATGAGGATGGTACACTTCGACACGGCACGCGTCTTTGTATACCCAGTGGAGATATCAGACAGGAAGTCATGGCAGAGGCTCACAGTTCGCAGTATTCCATCCACCCAGGCGGCACGAAGATGTACAGAGATATTCGTCAACACTTTTGGTGGAATGGTATGAAGAGGGAGATAGCCCGGTATGTCTCTCGATGTTTGGTTTGCCAACAGGTCAAGGCTGAACATCAGAGGCCAGCTGGACTTCTTCAACCTTTACCGATCCCAGAATGGAAATAGGAGCACATAACCCTGGATTTCGTGACTGGGTTACCCAGATCTCCGACAGGCAGAGATGCTATTTGGGTCATTGTGGACAGGCTTACCAAGGTGGCACACTTTCTTCCATTTAGAGTTGGACAGTCGACGGCACAGCTAGTAGAGATGTATCTCAGGCAGATCGTCAGACTTCATGGAGTGCCAGTCAGTATAGTATCAGACAGGGATACGAGATTCACATCGCACTTCTGGCACAGTCTTCATCAAAGTTTGGGGACTCGTCTCAAGTTCAGCTCAGCGTATCATCTGCAGACAGATGGGCAGTCAGAGCGTACTATACAAACTCTCGAAGATATGTTGCGGTCGTGTACCCTTGACTTTGGTGGTTCGTGGGAGGATCACCTGTACCTGGTGGAATTCTCGTACAACAACAGTTTCCAGGCCAGTATCCAGATGGCACCCTTCGAGGCTCTGTATGGTAGGAAGTGCAGATCTCCGTTACCATGGGACGATGTCGGAGAAAGGCAGATGCTCGATCCAGAACTGATTTCTCAGACGGTTGAAGTGGTCAGGAAAGTCAGAGATCACCTCCGAGTTGCTCAGGATCGCCAGCGCTATTGGGCCGATGCTCATCGGCATCCCTTAGAATTTGCCGTTGGCGACCATGTATTCCTTAGGATCTCGCCTACCCGCGGCGTCATTCATTTTGGCGTACGGGGAAAGCTTAGTCCTAGGTATATAGGGCCGTTCGATATTCTGGAGCGAGTAGGCGATGTGTCCTATCGTCTCGCTCTTCCGCCGTCGCTAAGTGAGGTACATGATGTATTCCATGTGTCCCAATTACGACGGTACATCCCGGACCCGAGCCATATCCTAGATCATTCGGAATTGGTTGTTGGCACCAACCTTTCGTATGAGGAGAGGCCCATGTCTATTTTGGACCGGAGGGAAAAGACGTTAAAGAACAAGACTATTAACTTAGTTCGTGTTGCTTGGGGTCATCACTCTCTAGGTGAGTCAACGTAGGAGCGTGAGGACGACATCCGATCGCGATACCCCTACCTGTTTGACTCGTAAGGTATAATGTCTTCCTTGTGCCTTACGCTTTCCCTTCCTTGCTTGCATTGTATGATTGTATGATTGAACTGCTTAGTGTAGCTTGTCTGTGCTTAGTATAGCTTGTCGTGGCAATCTCTAGCTCCTTGATTAAATTCCGAGGACGAAATTCTTTGAAGGTGGGTAGAGTTGTCACCCCCAATTCCTGTATTTCGTATTTGTACTCGTAATTTGATTTTGGCACGTATTTTATTTTCTCGACTTGCAGATTTTGGTTTCTCGTAAATGGGTTTTGGACCATGGCTTGGTTTTATTTTGTGGAGTTGGTTTGGGTTGGTTTGGTTCATCATGAGTGGAACACCCTAGCCTATTCTCCACCTCCATTCCATCACAACCATCCTCATTAAAACCTACCAACATTTTCTCTCTCCTCCATAACTCCATTAATTTCTTTCAACTTCTTCTTCTTCCTTCTTCCACACAACTCCCCAACCCATAGGCAAGTGCACCTTGCCATCAAATAAGCACCACTTTTTATTTGTCCATTAGCTAGATTAGGCCATGGAGAACAACTTTAGAACTTGACATTTTGTGATTTGGAGCTTTTATTTTTCTAGATCTAGATTTTGACTATTTTTGGATTTACATGGTTTTGATCTATTTTGGTTGGATTTTTATGGGTTTTGATGCTTCCATGTGGAAGAGAATTCAATTTTACTCAAGTTAGACCTTTGAAATTCTAGATTTGGTTTTAATTTTACCAAGATATGAAGTTTTGAACCTTAGAGTTCTTGGAGTCTTCTTTTCGGCCTGGAGAAGAAGACAGCAGCCTGAGCTCTTTAGCGCAGGGCTGGATTGTGCATCCCCCTCGGCCAGCGCTCTTTAGCGTAGCGCCGACCGCGCAGCTTGCCCCTTGGCGAACTGCGCTCAACCCGAGTGCGCATGGATTCATGCGCAGTCTGCTCATGCGCAGTCTATCCCTGCGCACTCCACTCATGCGCAATCTGACCCTGTGCCATCCATTCCTGCGCAACCTGATCCAGCGCAATCCGTCTGCTGCGCAGCTCACCCTGCGCACTTGGCACCCTGCGCAGTTGGTACCCTGCGCAGCTCATCCTGCGCACTTGGTACCCTGCACAGTTGGTACCCTGCGCAGCTCACCCTGCGCACTTGGCACCCTGCGCAGTTGGTACCCTGCGCAGCTCACCCTGCGCACTTGGCACCCTGCGCAGTTGGTACCCTGCGCAGCCCACCCTGCGCACTTGGTACCCTGCGCAGTTGGTACCCTGCGCAGCTCATCCTGCGCACTTGGCACCCTGCACAGTACATACCCTGCACAACCTACTTGTCTGTGATGAATTTGTTATTTCTTGATCTGGGCTCTTCTATAGTCCTATTTATATTAGTATTTTATTAGATATTTTATGCCCATTTTATATCCTTACGTCTTTTGACATGAACTTGATTTTGCTTAATATGTTGGGAATGACTATTGTACACGGCATGGTATGACATGACCAACCTGACACGTCAGTGACCCGTAGTGGTGCACTCCTGACAGTACCCTGACATGATTTATCTTGATAACCTGATAGTGGCCCGTGGCGGCGCACTCCAGACTTGACTTGACTTGTAACTTATAAACTTGACTCCTATAATCAACTTGACACCGTGGGTGTTCCTGCTTGCTTGTTTGTACAATCCACTTGTCTTGTCTTGCATCATGTCTGGGACGTGACTTCCTGGGTGCCACGGCCAGGGACTCGCGCTAAATTGGATTAGGCTAATGATTAGATCACACTAGAACATGGAGAATTCCCAGTCACAGGCAATCTCGTTATCTGGGCGCTTTAATGGATTTGTAGCTTGCCGACGAGTAGAGCACATTTCCAGCACACTGTCATGTGTTGCACCCTCTAAGTCACCTAAGGGTACATTTGTCTCCCGGGCAATGTACCCACCTATAACTCTCAACCGTGGAAGGATAACTGGATAGTCTGCAGGGCTTAGGACTGGGAGTTTCTCACTTGCATCTTGTTAGTAATTAGGTTTGTGATAACCCTAGTTAGTTAAGGTAGTAAGCCGTAGTACTTGCTTGGCCGATTGTGAATGAATGGTGTCCAGCTCTGTCTAAGTCTTGTCTAGCCCCTGTACCTGGAACTCTTGATCATGATTGTTTTACTTATCTTAACGATAAATGAGTAGAGACAGTGAGCTATTCAGGCGAAGGGTTACAACCCCGGTCCTTGTTTGGTTTAAGGATTGTAACCTGGCTCCCGGAATGGTTCTACGTCCCTAGTCGTTTACCGCCCTGTGTACTTTACTACTTGTACCTCTTTTATTCTTATGTTCTGATATGCTGGCTTTTGTTCTTATTTGTGGCCTCCTTGTGGCACTTGCTCTTTCTGGGGTTTGACCCAGCTGGTTTTGTGTGGCCAGATTTCGGAGCAGCTTCCGAGGATCTACCGAGCTTCCAGCCCAATGGTGACAACTAGACGGAACCCGGGCCAAGAGTGGGTTTTCCTTTTTGTTTCACCCACTTATATGTAAATTTATTCTTTTGAGGCGTTTAGCCGACGAGCACCTGTTAGCTCGATGCACATTTACTTACTGTCTGCCTACAGGCTGTAAACATGATTAACAAATCCTAGGATTGATCATGTATGACTGAACTCTTGCTAGTCCCATCATTTTGTACGACTAGCTTCATGATCATCCAATATGTAATATTTGGGACGTCTTATATATATATATTTGATGCTCTAATATCTTGTAACTCTGTTAATTGCTTGAGATTGAGACAATAGGCTTGACCTTAAGAGACTGCTGGCTTGTAGTAAACCCTCATATCTAGACAGCCGTGACCGTATAGTTGAGATGTATTCTATTTCAATATACGTAGCTGGCTATGTCTGCCCCCGCTCTCCAGTATTCTGGTTCTGGGGCGTGACAAAAATACAATAAGACACCAAATTAGGTGTCGAATACGTATTGTCGTGTCTGAAACATGTCGGCTCATATCCATGTCCTTGAAACATAGCTATTTTAAGTCTATTGTATCTTCATTGTATGTTATTTGTTGATTCTGTCATGGACCTGTATGAGTTTTACACTCGAATTTGTATAATAACTATTGTATCTTAACTAATTTGGAAAGGAAAGATGCCTTCTAGCAACATTATTTTGCTACCACTGATAGATGTAAAATAAAGCTTCAAATGACCACATTCTTTTCATTATTTGGTTATAGTTTGCACCTTATTTTATTTGTGGCAGAAATTTTTAATCGGTCCAAATTTCAACTTGAGCTTATATTATTTTAGCGAATTTTAAAAGTTGCTTATGCTGAAAGGATGGGCTGTTTCAAATCTGGCTTACTTATAGTTGTAAGTCAGGTGTTATAGGCATCCAGAAGTAGCTATCATATTGAATCTTAAACAATGCCGGATTTCTTTCCTTGTGAACTTGAAAACTTTACCTTCTTGATCCAACTTTCGGATGTTTGACTAAGCTTGGTGTCATTTATGTTCCTAGTTAGTCAGCCAAAATTTATATATATATATATATATATATATATATATATATATATATATATATATATATATATAAAATATATATATTATACTGGCTGTTGACCATGTGAAGTCTAGAACTTGAAGGTTGGTGTTTTCTACTGAAAAATGAACATCTTACTTATAGTCCTCCAGGAGCATTCAAATCATCAAATACAACGGAGATCTGGTAAGGGGAAAATAAAGGCGACTCATGAAGCACCTTCTCGGGCAAACCAATCTTTGTATTTGACCTCAAAAGGACTTTGGTCGTACATTCAGGAATTTGCAAGGTTCAAATACCAGGTATTGTGAAAGTCTGGTGCTTCTATTCCAGCCCTTAAGATTGTTTGATTATTAGTTCCTTATTTGAAATTGGGTTTTCTTTAATTCAGTTTGAATTATCGAAGGATGCAATTTTGCAAGCGAGGAAGGTTTCAGTTATCCGAAATTTATGCCAAAAGGTTAGGCTTTTTTAATTGTTGGAGCTGTATCATACCACATAATTCTGAATATATATTTGGCACTTACTTTCTTAATAGTCATTAGCTCTACTAAAATTTATTTATCTATTTATTGTTTCATCTGATGGATACAAATTATGAATTTGTTTTTATTTTTTATTTTTTATTTTTTTATTTTTTATATCTTATTGAGCTTTTGTTGAGTGTCATTAAAATGAGTGTCATTAAAATTGATGTTCTGAGAACCAAATCGGACATTGAACCGGAAAAGACAACAATTCAAGGTTAAATGTTTAACCAGGGTCAAACGGGTGATTGAACCAGGGTTCAAATATACCTGTAGATCTTTAAAAATATATTGTTCCTGTCTACTATAGTATAAAACCAGCATATATAACTCTAATACCCACAATTGCATTTATAAGAGTCAAAATTGATAGATTACTTAGATTATAATGCAAGGGAAATTTTTTATTGCTCTCACAACCCAAGAGACGGAATAAGAAGCAAACAACTAAGTAACAAGAACCACAATAAAAACAAGGGAATTCTTTTATCATTCTCACAACCCATGAGACGGAATAAGAAACAAACAACTAAGTAACAAGAACCACAAAAAAAACAATATCTTGCTATATATACCGCCAATACTGCCGATATCGATACTCATACAAAATGTCCTATATATACCAATACCGATATTGCGATTGCTATAAACGAGAGTTCATACAGACTATGGATGTAATAAACTGGTAATGCAAGACGTGAATGCACAAATTTGAAGGAGTGTTAAGAATAGGAGAGAATCATTGTTGTGACTCTCTTACCATCATCCGTTCTGCTCTGTTTGGGCAACTGTTGTAAGAATCAAACCGGGCTCTCAACCAAATAAATCCAATTCATCTTCTGTTAGATGTATGTATTTATTGTGAATGGTTCATGAATATGAAAATCAGTTATATAATCTTGTATAAAACCTTAATATGTGACATAAGTTCATTAGGGTGTGCCTTTTCATTCTTAGGGTCACTGGATGTGGAAATGCATCCTTGCATATGCATGTAGCGAGATTTTTGTTTAACATTATTGGCTATCTTTATCGGTTGCTATAAGAATAGAGGCTATATATGGATGTTGTAGATCTTTGTTTGGTCCATATATGCTTCCTCAAGTGTTTGTCTCATTTTTTTCTACATGCACTCGCCTTTCTTGCATATGTTAGTTTTATTTCTCTCTTGAGCTTTCACGGGATGATCCAGTTGAGAAGTATATGACCACATTCTAGGAAGCTTATCCGCTACCTGCTAATTTGAGTCTGAAGAAAGTTGCAATGCATTTTCCTAAGGATTTTGTTGTTCCTATTATAAACGATTGGAGAATTCTTTTCACCTTGCATTCTTCACATGGGCATGGGTGAGTTTCTGATATTCAGGGTAATTCAACATACATATTAATTGTTTGATGACCTTAATTAATTACTAATGTACGTACGTACCTCCAACACAGTACCATTTGGGATTCCGGTCTTGCTTCCATAGTACAGCACAAGAAATCAATTAACAGCCAGAACATGACTCAATCATTAAATCAAGTAACAACCAGATCAAGCAAGCCAGTGACGGTTGAAATCCGAGGGAGATAAACACTTGATCACTGTTCAGTTTTGTAGATTGATAGGCATTGTACTTCAGCTGTGTTTGGCTTTGGTTCGCAAAAAGTAAAAGAAGAGAAAATTCTTCGTTCTTCTTCTTGTTTTGAAAAATTATAATTCTCATAAAAAAATACTTGTTCGAAAAGGTACATAGAAATTGGAAATAAAAGTGAATTCCTTTGCATGGTTGGGGAATTATTTTCTTCTATATTTAAATTTTCTTTGAATTTTTTCTACTCCTTTTTCTTGGTATGAAAAAAATTCTGATTCCGTGAACTAATTGAACATCTTTAGCCTGCTGGCTTCCTCTGTCGTCACTGCTCACGCTGATGGCTCCAGCAAATAGCTACTCCGATTAATTATGCAACTCATGAATGTAGATCCTTTACACATTTGACATACTCATATCTTCAGGTTGAAAATGCATGTCATCATTCTGTAGCTATCGATCACTAGCCAAATTAACTCATAAGCAACCGACAAGAGAAGAACGAATGCTTTTTGTTGCATAGGGATCGACTAGAGATTGAAACAAAATCATTGCTGCCAATGAACAAAAGATTTTTTTTTGGAACCTGAAAGAAAAAAGTATAGATCTAAATTTCTACAAGCTTCTTAGTTCCTTTCAGTAATCAAACTAGGGAAGACAATAAAACTGATTACTTTCAAAAGATTGCTTATACATGGGGAGCATTTCCTAGGTTTTAACGTATGACAGAAGGATGCAATACTATCTTTCTTTTGTTAACTAGGCGAAGGATAATGGCATATATTGTTGCTAAAGTTTAGCCTTTTTTTCATAGTAGAATCTCTGGATGTGAATTTTGTGTCTAAATTTGGAAGATCTGACACTTACATAGAATGTAAGTTGCCATTCTACAACTAGTACAACCAAAACCCTTATCCTATTTTTGTTTTAAACTTCCATAAGGACTTGTTCCTTTCATTCAGTTACCTTTTCGATTCATGTTCCTGTGTAGACCTTTGTGTCTCTGTTCATATTTTTAGTCCCTTTGTTTGTAGAGCATTTTTTAGTGCATGTGGCCCATGACTTGAGGATTGGCGTGGTCCTGAATGGCAAAGAGATTAATGAACAGGTCTTATGGCATTTCTTTTTGATGTTTTCTTTGAGTTTATATTGTGTTCATATTGATCCCGATGAAGCTTGTGGGTGGCTTCATGGAATTTCTCTGATAAGAACTTGAGTGCCTCTCCTCAAAAGACATCGCCTAAAGACCTTGGTTGGTATTTTCAGGTGTAGCATGCTGATTGTCGTCTAGTTGTACTAGTATGCACTCAAATCACACATAAAGATAGGTGTATATACGTCATATATGGTACTTAAAAGGAATTTTGTCCAATTCTGATGTAGACCCTTTTGTCCGACTTGGTAACACTGCCACATCGTGTAGCGGAAAATAAATCTACTTAGGATGCATACCCTTTTGTCCAATTATGATGCAGTATAATACTAATATTGAACTGCCTTTTAGTTTTGTTCAAGGCATTTGTAGGAGAATGGTTGTTAGATAGTGGGATGAAACATTTCAGGTACATTAAGCTTAATTATATTATTGTTACTTTTTTCATTGATATTAACCACAAGATACATACTCATGAATCTTGTTGTCTATTTTGGTTATGGCATGAATTGCTTTTAGCTAGTAGAGGATGGTTTCTTCATATTTTACTTTGGAGATTCTTTAGAGTTTTCATACTTGATATTTATGATTGGATAACACTACTACATTATTTTTTTCTTGCACTTCTCAATACAAGCTTCTTCCCCAACACTTCTATATTTGCTTGACATATCTATACTTGCTTGACTATAATACGATACAAGGATTGTCAAATGTTACGAACTGAAGTAGGGTGCTCATATTTGAGTCTCAACTGGAGGTAAATTCTAATGCAAATGTTACAAATTGAAGTGTAGTGCGATTGTGCACACATAATACCATTTTAGTAGTTTAAGTTCCATTATTTTATTATTATGTTATGTAAACCAATAATCATTTCTTTTCTTTTCTTTGTTGATAATGAAGGTTTTCTTGTTAAGCACAACGTATGGGCAGTAACTTCACCCAAAGAAAATCTAGTATCACAGGAAAGCAACAAAAATCAGAAGAAAATTAACTTCAACCGACATGAAAAAACAATTGGAAAGAGCGCACCTCACTTTATGCACCGTGTTGGCGAGATTGTGAAGTCATGCGTCCATCAAGTATATATAATGCCAGTTGCCGCTAGCGTTGTTCAAATCTCTACCATTCTGTTGGAAATTTTTTTTGGAATTATCTAAATTTTGTAAACAAATATCTTTGTCGAGCTAGATTTTATATAGTATTTGTAACTTACATTATATATACTCTTGATGATGTATTATAAAGATCTAACTTTTGGGATATGTTATTGGTTGTTTAATTTATATTAAGTTGATAGCTTTGGTTAATTTAATGGCTTTCTTGGATGTTGATTGAGGCAATGTATAAAAATATGGAACCATTTATTATATGTTTTATGTTCAGTTTATGAATTATATTTGTGGTTCAGAATAAAAATTGGCTGTAAAATTGAAATTAGAAAATTACACTGGAACGTTAATAAAATGTTTCAAATTTAGCCACAAGAATAATGTAAAAACTGTTGTAAATAATATATAGGAACAAATGAAAAACGTTTCAGAATGACATTTAGAAACGTTTAAAGACGCCCCAAGAAACACCTTCGGGACGTATTGTATGTGTTTCAAAAGAGAATTTAGAAACACTTGATAGACGTCCCAAATATATTTTAGGAACACATTATGTGTTCCAAAATCTACTTTAGGAATGCCTTCTAAACGTTCCAAACTAACATTTGAAATGCTTTATAACTGTTCCTAATATTGCAACGCCACTTTTAGGAACGGTATTTATATGTTCCTATAGGTACATTAAAAAACTATTCCTAAATGCCTTTTTTGGTGTAGTGGTTGTTAGCAAATATGTTGTCCTAATTCAAGCCTGGGTTGACATTAGGACTTCTTAACATTATGTTTTCCTGTTGTCTATTTTTGTTTCTATTATTTAATAACTGTATGTTGTCCTACAGTCCTCCGGCCGCTCCCAAGAGAATACGGCCCACCATGTCAAGGCGCAAGGAATGCACTGAGGGACGTCCTCTCGAGAGACCGATTAGAATCTCCGAACCGGCTCCAGAAAGGAAAGTCACTGGAGCGACTGGCAGGTCTCGGACGCAGCCATCGGCTCCCCCTGCTCGGTCGAAGCAACGAGCTCCTCCTAGTCCTCCGGCTTCTTCTGATGAAGACAATGACATGCCTATTAGCCGACTTCTATCACGTGACGGTTCTCGTCCTTCTCAGAAACCCGATCCTTCTCAGGAGCCTGTCCATCCGCCAGGTTGCTCAATGTTGGCTTCGTTTGAGAACCACATCGCTTATGAAATATGGAAGGCGCGTACGAAGGCCCGGCATGATATGTAGTTGGATGTTTAAATCATTTTGTATTTGGATGTAATTTGGATATGGTTGTTGTTATTTGGAAACTTGATTGTCGTAATTATGATCTTATTTTGGATGTAAGTTGGATATGTTGTTGGATTTGTTGTTATTTTGGATGTAAGTTGGATATGATTGTCGTAATTTGGATATGTAATAGTAGATATGTTGTTATTTGGATCTTATTTTGATGTGGACATGTTGTTGTTATTTGGTTGTCGTAATTTGGAGAGTTTGTGCGTGTGTGACAAACTCTTTTCACAGAGAGTTTGTATCAGGACTGCCAGCACCCTGGCAGTCCTACATTAGTGTAGGACTGCCAGGGGGCTGGCAGTACTGATACAAACTCTCTGTGAATACAAACTCTTTTCATAAAGAATTTTATGTAGGACTGCCAGCCATCTGGCAGTCCTACATTAGTGTAGGACTGTCAGCCCCTGGCAGTCCTGATACAAAACTCTCTGTGAAGAGAGTTTGTATGTCAAACTCTCACAAAACTCTCTGTGAAGAGAGTTTGTATGTCAAACTCTCTTCACAGAGAGTTTCATTTAGGACTGCCAGGGGGCTGGCAGTCCTGATACAAACTCTGATACTTTTAACAAGTTGATACATTTTGACATATATACTTTCATAAATCTTGCACACAGGTAAACACATACAACACAGATAGCAAATAGGTAAATACATATAACACAAATAGCACACAGGTAAAAGTGAAAAACATATACTGGACTTCATATTTTATAATTTACTGTATACAAAAGTGGTCCTCCATATACAAAATGTCAAACTGTAAATATATCCATACTCAGTCGATTTTGACGTCGTAGTGGCCAACAGGTAAGTCTCTTGGCTCCTCAATCTTCAACAACTTCTTACAATGGTTGATTTGATCAACGAAAGGTGTGGTCCAGGTGATGGCTTCGACCGATGTTTTTTTATACCAAACTGTTGAAGGTGGAGGAATAAGAGAATGATCGATTATCTTTAGTATGACGAAGTGTTTTCCGATTTGACCTATAGTACATAGGTCAGAATGTCCGTGCTCCGTCGGAGGAGCGTACATCGGAAAGAATGTATTGCTAATACCCGACGAGATAAGTACAACAGATATCATGTACCTATTAGCAAATAAATAACCGGCAGACGGGACGGACATGTAGTGGTCTTCTCCGGTCATACTGTCGGTGCAAGGGATACTTAACAACAAACTTGCAACTGTTTCTTCGCTTAGGATGCGGGAGTAGAATGGAAGACGAGTCTCTAACTCCTCGTACAGCTCCTGTCTCACATGTCTCCATTCGTCTTTTGTTAGAATAACCAAGATGTCTTGCAAGCACATGGAATCTGTCACGACCCGCATCCTAAATTGTTGGGCCGGGCCGGGCCATGTCCAGCCTACGCTTGACATAAGTGTAGTAAGCTGTTCTCAAAGATAGACAATATTTTTCTAAGGATAGACAATGTGCTTTTATTCATAACATTTTAAGAGTTTATCACAACACAGCATCTATAAGCGAAAGCAAACAAGTTTTATAGGTTATTACACTTCCAACATATGAGACTGGAGACAAAGTCCAGTATCCAAATATAAGTTCATAACAACCCAAAGTCTAAGTCTCAAAATGGACTAGCAAGTGGCTAAGCAAGGTTCCCCGCTGGGACCTCTTCTGGAACTAAGGTCAGGTCCTCAAATGCAGCACCATAATAAGTATCGCATAGCATTTCCTCCTCAGAAAGTACGCCTGCAACGTTATCTTGTCAGGACGGGAGCATGTACTTGTACTACAAACAGAATAAACTGAGCATGGAATGACAAGATATGTAAAAGCAAGAATCATGTCATGTCTCATGTCGTATCACAATCATGACATATCACAAATCTATCATGTCAGGAATACATTTGTCATGGTAACACGTATATATACTATTTAAAATTGGAGCATGTACGTGATTGTCAATAGGTGTAAAATGTACTGTGGTACATGTCAAAATTCTGAAATGTACGTACGTATATTATACGACATTGGTGTACATACGTACACAAATACGGGATCAGGCCTACGACAAGGTTGCATATATAATATGACCTTGCTCGGTACAAACGTACGGAGAAGGGGGCATGATCACGTACTCAACTATCAGTTTTTCTATAACCCAAGTTATAACATGTGAGAGATACTAAGAGCAGTATAAAACATGGTATGTACTGAGAGCAGTATAAAGCATGTGAAGATATGACTTGCAGTTCAAGAAATAATATTTTAACATGGTTCATTCACAGTTCATTATCATATGCAGTAAATCAAATTTGTAGGGATACTTGTCTCGAGCAAAGCAAGGATAAGAATATACAGCTATAGATGTCTGGTGTCCTGTCAAAATGATACACAATTTTACTTCTAAGTTATGTTTAAGAGTTACACTAGTGGTGTGACACGGCTCCTAACTGGACACTAGCTAAGTTATGCTCTAGCTTAGAAGTTCAATGGGAGGTGATATAACATCTAAGCCAACACTTAGGGTATCTACACTAAGGTAGGGCAAGGTTACAATACTAAAATACCCCAAAAGCATAAATCAACACACAAGACAATATTATCAATTAATAATTCAGACTGTACACTATACTCCAACACTTATTAAAATAGTTATAAGACTCCAATAGATATGAAATAAAGTACTAATATTATCATTGTTAATTATAGTAATTTATTATAATTTTTCTGTGATTTATGAACTGCAGTAGGTATTTATCAAAAATCAGTTTACATATATGCTTTGGAAATGAGTTCTGTTTTCCTATACTTAGACAGTGTCAAATTTGTGATTTAAATGCTGAAAAAATTATATTAAATTAGATAAATTAACATAGTATTTAAATACATTTTTTCAGAATTTTTTTAGTATTTAAAAGTTGTCTAGAAATTCAAATACAGCAAGATATAGATTCTAAAAATAATAATTTATTTATTTATGTATTTTGTCCACGTATACCAAGTTGAACGAAGTCCAGATACGGAATCCAAGGCCATGAATCAAGTCCGATATGACTCGTACAGACTTTGAATATTTTAAACTCATTTGGGTTCATAAAACCTATGCTAGGTTTGGACTCAAATGGCAACAATTAATAAAATACGTAAAAATACGAATTGAAATACATAGGCGTAATAAATGCATAAGTAATAAATTAAATTACGAAATTGAAGGCATAAATATTACAGTACAGGCACTGTATTTATAGAATACATATTACAGTATAGGCACTGTATTTATATTGACATAATTGAATGCTGAATTTAAATGGCATAAAATTAAATGACGTGAATTTAAATGACAAAAATTTAAATACATATACATGCAATATGATATACATTTTCTTATATATAAAAAAATTACAAAAGAAAATCAAGGCATAAGAATACTATATTTATATCCTAAATATTCTTATTATAATATATATATATATATATATATATATATATATATATATATATATATATATATATATATATATACTTATATAAAAAAATTAAAAAATACGTAAAAATATGAATTGAAATACATAGGTGTAATAAATGCATAAGTAATAAATTAAATTACGAAATTGAAGGCATAAATATTACAGTACAGACACTGTATTTATAGAATACATATTACAGTATAGGCACTGTATTTATATTGACATAATTGAATGCTGAATTTAAATGGCATAAAATTAAATGACGTGAATTTAAATGACAAAAATTTAAATATATATACATGTAATATGATATACATTTTCTTATATATAAAAAAAATATAAAAGAAAATCAAGGCATAAGTATTTATATCCTATATATATATATATATATATATATATATATATATATATATATATATATATATATATATATATATATATATATATATATACTTATATAAAAAATTTATATATAAATACTTATGTATTATATATACCCATAAATATAAATAAATATTTATATAATAATAAAAAAAAAATATATACCCATAAATATAAATAACAGTAAATATTTATATAATAATTAAAATAAAAAAAGTACAATATTTATAAAGTATTAATACAGCAGGTTTATATATGTATTTAGGCTAAATTGCACTTTGATACCCTCAACTATTCCGCTTTTTCAAGTTGGTACCATAAACTTTTTTACTCAACAACTTAATACCTCAACTATTTTTTTTCAACTTGATACCTAAATTTTTAAAAAATCTCCAAAATACCCTTATCCCTTTCCTCTCCCCTCCCCTCCCTCCCCCACTCCGGCGACCACCTCCCCCCCTTCCCTCTCCGGCGACCACCTCCTCTCTCCCTCTCCAGCGATGGTAGAGTCGGGAAAGGAGGGCAGCTGGAGAGGGAGGGAGCGGGAGGGGCGGTACGGGTGGCCGAAGGGTGGAAGGGAGCGGGGGGGGGGGGGGAGGGAGAGGGTGCAGGCGGGGCGAAGGGGAAGGGTGCAGGCGGGGCGGGATGAGGGTTGTAGCTTCCCTTCCAGAAATTTTTTTGAAAATATTTTTATTATTTATTTATTTTAAATGGTAATTTTTAGAATTTATAAATGATTATTTGGTTAATTATTATGGTAGATGACTTTAGACATGGTTAAGTTTTGAAGTACCAAACGACTAGGAATCATGTCACGGTTAGTACAGTGGCGTGCCTTGACTAGTGTATTAGCCATGCCAAGGAAGGCCGAGCTATAGTGACGTCCTAACTAGAAAAACCAGACTAAGTTGCGACTTAACCCTTACCGAAGATTTTATTTATTATTTAATTATATTATTGAGTTTTAGGGAACCCAGTTGTACCGAACCTGTCCAGATTAGGCCCAAGTCAAATTCAAGCCCATATAGGCATGTAGTGGACCAAATACGGCCTTGTAGTCATGTTTGGTAAATGCAAATATTCTTGTATATATTTTTAGGAATTGACAATTATTTTTCTAAATATTTGTTATAGGTGGATTATAAGTATTATTATTATTTTAATAGCGTTTACAATATTTGTATGATCTTCTGGAGTCAGATAAGTAGAGTGCAGGTTATATCCATCAGAAACGACTACTGGAGTATTTTAATTATTATTGGGATTATTATTATTATTATTATTATTATTATTATTATTATTATTATTGTTGTTGTTGTTGTTGTGGTTATTGAGTATAAATTATTTATTATTATTAGCTATTATTATTTTATTCTTTATCAAAAAGATAAATATATGTGCGTATGTGTGTGTGTGTGTGTGTGTGTGTGTGTGTGTGTGTGTGTATATATATATATATATATATATATATATATATATATAGTAGTATGTATACTTGCTATGAGAATAATACATGTATATATTGAAATATTTCGTTGTTTGTATTATTATGATTAATATTAAGTTTATTGTCATTATAGTAAATAAAATTTATTTATTTTAAATAAGTTTATCAATATATGTATATACGTATTCCTATATAGGGATTTATATTTTAAACTTGTGTTTATACATATATATATGTGTGTAACATTTGTATATATATAAGTGTATAAATGTAAGTATCTATATATAGTTAAATATGAGTAATAAATAAAGCAACAGTAATCATAACAGCCCAGGCCGGCCCAGGCAACCCAGCCCGACCATTCCCCCTCAGCCCTGGGCCCAAGCCGAACGGGGACCCCCACGCTCCCAGCCGAGTGGAACCCCCCGCTCGATATTTCGTTCGACAAGTATATATATGTCGAGAGAGAAACGTTGATAAACACTAATTTCCACCACGCCTGCGGCGACCCCCAACCCTGCGCGTCCAAGTCGTCGCTGGAGCCACCGCCGTGCGCGGCTAGAGCCGTCGGAGGCGCGCGCGCACGACAAAACAGTCAACAACAGCAGCATTAACAATGGCAAGGGCAAAACTTTGTAAGTATAGTTCTCCTCCCACACTTGATTATTTTACGAACCATAAAATGTTTTGGAGAGCCTATATAACCATCTAGGAGCCCTGCTATCCGGTTCATACTAAACGGGATGGGATTCGAGAAGAAATCGAATCACAAAAACCCGAAAAACTGTCCAAACACGGAACAGTAAACCCGACCCCAACTTCTGTGTTCGAAGTAAAATTCTGAACCCAATATTAGGAATATAGAAAATCTATTTGAAGGAGTTTATTGACAACATGTAGGGCTCCACAACCCAATTCGCAGAAGTCGATTTCATCGACTACGTGCTGAGAAATCGGATCCCAACTTTCATGAAAAACCTATTTTAAAAACAATAAAATTCTTCGATACGACGTGTGTCCCGCCAATCCGGGCGACGTGGTCGCGAACCGAAAGCATCAAAAGATACGTATCGAGTTCGTGGACGTGTGGGCTTTGACGGAATTCAAATTGGTCGCGTGTGCGGACGAATTTGATGTATATCCGTCGAAATTCACCGTATCGGTCTTTGTGCAAATTTCCTAATTACTTTGTGTACGTTTGTCAGATCGAGACGAAACTTGCACCAACAGGACCGTATCATTTTTTTGGTCCTGTATGCCAAGTTTGGTCCGATTCTGAGACAATTGATCGGATTACCGTTTCGCGGGCCCCTCGGTCCGATTCAATGGACAATTTTGTGCACAGTCCACCGGAATCCAAAATTAGACATACCGTTGGGTTCGTATCATCAAACCGAATCGGTAGACATGTATTTTGATGACTTTAGAGACCGTTGACTCTGGCACGCTTTTCGGTGCAAAACGGATCCAACGGCGGACACAATTTTGATCCAAAATTACCGTTTTCCCCTGTGTCCAGAATTGGACTTAAGGACAGACAATCCTAGCTAATTTGACTATTCTGAGAATGTTGGCGATGTCTATTTCAGCTTTCGGAGACAATTGTGGATTTTGGACTTTATGGCGTACCAGTTGACGGTATCTTATTGGTTCTTCGTGCTGCCACCAGGCAAGTATACCTTACCTCCCTTTACAGTTTATTTTTATGCTTATAGTACACCTGTTGTATTATGTTATTTTTAGTTACCTTAGTTGTTATAGATTTATATGATACCGCGTTTGCCAGTTTATTGTCTTGCTTGTATATCAGTATTTTCTGACTTGATAGTGTAGTTATACCAGGCTTGTTTACGTCATGGATCATGCTAGATTTGTCCTTACCTGTGTCATGACTGAGTTGTACCATGTCTTCACCTGTATCTTGACTGATTCGTGTCTGGAAGTATGTGTGAGTGAACTGTTATTCCTTTGTCTTTTCCACAACCTACGAGTCCATATACGGGACGAGGGTTGTCCGTTTGCACCTGCGAGTCCACACATGGGGCGAGGGTGACTTGTCTTGAAACTGACCCGCGAGTCCACGTTCGGGGCGAGGGTTGGTATTCCATTGATCTTCCAGCAGTTCATTTATGCATACTTGATCCCGTATCTGTGTTCATAGTTACCTGTCAGTAGCCACATGTCAGTCTCATGTCTAGTTCCTGTTTATACCCTGGTTATATTATTGTATGATTAAACTGTTAGATAGGCATATTTTATGTATCTTGCTAGTCCTCTGAGGACCTGATGATCTCTTCAGGTTTAGCGACTATATGGAGTTAGTTAGCAGAGCGGGATGGTAGAGGATTGCGATGTATGATACAGGTATTTGCTTTTGATATTTCTTTATTATCCTCTCGTGTTTTATATTCCATACCATGATATACTCTGCTTATTTATAGACTCATATCATTCTTGGAGTCTAATCGAACAATATGCTAATGGGCTGCAGACCATGACCCATACTTGTTCATTCTTGTTTATATGATTCCTGTGGATTGAGATATAGTTTAGATTAGACATGATACCCTACTCTGGACAGCTTATACGTACTCGAGTCGGGCTGGAGTCCGCTCGATACGTAGCTGGCTTGCTCACGAGCTCGCGTCCGAAAACCGGGTGCGGGTTGTGACAAGGGTGGAAAGTGGCCGGAGGGTGGAGGGGAGCGGGGGGCAGGGGAGCGAAGGGGGAGGGTGCAGGCGGGGCAGAAGGGGAGGAGGGTGCAGGCGGGGCATGAGGGGGGAGGGGCGGAGGGTGCGGGCGGGGCGGCGGGGAGAGGGGTGGGGGTGGTGGCCGGAGGGGGGGCTGGAGGAGGGAAGGGGTTGAGTGGTAGTTTTAATTTTTGGGTAAGGATATTATTGTCCAAAAAAATTTAGGGTATCAAGTTGAAAAAGAAATAGTTGAGGTATCAACTTGAAAAAGCAGAATAGTTGAGGGTATCAAAGTGCAATTAAGCCATGTATTTATACAATACATATATAACATAGATATATGTACACATATACATATATACAAATACAAAAAATACAAGAAAGCACAACCTAAGGGGATCGAACCCCAGACCTTAGAAAAGGGGGGGTTGCAAACAACTCAGCCTGACCAGTTTACCAACCCAATCCGTTGTTAAAATTATTACTATGAATTACTTTTAATTTATAACAAAGAAATGGGTTGGGGTTTAACTTACCAAAACAAGAAAATAAATAAGTTGCTGAAGGCTAGGCTCAAGCTTGGGTCTTCCCAAGAGTGTCTTTGAAACTCTCCACTAACCAGTAGGTCGGGTGGGGGAATCTGTTTGGAAGTTATGGCTTTAGAAATTTAATTGGAAAAGGGGGCTAAGGTTTTAGTTTAGGATCCCAATGCACTAGCATCGGGTCTTATTTATAGAAAAATTTTAGAACCTTCCCTACAGAAATTTTATTACGAAAATGTCCATCATAAATTCCTAAAATTTCTAGTGTGCCCTTTTCACTAAGTTGTCCTAATATGTAATTTACTAAAATGCCCCTACAAGTTCAAAAATCGTAAAAATTTATACAGACTCCAAATGACTCCAATAAAATTGCAAAAAAATTATAAAATTAATAGAAAAATATTTAAAACATTTTAGAACCAATTTGAGAAATTTTTGGAATTGTTTTACATTTAATGATTTTTGAAAAAATAGGGGTTACAGAATCCGCAATGGCCATCACCCGGGACCAAATGTAACTGCGAATCTCAGGTTAAAATTTGTTAATATACAAACTCAGTGTTTGACTTGCAATGGTATCTTCTCTTGGGGGGTCTATTTTCTCTATTTTCTGGCGAATGACAAGCTTGCCCTTCCGTACAGGCGGAGGTTGCTATAAGCCTCGTTCAACATGCTCAAAGGACGATGGATCTCTCTTAGTTGACTCCAGTCTTCTCTTCTGTGAATCTGGTTTGAGGCCTGCCTTTAGGATTGGAAACAACGGACGGCTCATGCATTCTAGTAGTCACCGGGCATGCAATTTCTTAGATTTTAAGCTCAAGGGACAACCGTCCGACATACGGATGACCCAATAGTGTTTCGACAATCTCATTGTTGTGGATTCCATTCTTGACTTCGACTGTCCACTTTCCTTCTTCTTCGTTTCTAATATGGACAACCACATTTCCTCGTTCCAACATTTTTTTGGGGAACTTTACTCTGGATATATGTATCTTTCTTATGGCTTTCGAACACACCACCTCTTTCACATCCAACAGTCACAGTTTGTCGTCCCGGGCAATTTCGGGCCGATCTGGTTATCACAAGAACTATATTGTTTTCTCGTCCAACTTCTTGGCACCAATGTACCGCACCGTCGCTTGATTCAAACCAAAGATCGGTCCAGAATAAATGACCTACATCGACTGCAATTAGAACCGGTACCGTAATATAGGAAGATGATAAGACTTACAATCGAATTTAAAGCTAATAAAACTAAACAACTACATAAATCAAATGTGAAATTTTCTGCAAATAAATAGGACTGCAGGGAGTGAGGCAGTCCTTACAATATGTAGGACTGCCACAAGCCTGGCAGTCCTTACAATATGAAGGACTGCCACCTCTCTGACAGTCTTGTTCTAAGATGTGGACTGTCAGAGGGGTGACAGTCCTCTATGTCACAGACCCGACTTTCATCCGATAAAAAGTTAAAATTTAGTTACCCAAGAGGATTTTCGAAACGTCAATGTGTTCTTTGGACGTAACGGGAAGAGAGTATACTACATTTGATGATTTGGGTTCTTCCATGTTCATTTTTTCTACATTAAACACATATAATTCAACTTTTATATGTGAAATTCATGTTAAAAACTTTAAACATATATTAATTCGATGACTTATCAATAAATGAGAGAAGTCAATGACACTATTACTAGAAATTTTACCAACAATCTTCACAAAATGCAGGTTGGAAAAAAGTTTGGGGTTAAATTTTTTGACCTAGAAATGTTGGTTGAGGAAGAGAAGAAAATATTTGAGGGAGAGAAGAAAAGAGTAGAGGGAAAGAGAAAAAGAAAAGAAAAGTTGGTATTTATACCTTTGCTCGGGCTAGCCCCAAGTAAAAAAAATGATGGCAAACTTGTAATATTTTGAAATATTTTTGGGCTAGCCCCAAGTAAAAGTGGTAGTGCCCTTAAAAAAAAACCTAAATTTAACTTTATCTTCTATGTATAATTGGGCTTCAAAACAGCTCAAAAGTGAGCCGTCTAAGCCGTATATATATCATGGTCTATTTTATTTTAAAAAATAAATTATATAAAAAATTGTTGAAAAAAGTTTAAAATTTTCAACATGGAAAATCAAACTCAACCAAGCAAGAAAAATACCTTGCACCTTAACCAGAAGAAATAGTTGACTATAATTGGATAATATTCGTTATATGTGCAAAGCATGTGCATTTAGTAGTTTTCATATTACTTCTCTCCAAATATTATCCATTATTTATTTAGAAAACTTCAATGTGCAACAATTATTACTAAATTAAATTACAAAAATCATAGAGGTACTCATGTGTTCTTAGCTTCTAAATCTGATCCTTAGTTTTTTTTTTCTAAAAGAATAAGTACAATTTCAATATTAGTGAAATTAATGTGTCATATCCATATTGCAAGTTTTTATTTTGAATTCTTATTTGAGCTTTTGTACTCAAATTGTTATGATTGCGAGTTCCCTCGGTTGACTTATGGATAATAGTAGTAATCATGATCGTTTTATGACACCCCTGTAAAAATACTAAAGAAGGACCTTTTTAACTACTTAAAAAAATTATTCTAACATTATAATGGCCATGTTACTGTAGTTTCTAAAAAATAGGGAGGTCTAAATCTACAAATGGGTATTTGAATTCACATTATTAACATATACAAAAGTTTAAAAACTTGGGGTCTTTCAATTTTGGAGGTCTTGTGCGATCACACAATTTGCTCGAAAACGACCTTGCCAGGGGCGGATCCAAGGGTGGCGTGGGGTGGGATGGAGCCCACCCCAAATTTTTTTTTACATTTTTTACCACATATTTTTTTATTTATTTATATGGAGTTATCTACTTCCTGTCCACCCAAATTTTTGGTAGCCCACCCCAGTTATAGTTTCTGGATCCGCCCTTGGGCCCTACTAGTAATAATGTTCAATATATAGATTATTTAGATCGATGTGCTCTCACTCTCCTTAAATTTCATATTTTGTTAGTTGTATTCCGTATCTGATTGAACGCTTAAGATTCGTAAGTTTATTGACTATGTAAGAGGGAGTTGTACGGAATGTAATTTCATCATTAGATAGGGTTCATTTTTAAGTCATATCGGTCAAGTCTAATACATAATTTTAATTTTTGGATCAACTCTGATTCAAGTCTCACCTCCCTCTCATTCCTCTTATGCTCCATTTGTCATCACCTACTACTAGCTTCTTTCCTGTCACGCCCCGCTCCCGTAGGAGCGATCGTCCTCGCTAAGGTGTGATGCCGCACGAGCCTAGATTGCGCTCGTGCAAGGCAGTTTCATAACGGCCGATTACATCGGCGGCGACGGGGTCGTCGCACAGAAGTCCCAAGTAGATACATTGAAACATGCAGCAGAAATTAGAACAAGAACACATGAACACAAGTCATTCAAAAGAAGCTCTTTATTGATATTGAATACAAGATAACATTTATAGGCGCAAGGCTAAATTACAAATTCTTTCATGCTCACTTTTTTCTTATTTTACAAGTTACCCTGCTCTCTCTCATCTTTCGATACAAATGCTTGAACCAGCGGAAGCTTCGGAAGGCGATGTCTATACATTATGTCCTGTATAAGTCTTCGGTTCCACGCGGCCGTATGCTTCGAATCGCCAAGGAACTCTGTGCCTCGACGCATCCAAGCGAGCTCCGCGCCACGAGCTTCTACCTGTGCCTGCACATGAACACTGTGTGGGTGTCAGTACTCAACTGTACTGGTGGAGTGAGCTTCTCGCCCACCCATACAAAACCAACACGTTTACTTTACTTTGTGCAACATAGTCCCCTTTTGTATTGTCTTTCTACTCTTGCCTTAGGATCAGTTTTATGACCGACGCTTTGCCTATTTGTGTCTTTAGACCATCCCGTGCTTGCACAACAATGTCGACTCAAACAACGTTAACATATCAAGTCGTGCTTGCCTTTCGGCCAAAATCAGAGATGCAACTACGCGATGAGGCTCCATTCCCGTGCGACCGTGCCTCGTAACTACGTGCGACTCGACCATATCGCCGCCTCGTGGCCCTTCGCTACCAAATCATCAACTGACCCAATCAAGACTTGTGGGTTAAGTGTCACTCGACCAACTCTACCTTGCGGCCTTTCCTGACTTAGACTCAGGACAACTCACATCCAAACTATGCAACTTATATGCTGACAACATTAGACTCGACGCCATATCTCGTGCCGAAGCACGTCGCCTATGTTGATGCCACATCTTAGGACCAAACATTGTATTTCCAACTGTACACACATTCAACAACTCACTCAATCCAAAGACACACACGCAAATTTGCCGCCATGCCGACTCATCTATATGATTTGGTCATTGACTCCCAGAGCCATCCTGGACTCCTTTAGCTTGTTAGGCAGCCCTTGCCAGGTGGGGAGCTAGCCCCGCTGGCAAGCCTCTGCGCTAACTTGTGCGGTCATCCAGCACGTGCTAATGCTGCTTCTCAAGAACCGGTCCTCTTCCGTCGGGCTACCGTTCGAGGAAACTCTACCTTGTCGACAAGTTGTCCATGACCATGCAAGACTCGACTCAACTGACGTCTCACACAGTCATTCCACCTATAGTGTTATCATCTCTTTTAGGGCCAAGTTCAATACGTCTCACCTCTGAGAACTTGCCTCGACGACACGTAGTCGCGAGCATTCTTCTTTCTTTTCCTATCATTTTACTCAACTCAAGAACAAATATTCACAACACTTTCCAAACTCAATGAATCAACCGTGGCCTTTGCCTGAAAATACTAAGTCCATGATATCGTGCCTTAAACCAACTTGAACTCTACGCGATGCCACCGCCCAAGACTTACTCTATATGACGGGCTTGAAACCATAAGACTAAGTTGTCATACCCAGCCGTAGAACTCGTAGGAACGTACTTGGAATGACTTAGGTCGACCACCATCACTTTGCCTAACTTCACCAAGCCTACAACTTAACTCAAGGGACGAGCAAAGGCTATGCCAAGCCTTGCACCATGGAAGCGTGTATGCTTTATCGAGCATTTACGCGGGCGACGCCTATGACTTAGGCTACGTTCATAACTTTGCCTACTCAACCAACTTTCCTTCTCCCAAGCCACGAGACGAAGGATCGAGTGTCATTTTCAAAGCATGCCATGCACCAACTCTAGGCCGACCGTGGGACATTTTCCATGTTCTAACTCATTTCGACCCGTCGGGATTATTCCCTTAGCTATGTGGATTCGTCACTTTTATTTTCAAGCCTATTGTACAAGTTGAAAACATGCGTTTTATTATGTGAAGGCAAAGATGAGGCAAGTTCACCGAAACTACCCTACCTGAGCGATGTCTTCGAGTCACCGTTGTAAGGCTAAGCCGAACGCCGTCGGCATTTCGATTCCTCCGATTGACTGAGCGGGATGGGGCACTACATCATATACCACTCAGAAAAAGTTTCGTCCTCGAAACTAACTGAGTACCTACTTACTGACTTATCACTTTACTCAACATTCAATAACTCTCGCACACACTTCTCCTATGCGTTTTCCCAAATCCGAGCCATGCTCGTGCTACCCTCAATCCTTTCTTCAAAACTTACGATCCCAAAATCCTCGATACTTCTCCATTCCTCAAGTCTCACTTGATTCAACGTATCACTTAGTATGAATCGTGCACATATTCCAGGCGTCCCCAAAATACATGCATTTCAACCAAGCCTCGTGATAGCGAATCCCGCTATCACCACTCGAGTCGGATCGTGCACGTATTCAAGCGTCCTTGATGTACATACACGTCAACCGATACTCACGAGTGGTGCCTCCACAAATCCTACCACTTCGCACTCGGACGTCTGCCTAACTACTAGGCTATGTCTTTCCGTCAGTATTGGAATCATAGTTCCCAAACAACAATATCAACACTGACCCCATCCTAAGGTCAAACCAAATTGATAGTACGGGATTTTCTACCCAAGCTCGCATCACTCCGATTTCTAAACTTCGAGCATAGATTGCCTACATACATCCCAATATTTTGTCGCACGGGGTCTGAGTTATTCAACAAAGCCATCCTACGACAACTTACATTTCAACGAATTCTCTGACGTATCGATATCACTCATTCATCAAGCCATTTCGTATAGTCTATCTCTTCGAACACGTTCGACACAATCCTCCTATCATCCCTTTCAAGTCAAGCACGCTACGACACAATCCATTGCTAAACCATAATTCACATTTCATATTCCCTAAGTCATTCAACCCAATTAACGTATTCGATCATAAGGTCGTCTAGCTTAACAATATGTTACGCCCCGATCTCACACGATTCAGATTATCCACGGTGGGCATGAATCACCATGCACGCTCCCGCGGGATAGTCATCCTCATCGGGACGTAACTCTTGTTTTGTGTCTAGACTAATTCATTCTCGATGCGCGGATTGGACCTACTCAATCCTCAAGTTTATTTCATTCATCAATCGCAAGTCTAAACATCCTCGAATTTTCCTTCGTATCAAACCGACAAGTCGAGACAATCAAAGTTGCCACGTCCTGATTTTCCGAGTTTGATCATTCCCGCGACATGAATCACCATATCAGCGCTCACGTGGAACGATTGCCCCAAATCCGACGCAACGCATGTGCGAGGCTAGAGTTACGCTCGCACAAGACAAGATCGTCGACGTTATGGCTATCAACGTAAACATCAAGACACGATCATTTTCATCCAACATTTCCTTAAATCAAAATCCTAAGTATAGCATCCAATCGAACAATAACACTTGCACGATCGTCGTTCGCCGAGTCAGAATACCCCCGAGTTATCGCATATCGATCTTTGATACGCCTCAATACCATCGACGATATGCGTAACCTGACGATCTTCCTTTGTAACAAGTTCTGAGTCGTACGAATGATGCTATCGTCCGACTGGATAATCTCCTCGACATTCAAATTCATGTTCGATCATTATCCCTCGAATCATTCACAACATCGATTTTCCTCAAACCAAATTCACGTATCGTTCATCCGTTTATCTTAAGTCATCGACCAACATATTTCCTCAATTCGCATCATTCGTTTATCAATCGATCGACATCCCTGAGGCTATCGCATACACCACTCAGGGATGAAGTCATTCAACGAATCCTCAACTTATCATTCGAATCAAAATCAACTTCTTTAAATTTTCCGTTCGAACCATTCCTCAAATTCCAAGCACGCTCATCTATATCGCATCGACGTTATCATCGCTCGATAGCACCCCTATCGATAGTCGACTCACTTTACTCAATCAAGTTCAACTCATTCTTGCTTGACACTATTCAATTCCCGTACTCGACTTTTCTAAGGTCGACGCAACTTTGATGTATATGCCCAGCCCGACTTAACCAACCGTGCTTACGTAAACCATCTTTTGTTTTTTGTCAAAAACTGTTCTCCTATGTTTTGCAAAATAGTTAGACTTATTGTATGGACATCCCGTGGGACAATTGAGAGAGAGCACACCAACGATATCAACTTTACGGAAGCAACGATTCAGAGTTTGCGGAAACAATGGAGTTAAAAAATTCAATCGATAGTCCAAGGACGTAAAGCCGTGCTCTGATACCATTATGTCACGCCCCGCTCCCGTAGGAGCGATCGTCCTCGCTAAGGCGTGATGCCGCACGAGCCTAGATTGCGCTCGTGCAAGGCAGTTTCATAACGGCCGATTACATCGACGGCGACGGGGTCGTCGCACAGAAGTCCCAAGCAGATACATTGAAACATGCAGCAAAAATTAGAACAAGAACACATGAACACAAGTCATTCAAAAGAAGCTCTTTATTGATATTGAATACAAGATTACATTTGTGGGTGCAAGGCCAAATTACAAATTCTTTTATGCTCACTTTTCTCTCATTTTACAAGTCACTCTGCTCTCTCTCATCTCTCGAAACAAATGCATAAACCAGCGGAAGCTTCGGAAGGCGATGTCCATACATTATGTCCTGTATAAGTCTTCGGTTCCATGAGGCCGCACGCTTCGAATCGCCAAGGAACTCCGTGCCTCGACGCATCCAAGCGAGCTCCACGCCACGAGCTGCTACCTATGCCTGCACATGAACACTGTGTGGGTGTCAGTACTCAACTGTACTGGTGGAGTGAGCTCCTCGCCCACCCATACAAAACCAACACGTTTACTTTACTTTGTGCAACATAGTCCTCTTTTGTATTGTCTTTCTACTCTTGCCTTAGGATCAGTTTTATGACCGACGCCTTGCCTATTTGTGTCTTTAGACCATCCCGTGCTTGCACAACAATGTTGACTCAAACAACGTTAACCTATCAAGTCGTGCTTGCCTTTCGGCCAAAATCAGAGACGCAACTACGCGATGAGGCTCCATTCTCGTGTGACCGTGTCTCGTAACTACGTACGACTCGACTATATCGCCGCCTCGCGGCCCTTTGCTACCAAATCATCAATTGACCCAATCAAGACTTGTGGGTTAAGTGTCACTCGACCAACTCTGCCTTGCGGCCTTTCCTGACTTAGACTCAGGACAACTCACATCCAAACTATGCAACTTATATGCTGACAACATTAGACTCGACGCCACATCTCGTGCCGAAGCACGTCGCCTATGTTGATGCCACATCTTAGGACCAAATATTGTATTTCCAACTGTACACACATTCAACAACTCACTCAATCCAAAGGCACACACGCGGATTTGCTGCCATGCCGACTCATCTATATGATTTGGTTACTGACTCCCAGAGCCATCCTGGACTCCTTTAGCTTGTTAGACGGCCGCCCTTGCCAGGTGGGTAGCTAGCCCCGCTGGCAAGCCTCTGCGCTAACTTGTGCGGTCATCCAGCACGTGCTAATGCTGCTTCTCAAGAACCGGTCACCTTCCGTCGGGCTACCGTTCGAGGAAACTCTACCTTGTCGACAAGTTGTCCATGACTATGCAAGACTCGACTCAACTGACGTCTCACACAGTCATTCCACCTATAGTGTTATCATCTCTTTCAGGGTCAAGTTTAATACGTCTCACCTCTGAGATCTTGCCTCGACGATCCGTAGTCACGAGCATTCTTCTTTCTTGCCCTATCATTTTACTCAACTCAAGAACAAATATTCACAACACTTTCCAAACTCAATGAATCAACCGTGGCCCGTGCCTGAAAATACTAAGTCCGTGATATCGTGCCTTAAACCAACTTGAACTCTACGCGACGCCACCGCCCAAGACTTACTCTATATGACGGGCTTGAAACCATAAGACTAAGTTGTCATACCCAGCCGTAGAACTCGTAGGACCGTACTTGAAATGACTTAGGTCGACCACCATCACTTTGCCTAACTTCACCAAGCCTACAACTTAACTCAAGGGACGAGCAAAGGCTATGCCAAGCCTTGCATCATGGAAGCGTGTATGCTTTATCGAGCATTTACGCGGGCGACGCCTATGACTTAGGCTACGTTCATAACTTTGCCTACTCAACCAACTTTCCTTCTCCCAAGCCACGAGACGAAGGATCGAGTGTCATTTTCAAAGCATGCCTTGCACCAACTCTAGGCCGACCGTGGAACATTTTCCATGTTCTAACTCATTTCGACCCGTCGGGATTATTCCCTTAGCTATGTGGATTCGTTTCTTTTATTTTCAAGCCTATTGTGCAAGTTGAAAACATACATTTTATTATGTGAAGGCAAAGATGAGACAAGTTCACCGAAACTACCCCACCTGAACGATGTCTTCGAGTCGCCGTTGTAAGGCTAAGCCGAACGACGTCGACGTTTCGATTCCTCCGATTGACTGAGCGGGACGGGACACTACATTTCCTACACTCTTTTCTATTCCCTTGTGGGCATAACAAAAAGAGTATTTGTATTTACCCCCAATTGTTAATCATATCTCTACTTTCCCCCAAAATTTATTTTAATTAGTATTACCCCCAAATCTTCGGATAAAGTGCAAAGAAACCCTCCTTAGATTTGTGTTTTTGCATTTGAAGACCCCTTGTTTAAAAAAAATTTATATTTTTATTTTTGTTCAGTTTGTACTCCTGTCGTTAACAGCCGTTAAAATACATCTAAAAATACGATTTTACCCCTCCCCCCACGCTCTTCCCCCTCTCTCTCCGGTGGCGGGGGCTTGTCAAGCGGGGCCGACCAGAGGAGAGGGGAGGGTAGCCGACCAACGGAGGGAGGAGGGGGCGGGTCGAGCTAGGGGTGGGCATTCGGTTAATTCGGTTCAAATTGAACCGAAAACTGAATTGAACCGAAAATCGAATAAGCAAAACCGAAACCGAACCGAATTGGCCCATAACTGAATCAAGCTGAACCGAATTAAATCGGTTCGATTTTCAGTTTATTCAATTTTTTTGTTTATTTGCACTTTTTTGTTAATATATATAGTACTTAAATATACCTAAATTTATTTAGTATATATCTGTAGTGTGTGTGTGTATATATATATATATATATATATATATATATATATATATATATAAACTAAATTTTTTTATTCGGTTTTAGGTTTTGGACCGAAATCGAAACCGAATAAGAAAATTTAGTATTTTCAAAACCGAAATTGAACCGAATCTTGTTTAAACTGAATCGAATCTCGGTTCGGTTCGGTTCGATTTTTTATTATTCGATCCCCCTCGACCCCCCTCCTCCCTCCGCTGGCCGGCCCCCTCGACCCGTCCCCTCCTCCCTCCGCTGGCCAGCCACCCCAATCCCCCTCTTCCCTCCGCTGGCCGACAATGCTCGACCTAGGGGTGAGCATTATTCGGTTTTGGACCGAAAATCGAACCGAATCGAATAAGAGATTCGGTTCGATTAAAAAAAAAATCGGTTCGGTTTTAAAAATACTAAAAAAAAATAATTCGATTTCGGTTTCGGTCCAAAACCTAAAACCGAATATATAAATATATAAATATATATATATATATAAATATATATATATATATATATATATATATATATAATACTACAGATATATACTAAATAAATTTAGGTATATTTAAGTACTATATATATTAACAAAAATGTGCAAATAAACCAAAAAATGAATAAACCGAATAAACCGAAAATCGAACCGATTTAATTCGGTTCGGTTTGATTCGGTTATGGGCCAATTCTGTTCGGTTTCAGTTTTGCTTATTCGATTTTCGGTTCAATTCGATTTTCGGTTCGGTTTGAACCGAATTAACCGAATGCTCACCCCTAGCTCGACCCGCCCCCTCCTTCCTCCGCTGGCCGGCCACCCTCCCCTCTCCTCTGGTCGGCCCCGTTTGACAAGTCCCCACCACCGGAGATAGAGGGAGGAGGGGTAAAATCTTATTTTTAGACGTATTTTAACGGCTTTTAACGACAGGGGTACAAACTGAACAAAAATTAAAATGTAGGATTTTCTTTTTAAACAAAAGGTCTTTAAATGCAAAAACAAAAATCTAAAGAGGGTTTGTTTGCACTTTACCATAGGATTGGGGGGAGATTACACTAATTAAAATAAAATTGGGTGGGAATTAGAAATATGATTAGTAATTGGGGGAGTAAATACAAATAACTCTAATAAAAATAAATAAAAAATGGATTTGTCTTGACGAGATGGAAAGAACTCTTAACTCTCGTTTTTTAATGTTTTGAAACTTCAAAGAAAAGTGAAATGATTTGGGAATTTATCTCTAAATATGATAGAGTTCAGGGACTTGTATAGAAAAACCTTATTTGATAAAGACCGAAGGAAAAAAATGACAGTAAAATAAACAGTAAAATTTATGTAAATGCTGCAGTAAATAATAACGAAACATCCCTTACATTTTGTTAAAACAAGTTTATGGAGACCAATCCTTTGAAAATAGACTTTTTTTTATGGAAAGTACACATTTACAACCAACTATGAAAAAACATTTTCTTTGCTTTCCATGACCAGAATCTGTTGCCATGGATACAAAGGAGAGAATGCGGATGAAGGTTGCAACCCCTTGATGGAGCATAATTTTTGAAAAATTACAATTTGGGGAGAAACAAGCAAGCATAACACCAACCTAGTTTAAAAAAATACGGGAAATAACGTTCTAGATAATAAAGTTTGGAGATATTAAAACAGAGGTAAAAAGTTTCAGATACGTATCGTCAAATCTATTGGCGATATGAGTGGCACCTAGACCGTCAATGCTTCTGGCGAGTCAGCATCCGTACCGCCATTAGCTTTTGCGAAATGGGTACCAGGCTGCCTTTAGTTTTGGCGGTGTCGGTGCATGTTTTTTACTAGCACATATAACGCGACTCACGACTGTGTTCTGGTGGGTGAGGACTTTCCGGCAGATCGGCAGCTTGCGGGTCTTTGATTTAAAGGCTCTGGCAACGGCAGAAGAGGGCGATGACGTAGGCGGCTCGACCACTGCTGTCGGCCACTGCTTCAGCGACGAGTACACTCGTCTGGATCAGTTGTGCGTAGGGAGAAGGACTGTCGAAGTCGGTCGCGGGAGAACGGACGGTTAAGCCATAGTGGATGGCGGCTAGGTTGCACGTGGTGTACCTGGCTTGGGACGGTCGGGCGTGCCTGGGGGAAGGCTCGGTGGAGAGCTTGGGTTGTGGCGGTTCAGTTAATGCTCGGGTTCTCCAGTGGTCCGGTCGGGAACGATGCGGCATTGATGGGTCGCAAGGGTTGCGGGACAGCGTGGCGACACCCAAAGCACCATTACTAGTGACGATATGGCTGTTATCCCAAAGTTTTGGTAATTTGTATATAGTTTTTTCTAAGGGCACCACCATTTTTTGCTAGGGGCAACCCTTACTTGGGGGTAGTCCAAGGAGGTGGAGATTTTCCTAAGGGGCACCCACATTTGGCTAGGGGGCAGCCCAACCCCCCAAACCTTTCATTCCTTCCCATAATCCATTCTACACTCTCTCTCCACCAAAAGAAAAAAAAGAGAACTATTTATCTCTCTCCCAAAACCCTACTTTCTTCTCCTCCACCACTCTACTCCCAATTCCTCCACTAAGATTTCTTCAACAACATTCGTAGATTCGAAGAGATGACACGCAAGTCGAAGCAACCGGAATGTAGGTACGTTCTTTCCTAATTTCTTCAAGAATTTTGTACACTCTATTCAAAACCCTAGAATATTTTTAATTTTCTAAAAAGTTTTGATAAATTAGGTTTAGAATCTCTTTATGGTTAATGAAAGGAATTTTTGAACATGACAAACCCACATTTTTTCTTGAAACCCTAACCCTAGAAGACGACAAACGAGCATCTCGTTTTGGCCGTTCGGCTGCAACAGTCGAGTTTGAATATAGTAGGACTGCCAGGCCTGTGGCAGTCCTAATGTAATGAGATATGGGGGTAGAAATGGAGGGGGGGAGGAAGGGGGAGGGTTGGTACTCTATATTGCTCATATGGAGGGGGGTGGGTAACTGCATGATGCTCATATGTGTTTGCAAAAACAAAAATTTTGTTTTATTCCAAACTTGTAAAAGAGTACAAAGTACAATAAATTCTGGGGAAGTACAACTTTAGGAATCTGATCAGGAGACGATCACTTTATCCCTTGGACTATGTGAACTTGAAGATTGTAGCCTCTAGAGAACGCAGCAGCAATTTTGCAAGAGTTCTTGATCTTCCTGTCCGATGATGATTGGAAACTCTATTTATAGAGTTCAGGAAATAACTGTTTTAGCAGTTATTCTGATGTGCGCGAGGCTGGATTGCGCTATACTGGGTTGCACCAACCTCCTGTTGTGCCAACTTTTATTCAGTTGTCAATCGTGTACTAACTATATTTAGACGCATGGCATCATATGATTGAGATGCGCGTGGTCGTGTACAGGATAGTAGACACGTATTGAGAGATTAGTGGCATGTGCGCCACGTCATCCTACTTTAGAATGTAAGTTGTCTCAACTTTATCTAGTTGTGCGAGCTTTAGTCAACAAGTCAAACTGCGCTTGATTTGAGCTGCGCCCACACATGGCAGCTTCTGAGCAAAAGTCGTTCAGGTTGCGCCCAGACACAACTAAGGATTTTGTTTATATTGCGCCTGGGTGCAACTCACGAAGTGTACAAGACAGCTGTCCACCAACTTTTCCTTGAGCGGCACAATTCACGGGATTCGAAGAAATTTTCTTCGTTCACTGTTGTGTCAGTCATCAGTATGGTCAGGTAATGATGACCATTAAGTGTCAGATGCCACGTAGATTATGGCGCAACTAGATTGGGCGCATCTGATATTGGGCGCAATCTGATCGGTGGCGCAGTCTATTCTCCAAGCTTCATATCAGTGGCGCAACTTGATTTTTAGGCTCTACAAGACCCCCTTCAAAGTTTTCAAAACTTAAAAACATTACAAAGTTTTGGAATACTTTGAATTTATAAAATTTTTGACTAAGTCAGGTTGTGCCGGTCAATGCTCAGTCATCATGATTAAATACCTTTCTCAAAAATATTCAATCTTCTCTTTGTCTTCCAGAGTTTTATTGATTTATTTCAGTTTCCTATGAGGAATACGAAGAGTCAATTTGTTGATATATATGTAGTTGATCTCCGTACTTTGGTCTTCACTTCTGTTCTTCAATGGCCCCCAAGAAGAAAGAGATGGAGACAAATGCTGACACCACAACCAAGTCTCCTGAAGCGAGGCAAGATATTGCGCCTACAACCTTTTTGTTGGAGGCTGACCCCGCTTTGAGGGCAGTGAACTTTTTGAACTGTTTCGGTTTAACTCCGTCAGTCTTCAATCGCTCGAGTGGCGAATCATCCTCTGAGGAGCACGCCAATTCAGAGGGATTTCTCAACCTGATGCGTCGCTCGGGGATCTGCACCATGCAAGAGTTAGACGCTGCCCTTCGTCAGACTGATGAAGACAAGGACAAAAAATAATGTTTTTTTAATGAGAACAACTTTTGTTATTTTGCTCTCATGTCTTTGGTTGTAGGGGTCCACCCATCTTTATGCAAATAAAATTTTAAAATTTCTGATATTGTGTGGCTGTGACTTCGAATGGTGCTCATGCATGGACATATTCTTTTAGCTGATTCTTCGTTTTACAGTTTCTTCTGAGGAACACGTGGCAGCCGTTACACGCTTTTAGGTGTCTATTTTTAGTTCTTTCCCAAAATAAGATCCTAAAACAACGCACCCATCTCCTCTTTAACCTCTTTAAAAAGGACATCCAGAAATGAAAGAATCATTCATACTCTCTCAAACAAATATCTTCCCACAAGGCTTCACTTGTGCTACTTCATTCTGACACTATTTCCTTGCATGCTGTGTCTTCAAAAACTAGTAAGTCTGCGCTAACTATTTCTTAAAATAGGCGCATACTATGGTCCAATGTTTAGCTCTGATTAGAGGCGCATATTGCTGTCATACACCTATTTGATCAGTGTTCAGTGCTGATATGCGCTTATTCGTAGGCGTATTGCTGATGTGCGCCTGTTATGGGCGCATTACTGATGTGTACCTGTCTGTAGGCGCATTACTGATGTACGCCTGTTTGTAGACGCATACTGATGTGCGCCTGTCTGTGTCACGCCCCGCTCCCGTAGGAGCGATCGTCCTCGCTAAGGCGTGATGCCGTACGGGCCTAGGTTGCGCCCGTACAAGGCCAAGTCCAAAAACGACCGATTTGAGCTAGGCCACAGAGTCGCATAGAGTGTCCACATTGCAGCGGAAAGTAAATAAACACAAGTAGAAGCGAATTCGAACTCTTTATTGATATTCAAGAAGGTTACAAGCGGCGCTAGGCCGATATTACAAGTCGCTCGAGCTCTCTCTCTGAAATATAAAAGGCGTGCCAAGTGGCTTACAAGATAGAATGATTCCTGGTGATGTTCCAATACATTATGTCCTGTATAGGGTGCTTCAGCTTCTTGCAACATTCCAAGGCCCCAGAGTTGGCTCTACGCCTTAACACGTTCGATGGAAGCTCCGCACCCGCCGGCATCTCCTGCATCCTGCAAGCAGACTGTGGGGTTATCAGTAGATTGTTATGCACTGGTGGGGAGGCTAGCTCGCCCACAATGCTATCATTACCAAACACATTCTATTTAATTTTATGCACCGTCTATCATTCATTGTCTTTCTAATCTTGCCTTAGGATCAGTTTCATGGCATATATCATAGCCTATCTTGTGTTGCTGAATACAAGTGTCGCATGAAAATATATGCATGACTTACCCATACTTACCGTCCGGCCTTCCCTGTCCAAAGTAAACCAAGTTAGTCAATAATTTATATGAAATGACTTTACGTAATTCATGTAAACTTTCAATGTCAAGGGCGTGTCCCTGCCTCGGGTCCTAGCACGTCGTAGGCATGTTTTCTAACTCCTTTGCCGAAGTACTCTCGATTATTTGGTGTGTCATATTCAAGCCTATTCAGAAGGCACTTTATTTAGTTAACTTAGACTACTTTGATTTCAATGCAAGGACTTGCACATGGATTGCCACCAGCAAAGCCCACTTAACTCTATATGTACCGGTCGCTGGCATCACAAGCCATTTTGGACCCTTTTTCCCTTGGTATTTCGTAACTATTCAGAGCGTGCGGCTGGTACACGTTGATAGTGTCTTGAAATACCCTGTACTTACGTCCCCCGGGTAGCCAAGCCCCCCCCCCAGGCAGCCCGTAAGCCCCCTTTGATTCCGCCTAGGCCGGTATATCCCCCCTTTGATCATGCCGCGGAATCCCTTTTTCTTCACGGCCACGACATCGCCACCCCTCGCCCGTGCCGTTTGTCCACGACCATTTCGTATTAACTTGTCTTTTTAACTTAACGGTTGTCTCTGAGCCGTAGGCTAACCCTTAGCCTTCTTACATTATCGACCAGGTTGGCGTCCGTGCAGCGCGGGTAGCGAGTCCCGTTGTACGTGTCCGTCACACCTGCCGCTAACTATTCTTTTCTTTCTTATCTTTTATTCATTCTTTCATTTGTTGGTTCATTCACATTTTCAATCATTCATTCATTATGCAACTTCCCGTGTGGAAGTCGCCTTGGCGACCCATCGGTCCCATAGTCTTTCAATGTTGCTATACTCTACTCGGAACGACTATATTGATAGTCTTCTCATTTTATTGTTGTAACCCATTCATTGTTTCATTGTTTGAACACATAAGGAACATAAACGTAAGCTTGTGCCTTAGCACGAGCGTAGAGCACGGTGCGAGAGATCTCACATTTTCTATGTTCTTTTCCATATTCTATACAAGCATACAAGATGGGATTATTCCCTTAGCTAGGTGCGTTGAGTCCTTTGTTAGCATGCACGAGGTTATCGCCTAGCGATTCTCGTGATAGTGTCAGTATTGTTTTGTGTCTAGGCTAAGCAAAGACGAGTTCATCGGAGCCACCCACCTTAGCGATGTTCGCATCGGCCGAGCGATACTCCGAGCGCGCCTTTGAAAGTCTAAGTCTGGATTCATCTTTGACGGGCCAATATAAGCCTTGTATCGATTCTTCTTCAGGTCGATGCCAACTCTTCGGGTCGACGGCTCGTTTGAGTCGTTGCACTTGCCGTTTGAATTGGCGTTCCGCTAGGGCGGAGCGGGTCATTACATAATACACCACTCAAAACAAGTCTCGTCCTTGAGACTTCCTGAGTGCAGGTCATCCTACCGTTCCTTGACTCGTGTCGTCATATTTCTTAGACAATCCTTATCGAATGGCTTTATCGTTCGATGGCATCGAACCATGCTCGGTACCTTTCCAAGTTCCGTGTCACATACGTTTGGTCGATTTTTATTGAATAACTTTTTATTCATTTTAGAGTTGATGGTACTTATTCAATTCAAGCATTTCTTCGACTTGGTTGCTATTGCGCCTTGTTATGGGGCTGTAATAGTCACAGAGGTACGTCAAAATTCATCAAACACGAGGGTCGTAGGCTGAGGCAAACTCACTCCATCATCCATGCGCATCGCAACATCCACTCGCAGCTGCATTCGAGTTCATCACATCGCTGAGTTTGGATCGTGCACATATTCAAGGCATCCCCCGAATACGTACATTTCAACCAAGCTTAGCGATTAGCGAAGTCGGACAAGCTACTCGTGATAGTTTTGATTTGCCGATCGTTTGCTAACTTCGATTTAAAATCGAACTCATGTGTGCATCACATATCGTTTATCTCGGTCCTCGAGATGATTCGATTCATTATACCAACTTTACTTTGCGTATCATCCATTTCTATCATTTCCTTCATTTGGGCCAATCTCGCCGTCGTTTACGCACACCCCTAGTTTGACGTCCTTACTCTAAGTCTTGTTGCCCCAAGTCTATCGTCCGTCCAGACGATAACGTAAACAACATAGGTTCAATCACTCGGCATAGGGTCGTCCGCCTATCCGCTAGGCCATTTTTTTTCAAGGCTAAGTCAATGTCAGGATTAGAATCATAGTTCCCCAACAATAATACCAACACTGACCCCAATCCTAGGGTCAAACCAAAGTCGGTAGTACAGGATTTTCTATCCAAGCTCACGTCACTCAGATTTCTAAACATCGAGCACGATCACCTATTCGTATCAATGTATTCATTGCGTATATTCGAATCCATTCAAATCACCCAAATCGACATACTTCACATATCCATTCTAACCAATTCATGTATTCGATCACGAGGTCATCCAGCTCGACAATACATTGCGTCCCAATCTCACGTGAGTCCGATTATCCACGGTGGTTCATGAATCACCATGCAACGCTCCCATGGAATAATTATTCTCATCGGGACGTAACTCTTGTTTGAGTTTAGACTAACTCATTCTCGATACGCGGATTGGACCTACTTAATCCTCAAGTTTAATCATCAAGCACACCAAGTCTTTCTCAAGTTTACCTTCGCATCAAACCACAAGTCGAAGCAATCAAATTGCCATGCCATCCAAGTTCAATCACTCCCGCTGTATGAATCACCATATCAGCGATCACACGGAGTGATCGTCCTAATCCGGCATGACGTATGTGCGAGGCTGGAGTTGCGCTCGCATAAGACAAGAACGTCAACGTTGTGGTTGTCAACGAAGCAAATCCAAGCATTCTCATTTTTATCAAAGCCAAATCAATTTTGACAGTCTGACCGTCATGCGTTCAACTAGAAAATCCTCGAGCCAAGTCTATCTTTTTCTCGACACATTTTTAACATCCCAAGTATATCATCCAACAGAACAATCACATTTGTACGATCGTCATTCGTCGAGTCAGAGTACCCCCGAGTTATCGCATATCGATCTTTGATACGCCTTAATACCATTGACGATATGCGTAACCTGACGATCTTCCTTTGCAACCGATTTCGAGTCGTGCGTTGATGCCGTTGTCCGAGTTGGATATTTCACAATTTCATTTAATATTCAAGATCAAGTTTAACTGCTATTCCTCAAGCTAGTTTCAAGATCGTTGTTCAAACTCAAGTCACAATTTATTTGAATCAATCTGAAATCGTACGTGCGATCCTCTAAGTTTCCTCGATCAAGACCATTCATTTTCATTCATCGTTCCGAACCATTTTCTAACTCGCGTTGCCCTTTGACAAGTTGTCCAGCGACATCTCGTTCGGGACTTTTGAAGTCACGACCAACTAAGCATGACACGTTCTAAGGCTTTGCACGATCGCATCGCTTGCCGACATACTCGTACGATCCGTAACTCCTTTAGTCTCGCTCGAACAATTTCTATGACGTCCATACATCACTCAGGGTTCGAGCCACTCGACTAGTCGTCGACACTCATTTTTTTTATTCTTCTCCGAACCTATCACATACACCACTAGGATTCAAGCCATACGATCTAGTCCTCAATCACGTTCGCGTCATGCGCTAAGACATCCTTCAGATTCGTTCGATGAATTTCTAGCGTAATCGCTCACGTCGCCTCGATGTACTAAGTCGTTCGCACTAATCCTCAAAATCTAAGCCAATATTTTAGGTACACCTAAGCGTTAACTCGATAGCGTTCCTATCGATAGACACTCAAAGTGTATCTCCGTTCTCGATCGAGCGATACTTGATATCGCTCGCAAGCCGATTGCAGCCAAAAGTCGAGGTGCGCGACACGCGGCACAACTTAGCTAGAAGGCCATGTACATAGCCATCCCGTTCGAACTATACTTTGGTCTCGTGTACTTGTTTGTTGTCAGCGTAAGTTCATTCAAGCACGCACTGCGTTTGCTAACTCTTAGCATTGGTTCCTTCCAACTCAAGTCCGTCGTGGTGGCACAAAAGCCTTCGCCTATCGATCCCGTCCAACCGAGTACTCGTACGAGCTTTTGAAAATATTAGACTTATTGTATGGAACATTCCAAGACACAATTGGAGAGAGCGTATACTTTTTTATTTCCAACGAGCTTTCAAAACTGAGAAATCGACGTGAAGTCCAAGGACATGAAGCCGTGCTCTGATACCAATCTGTCACGCCCCGCTCCCGTAGGAGCGATCGTCCTCGCTAAGGCGTGATGCCGCACGGGCCTAGGTTGCGCCCGTGCAAGGCCAATTCCAGAAACGGCCGATTTGAGCTAGGCCATAGAGTCGCACAGAGTGTCCCCATTGCAGCAGAAAGTAAATAAACACAAGTAGAAGCGAATTCGAACTCTTTATTGATATTCAAAAAGGTTACAAGCGGCGCTAGGCCGATATTACAACTCGTTCGAGCTCTCTCTCTGAAATATAAAAGGCGTGCCAAGTGGCTTACAAGATGGAATGATTCATGGCGCTGTTCCAATACATTATGTCCTGTATAGAGTGCTTCAGCTTCTTGCAACGTTCCAAGGCCCCAGAGTTGGCTCCGCGCCTTAACACGTTCGATGGAAGCTCCGCACCCGCCGGCGTCTCCTGCATCCTGCAAGCAGACTGTGGGGTTATCAGCACATTGTTATGCACTGGTGGGGAGGCTAGCTCGCCCACAATGCTATCATTACCAAACACGTTCTATTTACTTTTGTGTACCGTCTATCATTCATTGTCTTTCTAATCTTGCCTTAGGATCAGTTTTATGGCATATATCATAGCCTATCTCGTGTTGCTGAATACAAGTGTCGCATGGAAATATATGCATGACTTATCCATACTTACCGTCCGGCCTTTCCTGTCCAAAGTAAACCAAGTTAGTCAATAATTTATATGAAATGACTTTACGTAATTTATGTAAACTTTCAATGTCAAGGGCGTGTCCCTGCCTCGGGTCCTAGCACGTCGTAGGCGTATTTTCTAACTCCTTTGCCGAAGTACTCTCGATTATTTGGTGTGTCATATTCAAGCCTGTTCAGAAGGCACTTCATTTAGTTAACTTAGACTACTTTGATTTCAATGCAAGGACTTGCACGTGGATTGCCACCAGCAAAGCCTACTTAACTCTATATGCACCGGTCGCTGGCATCACAAGCTATTTTGGACCCTTTTTTTCCTTGGTATTCCGCAACTATTCAGAGCGTACGGCTGGTACACGTTGATAGTGTCTTGAAATACCCTGCACTTACGTCCCCCGGGTAGCCAAGCCCTCCCCCAGGCAGCCCGTAAGCCCCCTTTGATTCTACCTAGGCCAACATATCCTCCCTTTGATCATGCCGCGGAATCCCTTTTTCTTCACGGCCACGGCATCGCCACCCCTCGTCCGTGCCGTTTGTCCACGACCATTTCGTATTAACTTGTCTTTTTAACTTAACGGCTGTCTCTGAGCCGTAGGCTAACCCTTAGCCTTCTTACGTTATCGACCAGGTTGGCGTCCGTGCAGCACGGGTAGCAAGCCCCATTGTACGTGCCCGTCACACCTGCCGCTAACCATTCTTTTCTTTCTTATCTTTTATTCATTATTTCATTCGTTGGTTCATTCACATTTTCAATCATTCATTCATTATGCAACTCCCCGTGCGGGAGTCGCCTTGGCGACCCATCGGTCCTATAGTCTTTCAATATTGCTATACTCTACTCGGAACGACTATATTGATAGTCTTCCCGCTTCATTGTTGTAACCCATTCATTGTTTCATTGTTTGAATACATAAGGAACATAAACGTAAGCTTGTGCCTTAGCACGAGCATAGAGCACGGTGCGAGAGATCTCACATTTTCCATATTCTTTTCCATATTCTATACAAGCATACAAGATGGGATCATTCCCATAGCTAGGTGCGTTGAGTCCTTCATTAGCATGCACGGGGTTATCGCCTAGCGATTCTCGTGATAGTGTCAGTATTGTTATGTGTCTAGGCTAAGCAAAGACGAGTTCATCGGAGCCACCTACCTTAGCGATGTTCGCATCGGCCGAGTGATACTCCGAGCGCACCTTTGAAAGTCTAAGTCTGGATTCATCTTTGACTGGCCAATGTAAGCCTTGCATCGATTCTTCTTCAGGTCGATGCCAACTCTTCGGGTCGACGACTCGTTTGAGTCGTTGTGTCACCCTCATTTCCCGTATTTTCCCGTATTTCGTATTTATACTCGTATCTGGATTTTGGCATATATTTTTATTTTTTCTCAACTTGTAGAATTTTGGTATTTCTCATATTTTAGGTTTTTGGCATGGCTTGGTTTTATTGGGTTGGTTCGGTTTGGTTCGGTTTTTGAGCATTGGATCACCCTTAACCTATTCTCCACCCACAACACACCACATCCCACCCTTTTTATAACTCTACCAACATTTTCTCTCTCCTCATAACCACCATTTATTTCCTTCTTCTTCTTCTTCCTCTACACAACACTCTCCTAACCCTAGGCAAGTGCATCTTGCCACTACATGAGGACCCTCTTTTCTTTGTCCATTTGCTAGTTTAGGACATGGAGATCAACATTAGTTCTTAGGTTTTTATGATTTGGAGTCTCTGTTGATGTAGATCTAAGTTATTGCTATTTTCGGATTTTACATGTTTTGATCCATTTTGGTTGGTTTTCTTTGAGTTCTGATGTTTCCATGTGGAAGAGCTTTCAATTTCACTCCAGTTGGAGCCCTGGAAATCCGGATTTGGAGTTCAGATGGCCAAGTTATGAACTTGTGAAGCTTTGGGTTCTTCCTTGGTGTTCTTGCTGTTTGGAGGAGACAGTGAGCAGTGTGCAGAGCTGTTTAGCTTACGCACACTGAGCTACGCGCGCTCTTTAGCGCTGCGTACGCAGGTTTGAGTACGCTTCCTGTTGGAAGCGTGTCTCCTTGAGCGTGCGTGACTTTCACGCAGCTGCTCCCTTGAGCGTGCGTGACTTTCACGCAGCTGCTTCCTTGAGCGTGCGTGACTTTCACGCAGCTGCTCCCTTGAGCGTACGTGACTTTCACGCAGCTGCTCCCTTGAGCGTGCGCGACTTTCACGCAGCTGCTCCCTTGAGCGTGCGTGACTTTCACACACTGCTCCCTGTAGCGTGCGTGACCTTCACACACTGCCCCTTGAGCGTGCGTGACTTTCACACACTGCTCCCTGTAGTGTGCGTGACTTTCACACACTGCTCCCTGTAGCGTACGTGACTTTTCATGTACGCTGTCCCTGAGCGTGCGTGACTTTTCACCCACGCTGCCCCTTGAGCGTGCGTGACTTTCACATACGCTGCCCTCCTGCGTGCGTGTTATATTGCGTATGCATTCCCCCTGCGTGCGTGCTTTTGTGCGTACGCATTCCCTGACCCGTATTTTGATATTTTATTAGATATTTCATGCCCATTTTATATCCTTACGCCTTTTGTCATGAACTTGATTTTACTTAATATGTTTGGAATGACTATTGTACATGGCATGTATGACAAGGAACTAACATAACACGACAGTGACCCGTAGTGGTGCACTCCTGACATGACCAACCTGACATGATAGTGGCCCGTCGTGGTGCACTCCTGACATGTACCCTGACATGATTTATCTTGATAACTTAACTTGACTTGCCTTGACACCGTGGGTGGTTCTTTCTTGCTTGCTTGTTAATCCACTTGTCCAGTCTCGCATCATGTCTAGGATGGGACTCCTGAGTTCCACGGTCAGGAGTACCTACTAAAATAGATTAAGGTTAATAACTAGAATAACACAGTAGTCATGAAGAGATGACACAGCTACAGGCAATCCCGCTACCTGGGCGCTATTGGGATCTGTAGCCTACCGTCGAGTAGGGCACATTTCCAGCGCACCGTCGAGTGTTGCACCCTCTAAGTCACCTAAGGGTACATTTGTCTTCTGGGCGATGTACCCACCTGAATTCAACCCCTAATTTTCGACCTGGGTAGCCTGGATGGTCTGCAGGGCTTGTGGCTGTGGAGCAATCTCACTGCATCTTGTTAGTAATTAGGCCTGTGATAATCCTAGTTAGTTAAAGTAGTAAGCCGTAGTATCTGCTTGGCCGTGATTGATTGAATGAGGTGTAACCAGCTTAGCCATGTCTTGATCCAGTACAAGATTGCTTCCTCTCTTGATTTCTTGTATTATTATCTTGCCGATAAATAGTGGGAAACCAAGCTCTGTTCAGATGAAGGGTTACAACCCCGGTCCTTGTTTGGTTTACGGGTTGTAACCTGGCTATCGGAATAGTTCCATGGTTATCTCATCGTATATCATCCTGACATATTTTCTTAATTCAAGTTTTAATATTAGATTTTCTGTGCTGATTGCTGGCTTTTGTTCTTATTTCGTGGCCCCCTTGTATCACTTGCTCTTTCTGGGGTTGACCCAGCTGGTTTTGTGTGGCCAGATTTCGGAGCAGCTCCCGAGGATCTACCAAGCTTCCAGCCCGATGGTGGCGACTAGAAGGAACCCGGGCTACGAGTGGGTTTTCTATTTTGTTTCGCTCACTCTATTGTAAAGTTATTCTTTTGAGGCGTTTAGCCGACGAGCACCTGTTAGCTCGATGCACTTTACTTACTGTCTGCCTACGGGCTGTAAACATGATTGACAAATCCTAGGGTTGATCATGTACGACTAAACTCTTGCTAGTCCTAACATTTGTAACGACTAGCTTCATGATCAGCTGATATGTAATATTTGGGACGCCTTTTATTGTATATTTGGTGGTCAAACATCTTGTAATTATATTACTTGTTTGAGATTGAGACAATAGGCTTGACCTTAAGAGACTGTTGGCTTATAGTATACCCTCATATCTAGACAGCCATGACCGTATAGTTGAGATGTATTCTATTTCAATATACGTAGCTGGCTATGTCTGCCCCCGCTCTCCAGTATTCTGGTTCTGGGGCGTGACATGGTTTAAGTGGTGGCCCATACAGGTCTTGTCAATCAATAAATGTGAGGGTTTACCGAATAGATGTCTCAATCAGTATTCGCCCTTGATCTCTGCCCGTATTTTCAAATCCCTGAAATTCTTGCCCTGATTACATGCTTGTATCGTTGATCTGTCCTGGTCCTTCCTTATTGTTTTCCTGTGTCGTCTTCCTCAGCGGCACTGTACCTGACCCTGCCGATCAGCAAGGAAGAGCACCTCCTGTGGACCAGCAGCAACCTAGAGATCAAGCCCAGCATTCCGGGGTAGCCTCCCGAGTGATACCTACTGGAGGAGAGTCACCAGTTCGGCCCGTCCAGCCCGCAGAGCCAGATGATGGTACCTTAGTAGGCCTCATCAGAACCTTGATAGCTTCTCAGGATCGTCGAAGCGACGCCCTGCACCAGACAGTTCAAGATGCTTTGACCCGAGGCGGACATCCAGGGAACCAGGCGGCTAACAGCTTCAAGCGATTGAACCCTCCTTTCTTCGACGGCACCGAGGATGCGATTGCCGCGGATGCATGGCTTCAGGATATCGAGGTGATTCTGGAAGCAGCTAGGACACCTGAAAATGAGAAGGTGGCGGTGGTACGCCTGCAGTTGTTGGACTTGGCTCGCAGTTGGTGGGCAGCACAGGCCATGGGATTAGTGGCACCCATTGCTTGGGCAGTGTTTAGGAAGAGATTCCAGACGAAGTACTTTGATGCTGTGGCTCGGTACGACCTGCAGACCAGATTTACCAACTTGAAGCAGGGAGGCAGGACGGTCGATGGTTATGCGACCGAGTTTTCTAGGCTCAGTAGGTTTGCCCCCACCTTGGTGGCGACCGAGTTTGATAGGGCCCAGCGGTTCCAGCAGGGACTGCACTTGGAGATCTTATTGGCGGTTGAGCAGTTCGAGCACCAAACGTTCGATGCAGTCTTGAGAGCGGCTAGGAGGCATGAGTATACCTCCCAGAGGATCGTGGATAGGACCGGAAGTAGGAAGCGGTCCCACAGTCAGATGCACCAATCATCAGCTCCAATCCCGGCAGCTAGAGGATTGACCATTGGAACTCCGAGGCGGGCGGCCTCAGTAACGTCGGTTCAGCATTCGACCCCGACGTACCCGCAGCAGCAGAAGCAGAAGCAGACTTCCGCGATGGGATGTTCTCATTACGGGAAGCCAGGGCATGTGGTGGCAGACTGTCGCAGGGCGCAGGGATTGTGCCTGGCTTGTGGAGCAGCAGATCATAGGGTTGGGGCTTGCCCGAATAGAGGTGGTTCGTCAGCATCCAACCCTTCTAGCTCTTCGGTGAGAGGACCGGCCCTAGCACTAGTTCAGCAGCAGCAGTATCAGTCTTCGAGGCCCTTGCCGCCTCAGTCTCAGGCATTCCAGCAACAGCACCCCCAGCAGTATGCACAAGCCCAAGCTCAGACCCAGAATAGGCAGAGAGGTTTCCAGCAGAGGGGACCAGCAGTCAGAGGACAAGGTCAGGCCATGATGATGGCTATGGAAGAAGAAGTTGCACCAGGTGAGGTTGTGGCAGGTACTATTCTCGTCAACTCCTTTCCAGCTTCGGTATTGTTTGATTCTGGTGCATCGCATTCATTTATGTCTGCACGATTCGCGACACGGATAGGATTGGAGCCCGAGTCATTATCAGTGAGGCTCAATATACTTACTGGTAATGGTCTTGTGGGAGTAGATCGAGTGTTTTCCTCGTGTCGGATCGTAGTTAGCGGTAGGGAGTTCCCCGCTAGATTCATGGAGTTTCCTATGGCAGACTATGATGTAGTCCTAGGCATGGATTGGTTGAGGAACCAGTATGCTAGGATAGACTGCCATATTGGCAGAGTTGTCTTTAGTATCCCCGGCGAGCCAGAGTTTTTGTTTTCCAGAGGCGCAGTGGAGCCATCTTCTCCAGCATTGCGGATGGCAGTAGCAGCAGTACAGTTGCCCCGGATAGTTGAAGAGTTTCCAGATATCTTTTCAGAGGAGCTTCCAGGGATGCCGCCAGAGCGAGAGATTGAGTTCACTATAGACTTGATTCCTGGGACAGCACCAGTGTCAGAGTGAGTCTACAGGATGGCGCCTTCAGAATTAGAGATTTTGTACAAGATGATTGAAGAACTGAGGACCAAAGGATTCATCCGTGCAAGTGGATCGCCTTGGGGAGCCCCGATGCTTCTTGTGAAAAAGAAGGATGGTACGTCCAGGCTATGTGTTGATTATTGTACCTTGAATTCGGTGACAATCAAGAACAGATACCCTCTTCCGAGGATAGATGACTTCAGCTCAGAGGGGCTTCCGTGTTCTCGAAGATCGACTTGCGGTCGGAATACCACCAGATCAGAGTCAGAGAGCAGGACATCCCGAAGACAGCATTCAGATCGAGGTATGGACATTGGGAGTTCCTTGTTATGCCCTTTGGAGCGACCAATGTGCCGGCCGTATTCATGGACCTCATAAATCGCATTTTCATGCCTTACTTGGATCATTTTGTGATCGTGTTCCTAGATGACATCCTGGTCTACAGCAAGAGTGAAGCAGAGCATGAGCAGCATCTCAGAGTCATCCTTCAGACGCTTAGGGAGCATCAACTGTACGCCAAGTTCAGTAAATGCGAGTTCTGGCTCGATCGTATTTCGTACTTGGGTCACATCATTACCCGAGGAGGAGTAGAAGTGGATCTCCAGAAGATTGTGGCTATCAAGTCATGGCCGGTACCCAGCTCAGTGGCAGAGGTTCGCAGCTTCCTTGGATTGGCCGGCTACTACCGGCGGTTCGTTTCAGATTTCGCAAGGATTTCAGCGCCGATGACCCAGTTGACCCGCAAGGATGTGCCGTTTGTTTGGACAGCAGAGTGTCAGGAATCATTTGAGAAGTTAAAGCGAGGTTTGATAACGGCTCCCATTCTCACCCTTCCAGATGGGACCGGAGGATTCACAGTTTATTGCGATGCTTCAGGCAGAGGATTGGGGTGTGTCTTGATGCAGCATGGGAAGGTAATATCTTATGCGTCACGCCAACTTTGTGATCATGAGAAGAATTACCCGACCCACGACTTAGAATTGGCGGCGGTAGTGTTTACCTTGAAGTTGTGGAGACACTACTTGTACGGAGATAGAGTGGAGATCTTTACTGATCATAAGAGCCTGAAGTATATTTTCACCCAGAAGGACCTTAATATGCGGCAGAGAAGATGGCTCGAGCTATTGGTGGATTATGATGTGGATTTGCAGTATCATCCCGGGAAGGCCAACGTTGTAGCAGATGCATTGAGCAGGAGAGCCGGAGTTTATCTCCTGACGGCACAACCAGAATTATTGGCTAATCTTCAGAAGATGGGAATTGAAGTGGTTCTTCCTACCAGTGTGACATTGATGGCCAGTCTACAGGTTCAGTCCAGAAGAGTTGAGAGGATCCGGGTGGTACAGTCAACAGATTCCAAGATCAAGCGACTCAGAGCAGAGTGCGAAGCAGGAAGAAGGCCAGAGTTATGTATCCATGAAGACGGTACACTTCGGCATGGCACTCGTCTTTGTGTACCTAGTGGAGATATCAGACAGGAAGTCATGGCAGAAGCCCACAGTTCACAGTATTCTATTCATCCGGGTGGTACGAAGATGTACCGTGATATTCGTCAGCATTTTTGGTGGAATGGCATGAAGAGGGAGATAGCCCGGTTTGTCTCTCGGTGTTTGGTTTGCTAACATGTTAAAGCTGAACATCAGAGGCCCGCTGGACTTCTTCAACCCTTACCGATCCCAGAATGGAAATGGGAGCATATAACCATAGATTTTGTGACCGGATTGCCCAGATCTCCGGCCGACAGAGATGCTATTTGGATAATTGTGGACAGGCTTACCAAGGTGGCACACTTTCTCCCATTCAGAGTTGGACAGTCGACGGCACAGTTAGCAGAGATGTATCTCAGGCAGATCGTCAGGCTTCACGGTGTGCCAGTCAGCATCACCTCGGACAGGGATTCAAGATTCACATCACACTTTTGGCGCAGCTTTCAGAAGAGTTTGGGGACTCGTCTTCAGTTCAGCTCAACATATCACCCGCAGACGGATGGTCAATCAGAGCGCACAATCCAGACCCTTGAAGATATGTTGAGATCCTGTACCTTTGACTTCGGTGGTTCATGGGAGAATCATCTGCACTTGGTAGAATTCTCGTACAACAACAGTTATCAGGCCAGTATCCAGATGGCACCATTCGAGGCTCTTTATGGCAGGAAGTACAGGTCTCTGCTAGCATAGGACGATGTCGGAGAGAGGCAGATGCTCGGACCCGAGTTGATTTCCCAAACGGTTGAAGTGGTCAGGAAGGTCAGAGATCACCTCCGAGTTGCCCAGGACCGCCAGTGCCACTGGGCCGATGCTCATCGGCGTCCCTTAGAATTTTCTGTCGACGACCATGTATTCCTTAGGATCTCGCCTAACCGCGGCGTCATTCACTTCGGCGTACGGGGAAAGCTTAGTCCTAGGTATATAGGGCCGTTCGATATTCTAGAGCGAGTAGGAGATGTATCCTATCGTCTCGCTCTTTCGCCGTCGCTAAGTGAGGTGCATGATGTATTCCATGTGTCCCAATTACGACGGTATATTCCGGACCCGAGCCACGTCCTAGACCATTCGGAATTGGTTGTTGGTACCAACCTTTCGTATGAGGAGAGGCCCGTGTCTATTTTGGACCGGAGGAAGAAGATACTCAAGAACAAGACTGTTAAATTAGTCCGTGTTGCTTGGGGTCATCACTCTCTAGGTGAGTCAACATGGGAGCGTGAGGACGACATCCGATCGCAATATCCCTACCTGTTTGACTCGTGAGGTATAATGTCTTTCTTATGCCTTATATTTTCCCTTCCTTGCTTGCATTGTATGATTGTATGATTGGACTGCTTAGTGTAGCTTGCCTGTGCTTAGTGTAGCTGGTCGTGGCAATCTCTAGCTCCTTGATTAAATTCCGAGGACGGAATTCTTTTAAGGTGGGTAGAGTTGTCACCCTCATTTCCCGTATTTTCTCGTATTTCGTATTTATACTCGTATCTGGATTTTGGCATGTATTTTTATTTTTTCTCAACTTGTGGAATTTTGGTATTTCTCATATTTTAGGTTTTTGGCATGGCTTGGTTTTATTGGGTTGGTTCGGTTTGGTTCGGTTTTTTAGCATTGGATCACCCTTAACCTATTCTCCACCCTCAACACACCACATCCCACCCTCTTTATAACTCCACCAACATTTTCTCTCTCCTCATAACCACCATTTATTTCCTTCTTCTTCTCCTTCCTCTACACAACACTCTCCTAACCCTAGGCAAGTACATCTTGCCACTACATGAGGACCCTCTTTTCTTTGTCCATTTGCTAGTTTAGGACATGGAGATCAACATTAGTTCTTAGGTTTTTATGATTTGGAGTCTCTGTTGATGTAGATCTAAGTTATTGCTATTTTCGGATTTTACATGTTTTGATCTATTTTGGTTATTTTTCTTTGTGTTCTGATATTTCCATATGGAAGAGCTTTCAGTTTCACTCCAGTTGGAGCCCTGGAAATCCGGATTTGGAGTTCGGATGGCCAAGTTATGAACTTGTGAAGCTTTGGGTTCTTTCTTGGTGTTCTTGCTATTTGGAGGAGACAGTGAGCAGTATGCAGAGCTGCTTAGCTTACGCACACTGAGCTACGCGCGCTCTTTAGTGCTGCGTACGCAGGCTTGAGTACGCTTCATGTTGGAAGCGTGTCTCCTTGAGCGTGCGTGACTTTCACGCAGCTGCTCCCTTGAGCGTGCGTGACTTTCACGCAGCTGCTCCCTTGAGCGTGCGTGACTTTCACGCACGAGCGTGCGTGACTTTCACGCAGCTGCTCTCTTGAGCGTACACGACTTTCACGCAGCTGCTTCCTTGAGCGTGCGTGACTTTCACACACTGCTCCCTGTAGCGTGTGTGACCTTCACACACTGCCCCTTGAGCGTGCATGACTTTCACACACTGCTCCCTGTAGCGTGCGTGACTTTCACACACTGCTCCCTGTAGCGTACGTGACTTTTCATGTACGCTGTCCCTGAGCGTGCGTGACTTTTTACCCTCGTTGCCCCTTGAGCGTGCGTGACTTTCACATACACTGCCCTCCTGCGTGCGTGTTATATTGCGTATGCATTCCCCCTGCGTGCGTGCTTTTGTGCGTACGCATCCTCTGACCCGTATTTTGATATTTTATTAGATATTTCATGCCCATTTTATATCCTTACGCCTTTTGTCATGAACTTGATTTTACTTAATATGTTTGGAATGACTATTTTATATGGCATGTATGACAAGGAACTAGCATAACACGACAGTGACCCGTAGTAGTGCACTCCTGACATGACCAACCTGACATGATAGTGGCCCATCGTGGCGCACTCCTGACAAGTACCCTGACATGATTTATCTTGATAACTTAACTTGACTTGCCTTGACACCGTGGGTGGTTCTTTCTTGCTTGCTTATTAATCCACTTGTCCAGTCTCGCATCATGTCTAGGATGGGACTCCTGAGTACCACGGTCAGGAGTACCTACTAAAATGGATTAAGTTTAATAACTAGAATAACACAGTAGTCATGAAGAGATGACACAGCTACAGGCAATCCCGCTACCTGGGCGCTCTTGGGATCTGTAGTCTGCCGTCGAGTAGGGCACATTTCCAGCGCACCGTCGAGTGTTGCACCCTCTAAGTCACCTAAGGGTACATTTATCTTCTGGACGATGTACCCACCTGAATTCAACCCCTAATTTTCGACCTGGGTAGCCTGGATGGTCTGCAGGGCTTGTGGCTGTGGAGCAATCTCACTGCATCTTGTTAGTAATTAGGCCTGTGATAACCCTAGTTAGTTAAAGTAGTAAGCCGTATTATCTGCTTGGCCGTGATTGATTGAATGAGGTGTAACCAGCTTAGCCATGTCTTGATCCAGTACAAGATTGCTTTCTGTCTTGATTTCTTGCATTATTATCTTGTCGATAAATGGTGGGAAACCAAGCTCTGTTCAGATGAAGGGTTACAACCCCGGTCCTTGTTTGGTTTACGGGTTGTAACCTGGCTATCGGAATAGTTCCATGGTTATCTCATCGTATATCATCCTGACATATTTTCTTAATTCAAGTTTTAATATTAGATTTTCTGTGCTGATTGCTGGCTTTTGTTCTTATTTCGTGGCCCCCTTGTGGCACTTGCTCTTTCTAGGGTTGACCCAGTTGGTTTTGTGTGGCCAGATTTCGGAGCAGCTCCCGAGGATCTACCAAGCTTCCAGCCCGATGGTGGCGACTAGAAGGAACCCGGGCTACGAGTGGGTTTTCTATTTTGTTTCGCTCACTCTATTGTAAAGTTATTCTTTTGAGGCGTTTAGCCGACGAGCACCTGTTAGCTCGATGCACTTTACTTACTGTCTGCCTACGGGCTGTAAACATGATTGACAAATCCTAGGGTTGATCATGTACGACTAAACTCTTGCTAGTCCTAACATTTATAACGACTAGCTTCATGATCAGCTGATATGTAATATTTGGGACGCCTTTTATTGTATATTTGGTGGTCAAACATCTTGTAATTATATTACTTGTTTGAGATTGAGACAATAGGCTTGACCTTAAGAGACTGTTGGCTTGTAGTAAACCCTCATATCTAGACAGCCGTGACCGTATAGTTGAGATGTATTCTATTTCAATATACGTAGCTGGCTATGTCTGCCCCCGCTCTCCAGTATTCTGGTTCTGGGGCGTGACACGTTGCACTTGCCGTTTGAATTGGCGTTCCGCTAGGGCGGAACGGGTCATTACAGTCTGTAGGCGCTATGCTGCTGATAGATTCTGCTAACTTCTCATGTTTCATTGATATTTGCAGGGACTTGGTTAGCGAGCTTCTTCAGAACTGGTATTGGTGATTCGGATGTTGCAGAGAACATTCTTCTGACACCCACATCAGACAGCTCGTATGGTTCTGACACTCAAATCAGACAGCTCAGGACTCTTCATGTTAAGAAGGGTCTTCCTCATACGGTAGGAAGAGCCTGTATACATGAGAGTTGGATAGTGGAGAGACATAATTAGGAATCGTATCACAAGAGTGATCTCGTTCCTAGTTTCCCTGGCGGGCTGTCTTCTCTCCACCAGTTGTATTGACAGCAGCTCATCTTTGGGCTGCTGCACTCTGTGGTTCTCCTCTAGTCTTTTTCAGAGAGAAGATCAGAGTTAATTCCATTGTCTGGCTCTTGCTTCAGATCGAGATGACAAGGAATTGCCACCAATAAATAAGAAGATCCAAAGATATAATAGACCTTCATTTAGAATGAAAATCCGAGATGTAATAGATTTCCATTAAGATGTATCTATGTTTTTTAAGAAGGAATAAAGAATAATTTTTTCTTCTTTACGATTTGATTTTGATGTGGTGATAAGGAAACATAGAATCAAAGAAAAATGTGGATGACAAGTTGCTGATGTAATACAGAATTTCAAAAGTATAGAGAATGTGAACTTTCATGAGAAAAAGTGAACGGTCACTTCAATTTTCGAGATAAGGATACTGAAAATGAATGAACAGTCATATCGGATAATGAACGACCAGTTATAAATGAACGAACAGTTATAAATGAACGAACAGTTGGGCTTCTTTCGAAAAGTCGCATCAGTTCTCGAGACTGACTATCTAGTTGTTTTGTCTATAAATAGAACAAAACTTTCGTAGATATCGTCACTTTCTTTCTTTTCTGTACAAAATGTCCTCCAAAGATTTGCTCATCCCGAAGCTTGAAGGAAAGACTGAGACACAACCTGCTGAGCCCTCGGTACCTCCTCAGAAAGAAAGGGGTGAAGGCTCAATTGTTCCTGCACCAGGAGAGGATTTGATTTACAAGCTAGTAGAGCCTGGAAAGACTGATGAAGAAGAGGCATTGAGGATGGCTGCCTGCAAGTTCTTTGTGAGTTCAGACAATGAGATATTTGAACTATTGGCGAACTATGTATTTAATCATGAAGGGTCAGGACCTCCTCCCCGTCCTTAATATTATGTAATTCCATTCTGCTTTTGAAATAAAAAATAAACTTTTATTTACATCATGTCTCTGAAAATAAAGTACATTTTGTCTTTAAACATAATATTTCTTGAGAAATTTGCCATTGATGGGCATCATAGCAACTCTGCCATCCATATCTGTTAATTGATAGGCTCCATTAGAAAAGACTTTATTTATCACATATGGTCCTTCCCATTTTGCCTTGCCTTTGCTCATATGTGTCATAGTCATAGGACGTCAGACTGTAAGAACCAATTCGCCTTCTTGAAATGTTCGCATTCTAACTTTACAATTGAAAGCTTTTAAAATCTGAGCCTGATAAAGCTCGATATACTGTTGAGCTAATAACCTTTTCTCATCGAGCGCCTCCAATTCCTGAAGTCGAAGACGATCATTATTATCTGTCGTAAGCTCATTAGCAATGGCGATTCTCAATGATGGAATTTGAATTTCCAAAGGTAGAACAGCTTCACATCCATATACCAGAGAAAAAGGTGTACAACCTGTGGGGTTACGGACAGTAGTGCGATATGCCTATAGACATTCTCCAAGTTTATCACTCCAACTGCGTTTGTTAATAGAGACAAACTTTTTAAGGAGTTTGATAATGGTCTTGTTGAATGCTTCAGCCAACCCATTAGCCGCAAGATTATAGGCTGTAGAAGCGACATTATTGATTCTGTTGTCATCACAGAACCTATTAAATTTCTGGTTGATGAATTGCGACCCATTATCATGAATAATTCGACGAGGGACACCAAATCTATATATCACATGATGTTTGATAAAATTGATAACGTTACTAGTCTTTACTTCAGCCAAAGGTATAGCTTCTGTCCACTTAGAAAAATAATCGGTTATGGCTAAGATGAACCGATGTCCTTTTGATGAAAGAGGATTAATAGGGCCAATTATATCCATGCCCCAAGCTTCAAAAGGCCATGAGGCAGCAGTTGGATAAAGAAATTTCGACGGTTGGTGAATGAAATCTGCATGAATTTGACATACACGACATTTCCTTACATAATCAATAGCATCTGATACCATAGAGGGCCAGTAGATAGTAGCCCATACGTCGGATACGATCCTTTAGTTTGGGACCAGGTTGATGTGCTCCATAAATGCCATCATGAGCTTCACGTAATATCTGCTTTGCTTCATCACCAGCGAGACATCTCAAGAGTAATCCATCAAAAGTTCTTCGATAGAGAATTTTAGTAGTATGATTATAATAGAATCGAAGTGATCGACGATGGATACTTGTAGCTTCTTTAGGATCTTCTGGCAATATGTCATGTACTGCAAAATCAATGAAAGGTGCTCTCCAGTCCTTGCTAATATCATTGACCTCAGTTAGGTTGCTGAATTCAATGTTGTGATTATTTTCAACACAGAATAGTTCTCTATTAGAAATAACAACCATTTATTGTCTTTTGATTGGCACTGCCAATACCGCGGCTAGGTTAGCTAAGGCATCGGCTTCTGTATTGCATGCGCGATGTACATGTTCGATGAAGAACCCTTTGAACAAAGAAGCTATTTGGGTTGCTGCTTCATGGTATGGTACCAAATCTTGATGTCGGACTTCATATATGCCTCTAACCTGATTAACAATAAGCTTAGAGTCACCATATACTTCAAGATATTCAATATTCAATTGTTTGGCTAATTGAAGTCCAATGAGCAAAGTATTGTATTCTGCCACATTGTTGGAGCATGATTCGTCTAAAGAATAGGCCCTTTGAATAGTTAATCCATCGGGTGAAACAAGAACAATCCCTACTCCAGCAACAAGAGTACCTCCAGGTCCAATTCTAGAAGCTCCATCAAAGAACAACCTCCAAGTAGGAAATTCTTTTGAGATCATATTTGATTCCAATGTTGCGTCTGGAATCTCATCATAGAGTTTAGATGTCTCAGGGACAGGATGAGCTACTAAAAAGTCAACAAGTGCTTGGTCTTTTACAAATTTTTGAGGAACATAAACCATATCATATTGTGCGAGCAATATGGCCCATGTGGCAAGCCTAGAATTGAGTGTGCTTGGCTTCTTCATTAAGACTCGAAGAGGATTGACCCGGGATATGACATGAATAGTTTGGCCTATGATGTAATGCCTTGTCTTCTGAACAGCAAACATTAAGGCTAAACATTCCTTCTCCACTGGACTATAGCGATGTTCAGCTCTAATTATTGTTCGGCTGAGATAGTAGATGGCTTGTTCATGACCTTCCTTGTTCTTCTGAGCTAGCAAAGCTCCCAATGAATGATCCATTGCTCGGACATGCATTAAGAAGGGTATCCCTGAGATCGGTGGTACAAGAACCGGTGGACTCATTAAATACCGCTTTATGTCATCAAATGCTCGTTGACATTCTTCCGTCCAAACGAAAGATACACCTTTCTTCATTAATTGAGTAAATAGTCTGCAACGTCCAGATAAATTCGAAATGAACTATCTTATGTACGCAAGTCGACCTTGGAATCCTCGTAGCTCTTTTAGGTTGCGTGGAGGATGCATCTCTTGAATGGCTTTGATCTTCTCGGGATCAACGTGTATACCCTTAGAGGTAATGACGAAGCCGAGAAACTTACCACTAGAGACACCCAAGAAAGACTTGGTGGGGTTCATGTTGAGTTGATGCTGGCGCATTAGATTGAAGATAGTTCTTAAATCTTGAATGTGATCTTCTTTGAGACGACTTTTGGCAGCAATATCGTCAATATAGCATTCAACATTCTTTCGTAAATGATCTTGAAAGATAGTGCTCATAGCCCGCTGATAAGTTGCACCTGCGTTCTTAAGACCAAACGACATGACCGTATAACAGTACACACCCCGAGGAGTACGAAACGAAGTATGTTTTCATCTTCAGGATCCATCCGGATTTGATTATATCCAGAAAACCCGTCCATGAAAGAAATTTATTCGAATCCACATGTATTGTCGATCATAACATCAGTAATTGGGAGAGGGAATTCGTCTTTGGGGTAAGCATCATTGAGATCCCGAAAGTCTATGCAAACTCAAACCTTTCCGGTCTTCTTCAGGACAGGGACGACATTGGCCACCCAGTCAGGATATTGTTCTTCTCTGATAAAGCCACAAGCTATAAGCTTTTTGACTTCATCATCAATTGCATCCATCATTTCAGGCTTGAATCGCCGTTGTTGTTGTTTGACCGATTTGACATTCGGCAAGATGTTAAGCGTGTGAGTTACAATTTGAGATCTAATCCCGGTATATCTTCATAACTCCAGGCGAAGACGCCAATGTATTCACGAATAAGGTGAAGTAACTCTTGTTTATCATGTTCTGAGAGATTCTTGCTGATGAAGATTGGTCGTGATACACCTTTCTCTCCAATATCAATTTGGACCAGTTGATCTTCAGTAGGTGGTTCTCGTTGTTCAAAATGAAGTTTCCATTGATTGTCCATCTTTTGTACCCAAGGATCCATTTCAGTAGCTTCTTCAATGTCACTTTCGTCATCTTCTGAGAATTCGGCGGACACCATATTAGAAGATACTATCGCCTTATGAATATGACCGATGCTGGTATCAGAGTCCCATGAGATAGAATCAGAAGAGTTTGAACGTTCTTCTTCATCAGATTCAGAAGGTTCTGGAGTTGGAAGTGGTGACATATAACCTAGTCCTTGTTTCGTTTTACTGTGGTATTGTTGTAATTTTCCTTTTGGAACAGCAATACGAAGAGGGGTTCGCCTTCCTTTACCATTGTTGAGACATGTTCTGAAATCATAGCCCATTTTATGGATGATGGCTTTAGATTGTGGACTATAGCGTCGTAATTGTAACCTTCCTGTATCATCTCTATTATCATTATAGAGCATGATTTTTGGTTCTTCTCTCTTGTTGAAGAATATAGGCTTTTCATCTTTCTTTCGAGACGGTACTAAGAAGTACGACTCTTGTATTGAATCCAGTGATACCACATTTCGTCGAGATGATACGACTTCTATTATAAGTGGCTTAAAGCTATCTAGCATATCCAGATAACACTGAGTATAGTAAAAGACATCAGTATACTGCAAAGAAGATGCTTTATTGATTTTTACACCATCATTTACAACATGGACTTTAGCCTTAGCAGGCTTAGTCAGATTGATGATAAGAGGGGGAGAAGAAGAACGAGAAGGAGGAGGGAGCTTCTTGTGACGAAGATCGATTACAAGTAGCTCAGAAGAGGTGAGCTCCCTTTGTTCCTGACTATCACCTTTAGGTCGCTTCTCATGGGAAGGTAGATAAATAGTCAATGGTTGGGAAGACTGAGGGTAGGAGGTACGTCCTTTGACTGGAATTACCTGAGTATCATTAGGTATACTCTTCTGTTCTTCATCTGTGTCCATTGCTAGTACCACCTTCATGAATTCCTCTTTGTACATACGAGAACCGTTGCAATATGCTTCAACTCCTTTGAAAGGATTCAGATCTGCAACCTCTTTTTGGACTTCTCCATTACCATCCACATATTTGAAACATTGGTGGAGCGTAGAGGGTACAATATTGTATTCATGGAGGAATGGCCTTCCCAATAAAGCATTGTATGAGCCATGATTGTCAATAACATAGAAAGTTACTTTTGTACGAAGATTGCCAATTTGAAGTTTTAGGCGTATCTTCCCCAAAGGTTCACTTCTTCCTTGATTGAATCCCAGGATGGTAGTAATAGTTGTAGAAAGATTATGTACTGGGATTTTCAAAGCGTCCAATAAGGACTTAGGCATGATGCTAAGTACAGACCCGGGATCAATCAGAATACGGTCGACTTTTATGGTATCCACATATCCCGTGAAATAGAGAGGACGATCATGACGATTGTCTTCTAACAACATGTCATCTTGTGTAAAAGTAATATTGGGCATTAATTCAAATACACTATGACAATGTGCACAGCTGACTGGCTCCTTTTCGGGCTTCTTGAGAAGAGTCAAACAAGTGTCAGCCTGCATCAAGGCTTCACTTAACGTCTCACGAGTTTCTTTTGAGAGACGTAAAAGTTCAAAGATTAACAATCTTGCTAGAGTATTAGCCAATTGAGCCAATATGTCAAAATTGTAAGACTTTTCAAGTCCAAGAGATGATGACTTCTTCAATGCTTTATCAAAGTGAACAGGTTGCTTTCCCTTGTCTGCTGATGTTGGTTTAGGAGGAGATGGTTCAACCACTGGCAAGGATGTAGATGGTGTATCTTCAGCAGGAGAAGATTATGGGGGAAAAGTATCCGGGGATGGAGCAGGGTTCTCTTGATTTTCGGAATATTTCCGAAGATAGGATTTCCCAGATCTAGTGCCCATTAGGATCTCTTCTTCTGTTAATGGTTCAAAGGATACCATATTACAGTTCTTGGATTTAGACTTGGAATGCTTCTTTTGTTTAGAAGAGGAAGACGTTTCAAATTCTGCCACCAGATCTGGATGAATCCACATAATCTCTCCTCTGTCAGTTGACATCGGAACAAGGCCTTCATTTTGAGGAGGCAGAATATTCACAATTTCTAGAGTAGTCCTTAGAATGGGGACAGCACCATCTTGTACGAGTTGTGGTGAAAATCACCAAATTTGAGAGAAACCACATTAGCAGTCACTGTTTTCTTGTCCTGCTGTAGAGTAATTGCTCCAGAGTTAACCAACTCCTAGATTTTGCCCTTGAGCACATAACATCCTCTGGTTGGATGCCCTATAAATCTGTGATAAACACAGTATTTAGGGTGATCAATTTTACCAATTTCTTCTGGTCGCTTTGCCTCTGGAAGCTGAAGCTTATTGCTTTTGATCAAGCAATCGAAGATGCTTAAAGTATCATCTTCATCGAAAGAATACTCTTCTTTTGGATGAATTGACTTTTGCAATGGTGCTGATGGGGTGGATGCCGTCTGAGTGACATTGACAGCCAAAGACTCTTTGCCTTTAAGATTGATGGCCAATGTTTCTTTATTCTTGCAGTTATTCTGGCGATTACTACCCCCAGGTGTAGAATGTTCATCTTGGTTAGGGTGAGTCATCTGGACTCCTAACTACTTGAACTTTTCGGCACTCACTTCTGCCGCCTTAGTATTAACAATGAAAGAAGGCCAATCCTGGAATTGTGTAGATCCCGTCCACATACTGATAATAGGCAACAAGTTTGATTTACAAGTGTCTATTGTTACAGCAGATGGAGTACCTAAAGGTATTTTGAGTGCCTCTCGGCGGAATCTTTCAATGAAACTCTCTGTGAATTCATTGTGCCTTTGTTTAATTTTAATAAGGGCAGACATTGTCATGTCATTGACTCCCTCATAAAATTGCTCCAAGAACATTTGTTTGAAACTGACAAAAGAAGTGATACAGCCATCCGGTAAGCTGCGATACCAGTCGTATGTTGCATCGGCTAAATAACCGACGAACACTCTGGTAAGGAGAGCATCATTTAGCTGTAATTGATCAGTCATCACTTCGAAATGATTGATGTACTGACTTGGAGAAGTGCTACCATCAAACAGCGTAATGGTTGGGAGTTTATACTTAGGAGAAAATAGAACTTTCTTCCACTCTGTAGGATATGGTTGCTTTATGCCCAACCTTTGTAGGCCATCCTTCTGCTTGAATGCCTCAAACTGAGTGCACAGAAGTTTTACAGCCTCATTTGTACCCTGAGGTTTGAGAATTGGTGGGCTGGTTAGAAGTGTTAGGAGGAGAAACACCGTGGTAATTACTACCCCCAGCACCAGATTGACTTGGATCAGCTTGAATTGGCACAGAAGCAACCTGAGAGGCTGGTACCCCCAGATTAACAGGTACAGAAGATGCTATAAGCTCAGGATTTGTAGCAGGGTTTATTATCAGAGGTACTGTATGTTGAGCCACCATTATGGTGTGCATGCTTGTAACCATTTCTGCCATGGTTTTCAATTTATTTTCTAATGCAACAATTCGTTGCTCTTGGCTGGTTGACGTAGAGGCATCTTGATCTTCTGTAATGGTATATGCTGTTACTTCTCTTTCTGCTATTGATGAAATAGTTTGTTCAGAACTTTTACTATCTGCATCAAACTCCGAAAGAGAGTCCTCTCCCACATGAGTGATAGGGAGATCTTCTTGATTAAAGACACCTTGGACCAAATGACGATTTCTCGATCTAGTATATTGAAAGACACCTTCATTAGATGCATGGATCCGGTCTAAATATTGTTGACTGGGATTACGGGATGCATTACGTCTTGGACGTTTCCCACCCCCAGTGCCTTGAGAAGTCATGTTAACAGAAGCATATAATAGTTCATCTTCGTCTTCTATTATATGTTCAGGAGTTGAAGCATAGTTCAGATGATCGAAGACAGATCGTCGAGCCGATTGGCAACAACAGTTGATGACGACTTCATGTAGGCAGTGGCTATTTGAAGCGCGATTTGGAGGTGAGGAAAACATTCCCGTAGTCTCCCGCCTTTGTGTAAGATGTTGCCAGAGATTAGTTACAACCACAGTCTCCCGCCTTTGTGTAAGACGTTGCCAGAGATCAGTTACAACCACAGGACGAGAAGAAGTCGGAGGGACATATTCCTTAATGATGTTAGGAACATGTCTTCCATTCTTCAGGTGTTTGGTTCCTTGAGTGTACAAGGATGTACTCAACTCATTAGCATAGGTAGAAGGGTCTTTCTTTTCAAACTTTGGCTTTTGGTGCAGATTGGCCTTTGGCATAGGGTTCTTACATTTTGCCAAAGTTGATATTGGTTGACGCCTATTGAGATAAGCGCGTAAATCTAAAAATTCTGCTCCAAATGTCTCTGTTTGTGATAACTTTAATTTTCTTTGCTTGGATCTCGAAATTTGTAAGGTAGGAAGATCTTGACCAGACCCCATAGGGGTAGGTAAGATACCTCTTTGATCAGTATTCTTTTCGGTATCAGAGGTTCGAGGACCTCTGTTTACAGGAATGGAATCTGATACATCTTCCTCTGAGTCATAGACCAGAGAAGTTTGAGGAAAGACCAAAGGGTGCTTTCCTTTGTTTTGAACAGGGTTAGCTAAGAAGTGTTTCCCTTTGTTCTGTTGTGTGATCATTTTAGGCATAGATTGTGCCAATTGAGAAAATGCCATAGGACTTTTTCCTTTGTTCTGTCTAGTGTTAGCACTAGGACATGAATTCTAAGTTCAGAACTTGAGAATTGGAAGAGGGTATAGCCAAAGGACTAGTTCCCTTAAATTGTGCCGGAGTAGCAGATTGCTTGGGTTGCGCCATAGTCCTACGGACTACTGGTGGCGCCTTGGCAGCATCTTTGGTAGACTGTGCATGGGCAGCAGAGGGAGAAAATTGAGCCCTAGCAATAGAAACAGGCTGTACCGGAACCACTGAGGTGGATTGCGCCTTGGTCATTGAGCACTCAAGTTGCGCCTGGGCAACAACGACTGTGGGCGATTTAGGAGTCCACACATTCCTGTTCTTGGCAATAGCCACCGCGCGCTTGTTGCTCTTGGTGTTGATCATGTTCTCGTAGGCTGTCTGGTTGACTTGAACAACCAGAGTCTTCTGCGTCTTGCCGATCGACGCAGTGTCACATTGAGTTATCACTTTCTCATCGGAGGAGAAAGTCGTCCCTAGCAGAGTCGCCATTTTGTTTACAAAAACAAAAATTTTGTTTTATTCCAAACTTGTAAAAGAGTACAAAGTACAATGAATTCTGGGGAAGTACAACTTTAGGAATCTGATCAGGAGACGATCACTTTATCCTTTGGACTATGTGAACTTGAAGACTGTAGCCTCTAGAGAATGCAGCAGCAATTTTGCAAGAGTTCTTGATCTCCCTGTCCGATGATGATTGGAAACTCTATTTATAGAGTTCAGGAAATAACTGTTTTAGCAGTTATTCTGATGTGCACGATGCTGGATTGCGCTATACGTACTGGGTTGCGTCAACCTCCTGTTGCGCCAACTTTTATTCAATTGTCAATCGTGTACTAACTATATTTAGGCGCGTGACATTATATGATTGAGATGCGTGTGGTCGTGTACAGGATAGTAGACACGTCTTGAGAGATTAGTGGCATGTACGCCACGTCATCCTGCTTTAGAATGTAAGTTGTCTCCACTTTATCAGGTTGCACGAGCTTCAGTCAACAAGTCAAACTGCGCTTGATTTGAGCTGCGCCCACACATGGCAGCTTCTGAGCAAAAGTCGTTCAGGTTGCGCCCAGGCGCAACAAAGGATTTTGTTTAGATTGTGCCTGGGCGCAACTCACGAAGTGTACAAGACAGCTGTCCACCAACTTTTCCTTGAGCGGCATAATTCACTGGATTCGAAGAGATTTTCTTCGTTCACTGTTGTGTCAGTCATCAGTATGGTCAGGTAATGATGACCATTAAGTGTCAGATGTCACGTAGATTTTGGCACAACTAGATTGGGCGCAGTCTGATATTGGGCACAATCTGATCGGTGGTGCAGTCTGTTCTCCAAGCTTCATATCAGTAGCGCAACTTGATTTTTAGGGCGCAACTTGATCACTGATCAGTATATTCAAGGCACAACTTGATTTTTAGGCTCTACAATATGCGGGAGGGAAACTGCATGTCCTATACTCTCATGTTTGTAGACTTAATTCACTTATACTTTCATTTACAGTCTCAAAAAGTGAAGGAATTGGCTCAGACACTCCGGAGAGGTTGCCAAAGTGACACTAGTGTCGCGGTCGCCAACGAGCTTGATCGCATCGACAACGTGGTCGAGTTCCCCTTCATGAATAATAGGGAGTCTCGTTCAAAGGCCCTGCATGATATGTAGTTGGATTTGGAATGATCATTAGTTCGATGTAATCTAGATGTTTTTGTAAAGATGTTTTTGTTGTTTGAAACTTGAAGGATATATTTGTTGTTTGGAAACTTAAGTTGTTGGGCAGACTTTTGAAGGGTATGTAGTTGACACTTATGTTGTTTTTTTGAAGTTGGATATTTTGTTTGATATGTAGTTGTGATTTATGTTGTTATTTATGTACTTGTTGGATATGTGGTTGTCTGATATGTAGTTGTTATTTACGTTTGGAAACTTAAGTTGTTGGCCAATTCCTGATATTCTTGATTTAGTATCAGGACTGCCAACACCCTGGCAGTCCTACACTTATGTAGGACTGCCAGGGTCTTGGCAGTCCTAATTGAAACCCTCTGTGATGAGAGTTTGAAAATAAAACTCTCTGTCACAGAGAGTTTCAAATAGGACTGCCAGCACCCTGGCAGTCCTACATAAGTGTATGACTGCCAGGGGATGACAGTCCTATTTATAACTCTCTGTGATGAGAGTTTGAAACTGAAACTTCCTGTCACAGAGAGTTTCAATTAGGATTGCCACCCCCTAGCAGTCCTACACAAAATGAGGACTGCCAGGGTGCTGGCAGTCCTAATTAAAACTTACTGTAACAGCAAGTTTTAATTAGGACTGCCAGCTAGCAAGTTTTAATTAGGACTGCCAGCACACTGACAGCAATCCTATTTATAAAGGGAAAATTTATGAAATGCCCAAAAAACGAAAAAGTGCTAAAACGGAGGTCCAAATATCATTTTTTTGCGATTCTAAAATTTTAGAAGGCCGACTAACAAAAATTTGTTAATCTCCGACTCCTCGAAGATACGCTCATTTTGCGACAAACCGGACCTCGATTCGACCTCCCAGTCAAAAGTTATGGCCCTCCAAAGTTTCAACTGACCATAAAATACAGGAGAATGACCATTCTCCGTGTTAGAACACGAAGAATATTAATTTCGCATGAGGGTGGCCATTCTCCGTGTTAGTAACACGGAGAATGGCATTCTCCGTCTTAATTTACACGGAGAATGCCCATTCTACGTGCTAAATTACACGAAGAATGGACATTCTACGTCTTAATTTACACGAAGAATGGCCATTCTCTGTGTAATTTAGCACGGAGAATGGCCATTCCAGTGTTAAAATGCAGGAGGATGACCATTCTCCGTGTTAGAAACACGAAGAATGCCATTCTCCGTGTTAAATAACACGGAGAATGGCCATTCTCCGTGTTAATTTACACGGAGAATGGCCATTCCCAGTGTTAAAATGCAAGAGAATGGCCATTCTCCGTGTTAAATAACACGGAGAATGCCATTCTCCGTATAATTTAGAACGGAGAATGCCATTCTCCGTATAATTTAGTACGGAGAATGACATTCTCCGTGCTAAATTAGACGGAGAATGACCATTCTCCGTACTAAATTACACGGAAAATGGCCATTCAAATGTTAAAACACAGGAGAATGGTCATTTATAAAACTCTGTAATGAGAGTTTCAAACTGAATCTCATCACAGAGACCTACAAATAAGACTGCCACCCCATGGCAGTCATACATTCAATTAGGACTGTCATGGTGTTGGCAGTCCTAATTGAAACTAGAAGTAACAACAAGTTTTAATTAGGACTGTCAGCACCCTGGCAGTCCTCCTTTTGTGTAGGACTGCCAGGGGGTGGCAGTCCTAATTGAAACTCTCTGTGATAAAGAGTTTTAAAACTCTCATCACAGAGGCTTACAAATAGGACTGCCACCCCCTGGCAGTCCTACATTCAATTAGGACTGCCAGGGGGCCTGGCAGTCCAGAGAGTTTGGGTATAAAACTCTCTTCACAGAAAGTTTTATACAGGACTGCCAACACCCTGGCAGTCCTAACTTAATGTAGGACTGCAGAAAGTCTAGCAGTCCTACTTTACATTAGGACTGCCACAACCCTGACATTCCTAATGTTGTAAGCCACGACTGTAGCAGCCGAACGGCCACAACGATTTGTCGTGTTCTAGGGTTAAGGTTTCAAGAAATATGTGAGATCATGTTCGAAAAATTCATTCATGAACCCTAAAGTGATTCTAAACCTAATATTTATGTTTATGTTTTTTGATTTTGAGTATGAGTGAAAACTTTTTTTGGTAGCTGATATTAGACAAATTTGAAAAAAAAATTGTGCCAAACGTGATTGAGATAGGAGAATTTTTTTGGAGATAATTCTCGGAAAGAAAGGAAGAAAATTTTGGGAAAAAAAATTGGACTAGAGCTTAATTCTATGACCTAGAAATGTTGGGAGAGAAAAAAAAAGTAGAAGGAGAGAAGAAAAGAGTAGAGGGAGGGAGAGAAAAATTAGAAAAGTTGTCTTTTATACCTAATGTTAGACTGTCCCCAAATAAAAAAAACTGATGGCAAACTTGTAATATTTACAAACATTTTTGGGCTGCCCCCAAGTAAAATTGGTGGTGCCCTTAGAAAAAAACTTTTGTATATCCGTATGAATTTTGTTAAAATTATTATCCCTCCTCTACTATCACCAAACCATATTACCGAGGGCGTAAATACAAATAAATCATGGTGGCACAGTCGATTGAGTTCTCGATAATGATAGAATTGAATATGAACACAAGCAATAGGTTTTTTTTTTAAATAACCTACTCAACAGTCAACCCTACATGAATCTACATGGGCTTGCATAACCTGAAAATTAAAGTGTGGAAATATACCCACATTAAGCACATGAGTAGGCCCTACTAAAAAGTCAGCCTCGTCATGCTCTCCAATGGCGATTCTCCTCCTCCTCTTTTGGACATTCATCCCCGTCTATTTTCTTCTCCTTCCTGCTAATATTATCTCCTTCCTTCCTTTTCCAGTTAGTAAAATCTCTGTTTCTCTTGTATTCTCTCTGTTTCTTTGTATTTCTACTAACCATACCAATCCCTTCATCTTCCCATCCATGGATAGTCAGATTTCCAATACGTTCTCTGAAGTATTGGAGAAACTCGGCAACCTTTTCTCTTCCACTACAAATTCCAATTCTGATTCTTCCACCACTTCTTCTCACAATCCACAGGCCGAATGGCACAAGTTCTTATTCTTCAAAATTCTATCAAGGAAACAGTATCCCAGTCATGTAGTTTCTGCAACTATCTCGAAGATGTGGAAACGTACAAATGAAGTTAAGGTTTCTGAATACTATGAAGGCTCTTTTTCTGCCAAGTTTGAAAGCAGTGATGATCTGGAGGCTGTGCTAGATGGTGGTCCATGGAAGTTCAACAAGCATCTTCTCATTGAGCGATGTCTTCCAAACAAATTACCTTGTGAATACTCTTTTGCAACGACACCATTTTGGATTCAATTCCATGGCCTACCGGTAAATCTCCTAACTATAGATTATATTTCGACATTGGCGGCAAGAGTTGGTGTTGTTAAGCCGATATCACTGCATGAAGCATCAAATTGGAGTTTATTTGCCCGAGCTAGAGTCTATATCAATATTGCTGATCCCCTTCTTAGGCAGCTTCGTGTATCAATGGGCAATAACAAATTCTGCATTGTGAAGTTGAGGTATGAGCGGCTTACCAAATTTTGTCTATTTTGTGGAAGACTTGGGCATGGTGTCGCCCATTGTTCTAATCATATTGAATTCAAAGCAATGATCAGTGATGAGTGGTCTTCTGATCAGAAAAAACATATTCATGAACTACTTGCTAAAAGATTGGATCATTCCATTTGTGTTAATTATGCTGCTCGCTTTTCCAAATCCAAATCGCCAATTTCCACCTCCCCTACATCATCAAAGTCACAATCGGAAATTCTACCTTCCACCAGTCCTCCGGCGACAATTATTAATGTGACATCATCCATTATTCCACTATCATCTCAGTTAACTTGTCTAACTTCTCCTTCAATCCTGGAAGCTACACCTACTACTCCAAATCAGTTATATTTTGTAACTTCCTCTTTACCTATTCACCCACCACTTATTCCAGAACACTTGATCCAGCCTCCTAATCATTCCCATGATACCATGATCACAAACACCATTGACATTTCTAATACATATCTTCATAATATTACCCTTGCTAACATTGCTATCCCCACTTCTGATACATCAACTTCTATTCCCACAGATACCATTCCTACATCTGATACACCCCCTACATCTGATACACCCCCTGTTATTCTTACAGCTATCCACTCTCAACGTATCCCTCATCTCTCTACGATCATGCCCACAAATATTTCTACATTTTCCTCTCCCTTAACTCATGATACCTTGCCAATCTCAAATTTCATGAATTCCTCTGTTTCCACATATGTCTCCAACAAATCTCATCATCCTATTCCAACTCCAACTCTCACACATACATTCACCTCCCTTCTATCAGCTCTTACTTCAAATTCAAAAGATTTTATAGTTGACACTGGTACCAATTCTCCATCACCCAGAACCTACATTAATAATCTGGATACTCATCCTGTACCCATGCTCACAATGCCTATTTCTAGAAATAATACAAAAAGGGTGCGTGACCACCTTGTTGATGATGATATGATCTATTCTATGAGACCATATAAGAGATCAATTGTTGATGATTCAGTGACTGAAGGCGCGGCTGGCCTACAACAGCCTTCCTCCCCATGATCTTCTCATGGAATTGTCGGGGTTTGAGAAATGACCCGACAATTCGTACTATTCATTCATTTCTCCGGGCATCTAATCCTAGTGTCATTTTCTTATCGGAAACTAGGTGCTCGTCAAATATAGCTTCTTCCTTATCTACTAAATTGGGTTTTCCATATTGTTATGCTCTGTCCTCAAATGGAATGTCGGGTGGGTTACTTCTATGTTGGAAGGCTGATATCACCATCACTGTCATCTCCTCTTCGTCAAACCATATTCATTCCTCATTTACATCTGCTGACAGTAATCAAACATGGCACATTCTCTTCTTATATGGTCCTCCAATGGTGTTGAATAGACCTCTGTTCTGGTACCAAATAGGAATTCTGGTTAAAACTATAACTAATCCATGGTTATGCATTGGTGATTGCAATTCCATTCTTCATCCTTCTGAAAAACGTGGTGGCTCCTCATTCAATTATCATCATCATAAATCATTCATCAAGTGGTTCAATTATGTAGGTGCTGTGGATATTAATTATTCTGGTCCTGCTTTCACATAGAATAACAGAAAATCTCCTAGATGCAATGTTGCTGAACGATTAGATAGAGCCATGGCAGATACCAAATGGGTTTCTCTTTTTCCTAAAGCTGGGATACTACACCTACCATGCTTCAATAGTGATCATAGTCCGATCCTATTGCAATTGAATATCTCATTGGTTAAATATAGACCACTTATCCGATTTGAGGCTGCTTGGTCCCAGGAACCAGATTATAAGAATGTGATCAATGATTTGTGGAGGAACTCTAGATCCCAAGAATTGCTGCCAAAGTTGAGGAGTTTATTACCTAATTACATAAGTGGGGGAATACAAGACTTCGCCATATTGACATTGACATTAAGCAGTGTCAGGACAGGCTTATTACTATTCAGAGCCTTCCTCCTACTGAAGCTATAGTTGCTGAAGAAAAAGATATCCAGATTTGGTTGAACAAACTTTTGTTACAAAAGGACTTATACTGGAAACAACGGTCAAACAATTCATGGTTACGGGAAGGAGATAGAAACACAAAGTTTTTTCATCTATCAGCTACTATCAGAAAGCACAGGAATACTATCCATACTATCAGAGCTGATAATGGTTCCATCTTAACTTCTCAGGTGGATATCTCTAATGCTTTTGAAGTTCACTTCAGAGATCGTTTCCAGTCTTCAGTTCATCAGCCAGTTCCTGATCACATTCTTCATGAACTCTCTCGACTGGATGAAGTTGATAATGAGGGTATTTATGCAACACCAACCAATGATGAAATTCTATCTGTCATCAAAAATATGAGTCCATATAAATCCCCAGGTCCTGATGGTTTTCCTGCTGCATTTTACCAACAAAATTGGGATATTCTTGGTCAAGAGGTAACCTGTCTTATCCAAAATTTCTTTCTTTCGGGTACAATGCCTTCTCTTCTTAATCACACTTTTATTGCATTGATTCCCAAAATGAAAAACCCCAGTTCTCCTGCTGACTTTCGACCGATAGCTCTTTGCAACGTCTTATACAAAGTTATTACAAAGATCTTAGCCAACCGTATTCGACACCACCTACACAGAATCATTAATCCTCTACAAAATGCATTTGTTCCTGGGAGATATATTGGTGATAATGTCCTTTTAGCTCATGAAATTCTTCACTCTATCTCGAGATCAAGTCCTAATAAAGGATCCTTTGCTCTAAAACTGGATATGTCAAAGGCTTATGATCGATTACATTGGGGAATTATTAGCCAAGCATTATCTGGTTTTGGTATTGTTGGCAAATCTCATGATCTCATCATGGAATGCATATCCTCGGTTTCTTTTGCCGTTCTTGTTAATGGTAAATCCACCAACAAGTTTATTCCTTCCTGTGGTATCCGCCAGGGATGCCCTTTATCTCCCTATTTGTTTATAATGAGTATGGAAATATTTTCCACTTTTATTCATATCATGGAAAGGAATATGCTTTATGAGAGCTTCAAATTGAAGTATTGTCCAATATCGTTTTCTTATCTGGTATTTGCAGATGATTTGCTGTTGTTTGGAACATGTTCCCTTCATAATATCACTCAAGCTCAAATCATCATTAAGTATTTTGAATCCTGGTCGGGACAACGCATAAACCTTGCTAAATCTTCTTTATATCTTTCCAAGAAAATCGACCCTTATATGCGTACTCTCTACACTAATTTATTTGGTGTAAAACCAATGGATCCTTGGGATACTTATCTTGGTCACAAAATTCTCCAACCAAAGTCCCGTATCAGAACTTATTCTGATCTTTTAAACACCAGTCTTCAAAAGCTTAATGGATGGAAACATGGTTGTCTTTCTCATGCTGCACGTACCACTCTTATCAAATCTACACTTTCATCCCTTCCTACATACCATTTCTCTTCTTACTTAATCCCGAAGGCTGTCACAAATTCATTATCCAAACACCAACGGGATTTTTGGTGGGGTTCAAATAATAATATCAGGACAATGCATTTCAATCCTTGGTCCTTATTTACTAAACCGAAATTTCAAGGTGGTTTAGGTATTCGTGATCCTCATATTATGAATCTATCTCTCTTGCTTAAACTATCATGGAGATTCATTACTGATCCTACTTCCATATGGGCTTCTCTCCTTCGTCATAAATATCTCCATTCTTCAAATTTTTGGTCCATCACTCCTTCCCAATCTTCATCTTATATTTGGACGAGTATTTTGAAAAGCAGAGAGTTTCTCATTGGAAATGTTGTCTGGTCAGTTGGTAATGGTGTGAACATCAATATTTGGTCAGATCCTTGGGTTCCAAATCTCCCTAATAACAGAGTATTAGGACATAATGCTGCTAATCAAGTTGTTCAATCTGTTGGAGATCTTATTAACAGTGAATTGTTCACCTGGAAGGAACACCTCATTCATGTTTGTTTTCCACCTCATGAAGCTCAGGCCATTCTCAGGATTCCTTTATCTAGGAATTGCACTGTTGATAAACTGATTTGGAAACATACTGTTGATGGAGAATATACTGTTAAATCGGGATACAGGGCCATTCATGATTGCCTTCATAATGATCATCTATCTTCGTTTTCTACTGTGTTCACTGACTGGAAGAAGTTTTGGAAACAAACTCATATCTATCCCCGTGTCCTTCTGTTCGCCTGGAGAGTGCTGACTAATTCTATACCCACCAAATCAAATATCAATCGACGATTGACTGACATAGATGCAACGTGTCCAATATGCAAGGTATGTGTTGAAACCACTGACCACCTTATTTTACATTGTTCTTTTTCAGGATCATCTTGGCAAAAGAATGCTGTTATATCTCATCTGATTCATCCATACACAACCATTTCATCATTATTAACCACACTCCTCAAAGATGGTGATAAGGATGCTATATCAAGTTGTCTCTATCAAATGTGGTCCATCTGGAAGGCTAGGAATAACTACATTTTCAACAATTCAATGATCTGCTGCAACAAAATTATTCATGAAGCAAAGACTTTGCAAGCAAGACACGAAGCCGCATGTGGTTCAACTACAGACTCATACAATCTGAGTACTTCCAGATACATGGAGACCACCTGATCAGGGAAAATTCAAGATAAATTTCGATGGTGCTTATTTGGATGGCAAAATGGCAGCTTCAGCAATCTTGAGGGACTCTCAGGGTTCATTCATCATGGCCTATACCAAATGTCAGGATGGAGGAAGCCCCATTGAAGCAGAAGCTATAGGCATTCATCTTTCACTTGTCATCATGGAAAGAAATCATCTGACAAACATCACAGTGGAAGGTGACTGCAGAATCCTTATTGAAGCTATTACACATCAGGAGGATTCTTCTGTCTGGTTAGCTCGTCACACCATTTCAAATGCAAAGAAGTTTCTTAGTTTAAACAGGGAGATTTCCTTCGCTTATGTTCATAGGAGTGCCAACGGTTGTGCTCACCAATTAGCCTCCTTTTCTTTGATTCATTCCAATATGAATTCTCTGCAAATTTATGATAGGATTCCTGAATGTATATATGAACTTGTTCGTAGTGACAGATCCGTTTGTACTTCTGTTTTATGATTGAATGAATGAACTGATGTTTACTCAAAAAAAAAAACACATGAGTAGAGATGTTTGGCACAAGCTTTTAAACCACAGAATTACATGTTTAAAACTGAGGGACGAAGTAAATATGGAGCTAACTTCAACTCCGTTACTTGGGCTACAGCTGCTTTTGCTTTTGCTTTGTTAACGAAATCACACTCCCCAAGAGCCAAGAAAAGAATACAATTGACTATTGCTCTCGACACCCCTATCGACAAAGAATATATATATGTGTATATATATATACGCAGCAGAGATTCAAGGACATTGCGATTCCATCAATTCCGGCTGCCACAAGAAAATGCAGACCATCTCTGAGTGGACAAACTGAAGTAAGTGCAGGAGGAAGGAATAAAATGAAGAGTCCACACCGAGACTATGGGTTCTGGAAGAAAATTTCTTCAGTATGGTTGCCGATTTGCCTGCTCATCATCATCATTGCTCGCTGAGCTTAGAGTACCAAAGCTTCTTCTGGCACACCAACAGCTTCTCCTTCTCGACGTTGTACTCCGTGTCGTGCTTCTGGCAACCCCACCTCATCCCTTTGGCGAGAGTGGCTGCCGCGTCTACGAAGTAGTTGGATTCGCGAATTATCACGTAGCCGTTAGGACGAACGATCCGATCCATCTCAAGGAGCACGTATTTCATTTCACATCTGCAGCAGTAATTGCAAGAAAGTTGGATAAAAATGGACGAGGGAATAAAAAGAAACATGCGATATTGCGGAAAGACTTTAAAGATACAAAGAACCACCTAAACCTTTTAACAATATGATTTAACCTTGAAATAAACACTAGTATTGTATAATAGTTAAATGATCAAAATATGATGCAGATTTGGTTAAACATACACTTATGACTAACCAGCGAGGTTCGCAGTATTGGTACCGGAATCGGACCCTTCCTATGAGTATCGGGATCGGCAATACTGGCAGTTTCAGATCGGAGTATCGGACTTTTTGGTATCGAAAAACAAATATTTGTTAAAATTTTAGAAAAAAACCTATTTTATATATTTAGGCATAATTTTAAGTATTGTCTGCATTGTTTCTTAGTAATTTTGGAATTAAATAAAATACTAGTCACCCTTGCCGATTGGTTTACCTAGTATAGACAAGTTTACATGTTTTTACAACCTTACTATGCATTTACACCCTTGATGATTGGTCTTTTTCATTCAATTTTCTTTCCCTAGAAGAGAGGCCCCGGTGTAGGTATAGGTCGGTATTGGATCGGAGGTATCGACCGTAGTTCGGCATCGGCTGATAACGCAAACTATGCTAACTAGAAGAAGCACATATCATCATTAACCATTACTATAATCATAATCATTACAATAGAAACTAAGTTTCCTGGTCAACTATGCTGCAAAATAAAATCAATGCATAAGCCAAAAAACAGAGATCAGAATCTTGCAAATTGGGAATGTGGGATTGGCATATAATCAACTCTCATTTATATCCCAAATGGAAGGATTCAGCAAACATCTGATTTTTGTCCCATAGTTGTCGACTTCCAGCAGTAATGCAAGAAGTCATACATGCAACAAAAAAGTTACAAAGCCTTCTATCCCAAGCTTTTGGGTCGGTCATTTAAAGTTTTAAACCTACTTCTTCCATTAAACCCTGTTAAAGGTCATGTCCTCTATAACAATTAGCAAATATCATACCCTTGTTTGCAGCCCCAACCCAAGTTTCCCCTTAGTTCTAGCATATCCTTCGACTAATATCCTATTCCTATCAGTCTTAACCGTTGCATCTAATACCGTTTCTGCGTCAGCCATATGGTGAGGACATGACAAAATCGGTGGTCTATAGCATGTCATTTATACATAATACATCCAACATATGTGACTGTGTCAGTTATCCCTTATGCAGTTTTAAGGGTTCCTAGCATAGAAAAGGAATTGCTAGAGAAGTAAGTTTGCTAAGATAATGTAGTTGAGCTGTTGATGTTTTATCATGAGCTGGAACTTTATCAATGCTGGCATCTAGCTGGCAACTCTCAATCTTTAAAAAGCTTAATCTTTGCATTATCATCTAAACTCTTCAGTGCTAAGTATGACATGCTTAGAAACATGCACTGCACACATGGTGGAAATTAATCATAAAGATGGGCCTTTTTTGCCAAAGAGGTAAATGGATATGGGAGTCGAGCCAAAAAAATATATAATGCCACATCTACATAATGTTGTGAGAGTATTGCAACGAATTACGAATATGAGAGCCACATAACAATGTTGGAGGGAAACCTAAAAGGCCTGCCTAGCACCATCATTGACTAAATAACAAGGATGTCTAGATTTATCATGGCAGTGTGTTTCTGATGATCAAGGGATACCAGAACTGAAATTCCAAGAGTACAGTACGGGACTAAACCCAAGCAAAGTTCATTGTAATATAGTAATATTGTTGCAACACCAGTTCTATGTCACAAGAGATTCATAAGTATAACTAGTAAGTTCTTTTATTCTTGAGTGCAGTCATCAAGCAATTGAAAGTTCAGTCACCATAACCATGGTCCAGACAAGCTTGTTTCTTTTGAGATACTAAAGAACTAACTCTACCAGTGGATCAACCAAAGGAAATATGAAAGCACTACTCGAACATCTTACCTATGACTTTCAGCAGTGAATAGGCCATCAAGATGCAAGAGATCATAAGTTCGAGGATATGTTGAAAATGCCTCACACCTACAAAGAGAAATATAACTACAATTTAGTTCTGAATCAATTTATTCTAAAGAAACAGGTACATGATGTGCACACTTTAATAAGCATGTATGGACATAATATGGATTTAAATGATAGCACATGTATAAGTTTAACAACACTTTGTTCAATGAAAGTATGAGAACTTACTGTCACAAGCCCAAGCACAAAGGTGTCAGCACGCGCACAGAACGTGCACATAATTGGATGAATATTGGAGAAGCTTAGCATGCATTACCAAAGTGGTTGCATTAATCAAGAAACTCATTTAGGAGGAATTATGGTATATAGTTTGATTGCACATTAGTGGGTGGGTGCAACACCAAAAATAGATGAAAAGTAGTCAAGAAACTTGCATAGAAATATCCAAAGATGACTAATATATGCATCCAGTCCTTGAATTTAAGCTGAAATTTGAGTAGAAATATTTTAACTGGAAACCTTTAATCTAGAGATAATTAGTATATTGCTCAGATTATTTCATACTTCTCTACTTTTATTAGTCAGGAAACCAAGGAAATGGCTTAGCATCGAAACTGATAATTTAAGAAATAACTTGTGAAAATAAATTAGTAAAAATAGAAAATTGATGAAAGACAGTTTTAAGAACTCTTTTGTTTACTCCCCTAAAAATCAATCAGATGGGAGAAAACTTGTGCAAACATGCATGACCATTTACTATGAAACTTCATAGTATGTGTTGGACCTTGTTTTCAGAACAGTTGATAAAGTGTGCTGCATATTCTTCAACAAGAACATTAAAAGAGAATACCTACAATGCTTCTCATCTACTGTTTCTAGTTCTTTTAAAGAGAAATCGTGAGGTGAGGTTTCTAAGGTACTTAAATTTGTTTTAAGAAACACGGGGTGAAAATACTTGTACTTTCCGCGGCTTATGCATGGACATTTATGAATGCAAGTATGTGTAGATTTACTCACCAATCATGGTAGGTACCGATTAGACCTCTGTCATAGATTGCACCAAGGGAATGAGGACCATAGGATGAGACAACATTCATTACCCACAAAGGAGATTTTATAAGAGCAGCTGCAAACCCTCCAAATAATGTATTCATATCCATTACATTCCGAATCTTATCAGTTCCAAGAGCCGGGAGCAGAGTCTTGTAGTGCTTAACCCTGACGTTCCATTTGCCATTATCATGCTTGAAAGCATTAGCATTGCCACCGGGAACAATGGAGACACGCTCAGAAGCCACGTTCAAACGGTCAGGCCATCTGGGAGTAGATTTCAGTGACAGCTTCTTTAAGTTTTGGCTCGGGATGGTAAGGCAAGGCCGAAGTGGAACGTACCATGCTGCATCAGGATCTGTGCTGTCATCACACTTAGGTGGATAGGAGGATGGAGCAAGTTTATCATAGCAGCTATTGTCAGGAGACTTTTGCCATACTGCAATATCATCCTTCTTATTGTATAATTTGAAGCACATGCTGGTTAGCAACTTTTTCAATTTATCAAAATCTCCTTTCTGCTCCTCCACTGTCGTGTTCCACCCCCGCCATCTGTTCTCATAATTTACAGGCGGTCCAGAAAGAACCCAAAAGCCACCAGGCCTGAGTATTCTGTGTACTTCTTGAAGGTATATTCCACCTGTAACATGATGGTTCAATATATACAGAGTTATGTCAAACTCAATCCTAATCATTTAAATGCTTAAATTGACCGGCACTAAGACCATGACAAAAATGAGGACATTCTCCCTACAAAATGACATGGAAACAGAAGAACAATTATGAGGTATGACTCTGCCCCTTTTACGGTAAACTAGTTACAAAAGATGTTCAAACCAAAAACAACTGTGAATTCAAAATTTGAAAATATTTTAATGCTCAACTAGAATTACATCCAGATCAAGTAAAACTTGGAAGAAGAAAAAAAAGGATTACCAAATTCTGTCCACGGGATAAGACATCTGGAGCAGTGAGCCATATCGAATGAGTTAGCTGCGAAGGGAAGCCGGTGCATAGATATGATGCCCAAAATTGCTGGAATTCCACGTTCGAGAGCGAACTGAACTTGAGCCTCATGATTATCTCTAGGTGCAAGAGAAACAGTCAAAATTCCGCGGTCCAACAAATCGCCTCCCCAGCTTGCAACCTAGAAAGGAAAGACGGAAATTATTGCAGGAAAAATCTAAACAAATAAAAATAACAAGTAGGCTAAGTGAAGTCATGCTGGAGTACAAGTCAAAAGTGTTGTTTCCACAAAAATGCCTAGCATGTAAGTTCCTCACAAAATCACAATAAATCAGGTAAATTCTGAAATCACATTGCAAATGGAAGGATATGTGAAACAGTTCTCCGCTATCACTATGGGATGGGCATGTACTCACCCCGCAACCAGTATCAATTGCAGTTCTGATTGTTCCATCCGTCATTTCAGGAATCAGGTCTTGCATCAAGTCCACATATGCACCAACTCCATGGGGGAACATGGTACCTCCACCAGGGAAGAGGAATTTCTCTCCTTCCTTTCTCAGCCAGTTCTGATTGGACTTCTGACTGTTTATCCAGTCATAAGGTACATTTCTGAACAAATAAAAGAATGTTATTCGTCAGTTCACTATTGGTGAGAAATGAGGGTTAAAATCAGATGTGCCAATTAAAGAAATGAGCAACACATTGGTCGAACGAGAAAAGGTGAGCAAACATCAATGGGTACCTGTACCAACACTCATCTCTGCTCTTTGGCCATCTGATTGGTGACTTGTAACCATCTGGGGGAGGTACTAAGCATACCTTCCTTTCAGGCATTGCTGGACAGTGACGTTCCATAAAGCTAAGCCTGTAATTTCCATACTTCCTCCATCTCTGTCAGAGAACAAATCCGTCCCATGTCAGAAAAATGTGGTAACCTCTTTGTCAAGATTGATAGATTGTTTCAGCAGAAGATAGTTTATTGGTAAACAGGCAATTCCAAATATTGTTTGCTGAAAAAGTAGTGCATTATAATTTTGACTTCACTTTCTTGATATGGGAGATACTAGTATTAATATGATATATTTCTTTTGCAATATGGAAGTAAAAAAATGGAATTGTTATTGTACAATTGAAGAGACATAATAATATTTAAGCATTGATTTAAAAAAAATTAGAAATAACCTAATCCATCAAGATTTTCGACACTTGGGAAATCATTGAATTCATAATATTAAAGAAAGTCAAAATAGAAATTAGATGTTCATTAGTTGAAATGATACCCAAAAAAAAGCCTTTCCCTTTAAAGCTTTGGTTGGCTTTTCAAAAATTCTAGGTTCTCTCTCATCAATTAAAACTTTTTGTCCTCCTTGAGACTTCTATCCAGGTTTCATTTTCATCAGTATCTAGTATTAAGTAGAGAAAGCAAGCCATACCTTAGGGTCTGTGCAAGGTGTATAATCTTGATAATCAATACCACATTCAGGGAATGCAATAGCCTTTGTCTGAAGAGGGGCTACTGAAGTATCTTTCTGGGATTGAGCTGCCGGGACAGCAAGTTTCTTGGAGAATCCAAGCTTCTCAGAACAAAAGATTCCTCCAAGATAGAATGACAATCCACATAGTATTACAAACATTAAAGCCACTGGGACTGCCCTTGAATTCTTACAAGGCTGGGTCCCTGGCTTGGCATCTTTACTCTTCATTTTTTAAAAATTTGAGACCTACAAGAAGCAAAACACACAGTATTACATGTCAGATACCAAAGTTCAAGAAAATGACTAAAAGTCATGTAACATCATGTACAGAAAGAAACATGTGCAACAATGAACAATTTTAAATGGATAGTTTCAGATCCGATTAAACTAATTCCAATGCATGTGGCATACATGGGATAAAGTTCGCATTTGCGGAGGCAAATATATACAAAGTTAATATTATCTCCAAAGAAAAAAATTCAAACTCGAAAATGATCTTTCTGATTTTGAAGAACAAGTGGCAAGGATTTGTTTAGAAAGATATCGTCCTTTTACAAGATTGTAATTATTTCATAAGTGTGACAAAAAATTGTAACATGAAAAGTGTTTAATCATAGCATGACAATGGATCTAAAATTTATTTGCACTAAACATAGAAAAGTAGGGAAAAAAGCTTTTGAAATAACTTTACACCATTGATATAACAGTCTTAGCCCTCCCTATTACTTTAGATTCTTGTAGTAGTGAAGTCCACAAACCTATTTTGGTTATTTTAAAATGTCTTCATGCTAATAGTAATTGTATCCATCAAGTACTCTTATTTTAGGCTTAATGTTAGAGAATTCTCATTTGTTCTTTCACGTCTGTTGATGTCCTGATCTTGTGTACAAGATCAAAGTTCATTGCCCAATAAATTGACAATATGCCTTACTTTATATATATATATATATATATATATATATATATATATATATATATAATTCCAGATACTTGTTTGGTGGTGCATGTCTCTTCTTGTTGCACAAAGCCACTTCAAAAAACCAACCTTACTTATTCGGAAAAGAAATTGCCCCTTACCCATAAATCACTAATAAGTCATGATTAATGCAACAGAATGTACTTGACAGCATGCAATTAGAGGTATACCCTTTGTCATTTGACATTCAGATTAAGGAATTCGTTATAAAATTGCCCCTTACTATCATAAATCACTAATAAGTTATGAATAATGCAAACGGAATGTACTAGACAGGGTGCAATTAGAGGTAAACCCTTTGTCATTTGACATTCAGATTATGGTAGAATCTACCAACCATGGCAACCTGACATGACAGGAAAAACGAAAATGCCTAGAGCTTTCAGAAATAGAATAGAGTACAAGAAGTCATAATGCGGCCGAAAGATTATTATTGTGATACTAAATATCACCATGTTAATTCATTACTGCACCATAATTTAGAGAACTAGAACTAAAGCTGCACCTAATACTAAATAAATCCATAATATTTCCCTATCACACATGGGCGGACATAGAAGGGGTCGAGTGGGGTCAACTGACCCCACTGAAAATGCAATATATATATATATATATATATATATATATATATATATATATATATATATATGTATATATATATATATATATATATAAAAAAAAAAAAATATATATATATATATATATATATATAAGATGTGAAATTAAAATTGATTTAAAATTTAATTTGATTTTGTAAAGAAAGGAACAATTGGACATTGGACAAACAGCAACTATAAAAATGTTTGTGTGTCCGCCCCTGCTACCATGTGCTGGAAATTAAAGCTCTAATAGCCAAAGCCTACAATCCAGTCTTAAAGAGAACCATGACACATAAGTATGCAAGTCTTTGTTTGTACCTAACTTCCCAAAAATGAACCGTCGTACCACCACAAATAACAAGATATGTATAAATGACAACCAACAAAAAAAAAATGAAGCAATTAACTTCATCGTCAGATCAACCCAACATAAATACCACAGTCACCTTCTATATCGCAGATAGACCTAATTACAGACAGGCGGAGCTAAATCTTAAATTCCCCAATATTATTGATATATGAGTAATTACTCTAAAACTGAATGAATGCATACAAAAAATTTGGTTTTATTTTGTTCAACAAGCTACGTTGCCTGACACAAATACGACACAAATCAGAAACGATGCTGATTTTGGAGTGTCCTATCGCATTTTGGACTATCTATGTCGTGTCCGATAAGTGAAAGACACAAAGCAACATGGAACAGCAAGGATTTTTGGAGTATCAGGTGCTTTTCTAGTTCACAAGCTAGGGACCCGTAAAGAAATGAAAAGAGGAATCTGATCCTAGTACATAGATCCAAGGAAGCATGAATGTTTATGAAATTTTCTTTGGATATTGGATCCCCACGTCAGGAAAAACAAGTCATGGAATAATAAACTAATGAATGATTATTGATTCTTTCTTAGGAACAAGATAGACATATCACGACCATAGCTAAATACTTCTCTAGTTCTCATAAGCATACAAAGGAATCTTTAGAAAATGGTCAATTCAACCGCTCGATCTACAAATAGGTATAAAGGAATGCCGGCGTAAACGAAAAAGGAAACAATATTAGGTCATTTCAGCAAACAAACTCCGTATGTGTGTGTGTGTGTGTGTGTGTGTATGCTCAAAAACCGGCCGAGTGGTCTCATATTATGGAACCAACCTATGTAACAACCGTTGGATTTGGATTGCATGACTGAGATTACACATGTATTTTTAGAAGAAGGAAATATTATTGAAGAACTCCAAAATCACAAAACTATAACACAGCCCCAGAATATATATATATATATATATATATATATATATATATATATATATATATATATTGAAAGAAGGTAATTGTGACGAATGCTCTTACCGAAAATCGATCTCCTCACCACTCGGGCCACATGCATCTCTCTTAACCACTAGGCTAGAGGTCATATATATATATATATATATATATATATATATAATATATATATATATATATATATATATAGAGAGAGAGAGAGAGAGAGAGAGATGAAACCTCTGAAATAGAAAAACCTAGATTACACGAAGTTATGCCTGTCCCCTAGCACAATTTGGAGTTATATAAACCTCTGAAGTAGAAAAACCTAGACTACACGGAGTTATGGCTGTGTCCTAGAATATTTTTGAGTGTCAGTGCCGTGTCCAACACGCGTCTGACGCAACGCGACACGGGCAGGGAACCGCGAAAGACTACAAATGATTGTAGAAGTAAACATTAGCACTGAATTTCCAATAACAACGATTGCTCTAACAAAAATGCTATTTGACTCCCAAAATATTTGGGTGATGTCATCTCACATTATATGGCATATGACATGGTTGCTGACATGGCAGCTGACATAGCACAATTTAACATTAAAATTAAAATTAAAATTAATATTAAATTAACATTACATTAACATGATAATTAACATTAAAATTAACCTTAACATTAAAATTAACATTAATATTGATATTAATATTAACATTAAAATTAATATTAATATTAACATTAACATTAAAAAAAATTGGGTTAATATTAACATTAAAATTAATATTAACATTAACATTAAAAAAAATTGGGTAATTAATTTTTTGGTTAAAATTTGTCATGTCAGCTATTGTCAGCTGTCATGTCAGATGCCATGTAATAGGAGATGGCATCACCCAAATATTTTTGGAGCCAAATAGCATAATTATTGATTTATTGCTCTAAAATTCAAAAGCAACTTCCTCCGCAAATCTACACTTTATCAGCTAATAGGAAGGAGCCAGCAGATCTACACTTGATAGTAAATTCTTTCCAAAAAAAGTATATATATAAAAGTCATTTTTTTTATTGATTGAATCGGCACTAAAGCGCGTAGTTTGATCGGATCTATCATTTAAGAAGCAGAAATGGGACGAAAAAAATATCCAGAATTAGAAAGGACTTCCAAATTCTCTCGGATCTCCCATTCCTAGCAACTGATAAAACGTCAGAGATTATTAAAAAGAAAAAGAAAAAACGCAAAAGAAAAAAAATTTGAAAGGAACGCCAAAATAAATCCGATCAAATTCGCGTCGACAGCTGATGCATGATTCTCTATCGCAGCAACAAATTTTGAAGCAGCAGATCCTCTTCTATTCAAAATTGTTCCAAAATCAACAACAACTTCAAATTTTACGCAACAGAATCAACACAAACAGAAACAACTCCAAATGAAAAAAATTAAAATTCGAAAAAATGTGGAATTTCGATGAACGACATGGGATTACTAAATAGAGAGAGAGGGAGGAGAAATTACCTAGGGCTAGGAGAGATGTTGCGTCTCCTCTCTCTAAAGAATAGAGAGAGAGACGAAATGAAATGAAGTGAAATGAAATGCTCAGAGTCACATGAATGTATATGTATATATATATGGAGATGGAGAGTGAATGTGAGTGCATATAGAACTTACTTTCTACTTTTATAGCTGTCTTCTTCTGGCGGTGCTTGGAGACACCTACCGCATGCATACCATAACTCACCAAATATATATATATATATATATATATATATATATATATATATATATATATATAAAGAAAGAAAAAATATATATATATATAATTTTTTCTTTTCTCAAAATTATATTTTCTACTATATAATACGACTTTGAAGACTTTGACCACTATAGTTTAAAAAGAATTAAGAAAAATTATAATTTTAAACTTTCTCTCTTTTACTTTATATCATATTTTTTATTTTTTCGCATAACCGAATATTTCCTCTTTTAATCATATATATCCATAACAAATTATAATTAAATCTAAATTAAATGTCTATAAATTTAATTAAAATATAAACATATATATATAACAAATATTAATTTAAATATTTAAATTATATTTTGATAATATTATAAAGAAAGAAACTATTATTTTACTACACATGCTTTTACTAGTATATATAATTACATTTCTGGAAATTGCTGAGAAATCCAATTTCGGGGTTGGTTTGTATGAAAAATCCACCCGCATGATGGCTTTTATGAAATGTCCATAATTATATAATTCCACGTTAAATATAAGATTTCCTTTAGATGCTATGTATTTACAAAATTGACATTTTCATAGTACCAAAATTACCCCTTCGCACAAATTTGGTCATATATATATATATATATATATATATATATATATATATATATATATATATTCACGACCCGATTCCAACTATTTGGGTCTAGTCAGATCATGCCCAGCCTGCACCGTTGTTGAGACGGCGGCAGTAAGCTGTTCAGTAGCAGGCAACCATACAACAACACTATATTTGTCACAACATTAGCTTCGGAAATAAACTTTATTTAAACTGAATTTAATACAATGAAAAGTTCTGAAGGGAAATACAGAATTTGAAAATGAAATCAAAAATGCAGAAAATAAAATCTATCTATCAGCCTCAGTCCCATCGTCCTCCTGCGGGGACTCTGGCAGCACGACAGGGTACAACTCAGGATCGTAATAGCTGTTGTAACACAGCTCAGCATCATCCCCTAAAATGTTATCTCTAGTCAGGAGGGAGCAAAGTATAATCCATACTAATTTAAACAGTTAATTAAGAAATTGAATCATGCAGTTCTAAACAAATTTAAAACAGGTTTGTTACAGTAGAAATCAGTGTTTTGAACAGGTAATGACATATGACCGGCTTGGGTTTGTTACAGTAATGGATAAAGGGTTTTGTTACAGTATGGTCATAATCATTACGCTATTCCCCAGTCCCCGATAGTTACAGTACAGTACCCAGTGTGATTCTCGTGTTTGAATCGTGGTTTAGACATGCATTAAAACGATTAAATAAATAACTGTAAATTTACATAAACTATACTTGCCTCAATGTTAAGTGACTGGAGGGGAAGAAGATTCCGAGATGTGACGATTTTAGGGTTGTCCTCGAATTCCTACATTCGAGAGATAGACCCAACTGTCAGGCTAACCAACATAGCTATACTAGTTACAATCTCTACTTGCGTCCTAGTCCGATTTTAGTTATTTAATTTACAGCTAACGTTTACGTCGCAACTACGTGCGTTTGATTAAGCCGGTTAATTGGATTATTTGAAAATAACACAAGAATCAATTTAACTTTGGAAAACTTTGTGTTTTCGTAATATATTTATAAAAACATAGTTTTCTTTTAATGATAAATCATGAACTAGTTATTTTTCTAATTTTTCATCCATTTAATTAATTCTCAATTAATCATAAAATTACGCTCTAACTACGATTTAAACGTCTAATCAAAAACCACCCAAGATCACATCCACCCAGAAAATAAAATAAAAATCTACGCTACACAATACAAGGGCACAGCTAAACATCCTAGAGTGGGCTTATGCCCTGTACAATTATTTTTACATCAAATAAGAGAAAAATGATTTAATTTCTAAATAGAGTGCAGTAAATAAATAACTATATTAAATAGCCTAAATATTAAATAAAATAATTTAAAATAAATGCTAAAAGTCTCAGACTCGGTCCATCATCAAAATCCAGCTAATACCACAACGCCCGGTCGGACCGGTGCGTTTGCATTTCGCCGGGGCCCACAGACCGGTACGGTCGTCGCCCGAAAATTCAGTTTTAAATTCATTTCCGAAAACCAATTTTGAAATCAAAATAAATATAGTTTTGTAAAAATTTGGGCAGCATTTCCTCTATTTCGGGACAAACCCAAAACTGGGAAATGCGCCACAGAAACCTGCAATTATTCCAACCCAATAATAATCCGGCAAATATATCCACCGAAATAATTTCCAAAACCACCAGAAATAATTCCCAATCCACAGAACTTTCCGAAATATCCGGGAATCCCACAATCAAACCAAACCACACAAAACCCAGCAAATAAAAACACAGAAATATGCTAACGCAGTTAACCGAATAAAATACGCAGCTAATCGGATTTTCCAAAAGGGAAACCGGGGACCGATTCTCATCATGAACTCTACGGGAGGGACGAACTACTATGATTAACAAGGGTTTACCAAATTCCGTTGGCGGGGAGCCGCGGGAAAAGCTTGGGAAAGACCGAAACGACGTTCGGACAGCAGGAGCTCCGCGGATCCGGACAACAGAAGCTCCACAGAGCGCTGGACATCAGGAGAGGGTCCGCGGGAGAGGGGCTGCGCGCTGGGCAGCGCGGAGAGGGGAGCCGCGGGCAGATCTGGCCCGCTGGAAAGCGGCACGGACGGCGGCAGTACGCCGGAAGGGCGCTGTCGCGGGGATGGGCGCGGGACCTCGCCGGAAGGGCGCGGCCACGGGGATGGGCGCACGGACAGCGGCGCCTCGGGGACAGAGCTCCGCCGGGAAGGCGAACGGCAGGGGCTGGCGCGGGGGTCGCGCGGACGAACGCGGCTCGGGGTGGCCGGAGGGCGCCGGCGGGGGCTGGCGCAGGGTGGAGTCGCCGAAGCTCGGGCGCGGGTGAAGGGTTTGGGGAAGGAGGAAGAAGAGGGGAGAGTTGGGAAAGAAAGAGAGAGGTGGGGAGTGCTATGGGAAAAATGGAGTTGGCTCCAACAGAGGGATTGTGGTTTCTTAAGGAGAAGTAAAGAGAAATGGTTGTGCTGTGAAGAGAAGATAGGGGAGTGAGTTAATATTTAGTGGTGGTGAGAGGAGTTCGTGGAGAGAAAGAAGTGGGCTGACCATTGAACGTGTGTGTGAGATGAGAGGGGTGCTGGTCCTACGGGACCAGCTATAAAGTTCATTTTTTTTAATAGTTAACCAAACTCAGAATTGGGAAAGGAATAGAAGGGATGGGCTCGGGCCTGGGTCTGGGCTCGAACTCGGGTCCAAAATCCAAAAATCCAAGTTGATTATAATTTTCAAAATTCTTTTCACCCACAAATAATTAATAATTATAATAATAGTAATAATAATAATAATTGAAAACGTTTTATTAATAATACAAAAGTTCTATTTAATTAATCTACGAAATACTGGGTTTCACAATCTTCCCTCCTTAGAAAATTTCGTCCTCGAAATTAAAGTAAGGTTAGGGATTACCTCAAGTCTCAAACAGGTACGGGTACTGCTCCCGCATCTGGTCTTCTCGCTCCCAGGTCGACTCGCCTGGTGAGTTGTGACGCCACATTACTCTGACTATTAGCGTCACGGTGTTCCTGGTCCTCTTTTCGCCTTGGTCCAAAATTGCCACTGGTTTCTCCGGCACTGTGAGGCTTGGTCCAATCTCCAGCTCTGAATGATCTAGAATATGGCTCGGATCTGGGATGTAGCGTCTCAGCTGCGAGACGTGGAAGACGTTGTGGACGCCTTCGAGACTTGGGGGTAGAGCTACCCGATAAGCCACTTCTCCAATCCTGTTAAGTATCTCAAATGGACCAATATACCTGGGGCTCAATTTTTCTGCTCTGCCGAAGCGAATTGTTCCTCTGGTAGGCGAGATCTTCACAAATACACTGTCGCCTTCTTCAAACTCCAAGGGCCGTCTGCTGCAATCGGCCCAATGCTTCTGCCTGTCTTGTGCTATCCGAAGCTTGTCTCTAATCATTCTCACTTTCTCTGCTGCTTCGGTCACCATCTCGGGTCCAAGCATCACTCGTTCTCCGACGTCGTCCCAGGCAAGAGGGGTACGGCAACGACGTCCATAGAGTGCCTCGAACGGTGTCATCCCGATGCTAGCTTGGTAGCTGTTGTTGTAAGAAAACTCTACCAAGTGCAAGTGGTCTTCCCAAGACCCTCCAAATTCCAGGACGCAAGATCTCAGCATATCTTCCAGCGTCTGGATAGTTCTCTCCGATTGCCCGTCAGTCTGAGGGTGGTAGGCGGTGCTGAACTTCAGTTGGGTCCCCAAGCTGTCATGCAAACTCTTCCAAAAATATGAGGTAAATCTGGTATCTCTATCAGATACAATACTTACCGGAACTCCATGAATCCGGTAGATGTGCCGCATGTACAGTACTGCCAACTTCTCGGTGGATAAACCAACCTTGAAGGGGATAAAGTGAGCTGACTTTGTCAGTCGGTTCACTATAACCCAGATGGCATCCTTCCCTCCTTGAGATCGAGGTAGTCCCGATACAAAATCCATCGTGATGTGCTCCCATTTCCACTCCGGGATGTCGAGCGGCTGCAATAATCCTGCTGGTCTCTGCCTGCTAGCTTTAACTTGCTGACAAATTAAACATCTTGCCACATACCTGGATACGTCTTTCTTCATTCCGTACCACCATACTATAGTTCGTATATCCCGGTACATCTTGTTGGCTCCAGGGTGTATAGAGTACTGCGACTGGTGCGCTTCTTGCATCAGCTCGTTCCTCAGTTCGCCAGTAGGTACGCACAGTCTCGTACCATTCTTCAATGCTCCGTTGCTGGCGATTGAGAATCCTTCCAGTGTTCCCGCCAGCACTTGGTCTCTGAGTTTGCAAAGCGTCTCGTCTTGAAATTGTGTCTCCTTGATCTTGTCCATAAGACTCGAACGCACTTGCAACTGCATCAAAGTTGATTCAGCTCCTGGTACGATGACTTCTCTTCCAAGCTTCTTCATTTCTTCCTCGGGCAGTACAATTTCCAATCCAAGCTTCTCCATGTCCTCCAGCAAATGGCGCTCCTTGGTCAAGAACATCGCCATTGGGTATCGACTAAGTGCATCTGCAACAACATTAGCCTTACCCGGGTGGTACTGCAGGTTGATATCAAAGTCCTTCATTAGCTCCAGCCATCGTCTTTGTCTCATGTTCAGCTCCTTCTGAGTGAAAACATATTTCAGACTTTTGTGGTCTGTAAATATTTCTACTCGCTCTCCGTACAGGTAATGCTTCCAAAGCTTCAAGGCAAAAATCACCGCTGCAAGCTCCAGGTCATGTGTGGGGTAGTTCTTCTCATGAGTCCGCAATTGTCTAGATGCATAGGCAATCACCTTCCCGTGTTGTTGAAGAACGCAGCCCAGTCCTTTTCCGGAAGCATCACTATAGATTGAGAATCCTCCGGTACCTGCGGGTAGCGCAAGTATCGGTGCAGTAGTGAGCCTCTTCTTCAGTTCCTCAAAAGCTGACTGGCACGCTTCAGACCAAATGAACTCTTCATTCTTCCTGGTAAGCTTCGTCATTGGCTCCGCAATCTTGGAGAAATCCTTCACGAACTTCCGGTAGTAGCCAGCCAGTCCCAAAAAGCTCCGGATTTCTGCAACCGAGCTTGGTGCAGTCCACTTCTCGATAGCAGCTATCTTCTTTGGATCCACCGAAATTCCTTTTCCTGTGACAACATGGCCCAAAAATTCTACCTTGTCTAAAAAGAATTCACATTTTGATAGCTTACCATAGAGCTTCTCCTTCCTCAAGGTACTCAGCACTTTCCTCAAGTGCTCTTCATGCTCTTCCTCCGTCTTCGAGTAGATCAGTATGTCGTCGATAAAGACAACGACGAACTGGTCCAGATATTCATGGAAAACCTTGTTCATAAGGTTCATAAATACCGCAGGAGCATTTGTCAGTCCAAACGGCATGATCAAGAATTCAAACTGTCCATACTTGGTGTTGAATGCCGTCTTGGGAATATCTTCCTTCCTGACCTTGATTTGATGGTAGCCTGATCTGAGATCAATCTTAGAAAATACCTTGGCTCCGCTCAGTTGATCAAACAGGTCGTCGATCCGGGGCAGGGGATACTTGTTCTTGATGGTGATGTTGTTCCGCGCCCGGTAGTCTATGCACATCCTCACAGTTCCATCCTTCTTGGGCACGAACAATACTGGTGCTCCCCAGGGTGAAGCTTCGTCTCTGATGAATCCTTGCGACTTCAGCTCGTCGATCTGATCTTTCATCTCCTTAGCCTCCTTAGGGTTGACTCTGTAGCATCCCCGAGAAATAGGGGAAGAGCCGGGTACTAGATCGATGGTGAATTCCACACCTCGATCCGGCGGCAATCCTGGAAGATTATCTGGAAAGACATCCATAAATTTCGCAATGATAGGATGAGGAGGCCCGGGTTCTTCGGTGATAGAGGAGTAGGTGATACTCTTCATATCTTCCGGAGCCCGAGAGATTTCAAACTCCGGTTCTCCTGGTGGGCTGAAGATTACACAACCTCGGTGACAATCAATCAGCGCATGCTGCTCACTTAACCAGTCCATCCCTAGGACTACATCATAGTTGGGCAGGGGCATCACTAGTAAAGGTGTTGAAAACTGATGGCCAGATATGGTTATGGGACAATTACAAGCCTCAGTGATGGGTATAGGTCCACCACCGGTCATAACCCTACTAATCACTTTGCTAAGTCCCGAATCTATGTGGTGTGCAGATATAAACTTGGATGAAATGAAACTATGTGATGCACCCGAATCAAATAGTACAAGAGCAGGATGTGAAAACACGAAAATGGAACCTGTGATAACATCTGCGGTTGGTTCCTGCTCTGGCTCCTGCTCGTCAGCTGCTAGGGCATAAGCTCGTCCGGTCTTCTGTTGATGATGTCCAAACTGTTGCTGCTGAGTAGGTAGGGGAGCTTTCTGCTGGTTGGTTCCGGGCCGGTGGCCTGACTTGGGACAGTCCTTCACTTGGTGGGTGGCAGACTCGCAGACTAGGCAGTGACCTAGCCTCTTCCTGCAGATATCCGACTGGTGGCCCGGCCTCTTGCAATAGTCGCAGATAGGGATCTGCTTCTGGTGTGCCCGGTCATTGTTCCTCGCCTGATGATGATGCTGCTGATGCGAGGGCCTGTTGTTGTTGTTATTGCTGACATGGGGCTTCTTCTGATTACCCTGGTAGTTGCTATTCCCAGGGTACTCCCTCTTGGATCGAGAAGGCTGGCTCTTCTCTACATCTTGGGCTCGGGTCAGGATCCGCTCATAAGTCTTCGCGCCACCTGCGATCACATGGGTATGAATCTCTTCTCGTAAACTATACCTGAATCGCTCGGCACGATCCTTCGGGTCAGCTACCAGGTTCTTGGCAAAGCGGCTTAGTCGGCCGAACTCTGCCACGTACTCGCTGACCGTCATGCTTCCCTGCTTCAGGTCTTGAAATTGTCTCTCCATGTCCCGCATCTCCGATGTCGGGAAGAACTTCTTTCGGAACAGCTTCTTGAAAGTGTCCCAGTCGAGCTGCTTGTCCTGGAGTCGGAGTTCATTCCGATACCAGATGCTCGCCACGTCCTGTAGTTGGAGTCCTACAGCTTCAGCCTTGAGGTCCTCTGGAAGTCGAGCGACGCTCAAGAGACGCTCCATATGATCTAGCCATTCATCGGCGTAGACGATACCCTCGGTTCCTTTGAAAGGTCGAGGGTTTTGCTTCTTAAAAGTCTCTATGTCACCGACCTTCAAACATCATTATATCTCCCATCAGATTAAATGGCTCTTAAAGTTGCATAAACTAACTCTAGAATTATGCTTACCTTAGCCGGTCTTGATTCCGATTGAGGCGCTTCTCTGCTCTCGAAAGCAGCCATGGCCAGCTTATGGGCATTCTCCCTGCCTTCCTTCATGATCGCGTTTTGTTCGCGATGGGCTTCTGCTTGAGCCTTCTGAGCTTCAGCTTGAGCTTTCTGACCTTCAATTACGCCTCGCAACAGGCTTGCGAGGTCGGAGGAGTTATCGGGCACTGAGGCCACAGCTTGAGCAGCTATCGCTGCAGTGACCTGCACCTCAGCCCGAGAAGAGGTAGGGTTCGCCGCTTGATCTGCAGTTCCAGAAGCGGCACCAGATGCGGGTGATTCATGGGACCGGTCGGTCAATTGCAAGGATGGGGTACGATCGGAAGATGGCACCGCATCACCAGCAGGGGTGGTCGTTCCCTTGGTCATGATCTGGAAGGTTTAGGGTACATATATAAGCAAGGTATCCTACCAGTCTATAATCAAACAAAAATATTTATTTATATAAATCGGTCCTATGTCGTGACAAATCAATGTTCTAGTGTTCTTAATTGTTTCTAGGTAGGTTTTTCTAAGTTGTTGTTGTTGCGACCTGCATGGGCCACCACTGAAAACATGTCACGACCCGATCCCAACTATTTGGGTCTAGTCAGATCATGTCCAGCCTGCACTGTTGTTGAGACGGCGGCAGTAAGCTGTTCAGTAGCAGGCAACCATACAACAATACTATATTTGTCACAACATTAGCTTCGGAAATAAACTTTATTTAAACTGAATTTAATACAATGAAAAGTTCTGAAGGGAAATACAGAATTTGAAAATGAAATCAAAAATGCAGAAAATGAAATCTATCTATCAGCCTCAGTCCCATCGTCCTCCTGCGGGGACTCTGGCAGCACGACAGGGTATAACTCAGGATCGTAATAGCTGTTGTAACACAGCTCAGCATCATCCCCTAAAATGTTATCTCCAGTCAGGAGAGAGCAAAGTATAATCCATGCTAATTTAAACAGTTAATTAAGAAATTGAATCATGCAGTTCTAAACAAATTTAAAACAGGTTTGTTACAGTAGAAATCAGTATTTTGAACAGGTAATGACATATGACCGGCTTGGATTTGTTACAGTAATGGATAAGGGGTTTTGTTACAGTATGGTCATAATCATTACGCTATTCCCCAGTCCCCGATAGTTACAGTACAGTACCCAGTGTGATTCTCGTGTTTGAATCGTGGTTTAGACATGCATTAAAACGATTAAATAAATAACTGTAAATTTACATAAACTATACTTGCCTCAATGTTAAGTGACTGGAGGGGAAGAAGATTCCGAGATGTGACGATTTTAGGGTTGTCCTCGAATTCCTACATTCGAGAGATAGACCCAACTGTCAGGCTAACCAACATAGCTATACTAGTTGCAATCTCTACTTGCGTCCTAGTCCGATTTTAGTTATTTAATTTACAGCTAACGTTTATGTCGCAACTACGTGCGTTTGATTAAGTCGGTTAATTGGATTATTTGGAAATAACACAAGAATCAATTTAACTTTGGAAAACTTTGTGTTTTCGTAATATATTTATAAAAACATAGTTTTCTTTTAATGATAAATTATGAACTAGTTATTTTTCTAATTTTTCATCCATTTAATTAATTCTCAATTAATTATAAAATTACGCTCTAACTACGATTTAAACGTCTAATCAAAAACTACCCAAGATCACATCCACCCAGAAAATAAAATAAAAATCTACGCTACACAATAAAAGGGCACAGCTAAACATCCTAGAGTGGGCTTATGCCCTGTACAATTATTTTTACATCAAATAAGAGAAAAATGATTTAATTTCTAAATAGAGTGCAGTAAATAAATAACTATATTAAATAGCCTAAATATTAAATAAAATAATTTAAAATAAATGCTAAGAGTCTCAGACTCGGTCCATCATCAAAATCCAGCTAATACCACAACGCCCGGTCGGACCGGTGCGTTTGCATTTTGCCGGGGCCCACAGACCGGTACGGTCGTCGCCCGAAAATTCAGTTTTAAATTCATTTCCGAAAACCAATTTTGAAATCAAAATAAATATAGTTTTGTAAAAATTTGGGCAGCATTTCCTCTATTTCGGGACAAACCCAAAACTGGAAAATGCGCCACAGAAACCTGCAATTATTCCAACCCAATAATAATCCCGCAAATATATCCACCGAAATAATTTCCAAAACCACCAGAAATAATTCCCAATCCACAGAACTTTTCGAAATATCCGGGAATCCCACAATCAAACCAAACCACACAAAACCCAGCAGATAAAAACACAGAAATATGCTAACGCAGTTAACCGAATAAAATACGCAGCTAACCGGATTTCCCAAAAGGGAAACCGGGGACCGATTCTCATCATGGACTCTACGGGAGGGACGAACTACTATGATTAACAAGGGTTTACCAAATTCCGTTGGCGGGGAGCCGCAGGAAAAGCTTGGGAAAGACCGAAACGACGTTCGGACAGCAGGAGCTCCGCGGATTCGGACAGCAGAAGCTCCACAGAGCGCTGGACAGCAGGAGAGGGTCCGCGGGAGAGGGGCTGCGCGCTGGGCAGCGCGAAGAGGGGAGCCGCGGGCAGATCTGGCCTGCTAGAAAGCGGTACGGACGGCGGCAGTACGCCGGAAGGGCGCTGTCGCGGGAATGGGCGCGGGACCTCGCCGGAAGGGCGCGGCCACGGGGATAGGCGCGCGGACAGCGGCGCCTCGGGGACAGAGCTCCGTCGGGAAGGCGAACGGCGGGGGCTGGCGCGGGGGTCGTGCGGACGAACGCGGCTCGGGGTGGCCGGAGGGCGCCGGCGGGGGCTGGCGCGGGATGGAGTCGCCGAAGCTCGAGCGCGGGTGAAGGGTTTGGGGAAGGAGGAAGAAGAGGGGAGAGTTGGGAAAGAAAGAGAGAGGTGGGGAGTGCTATGGAAAAAATGGAGTTGGCTCCAACAGAGGGATTGTGGTTTCTTAAGGAGAAGTAAAGAGAAATGGTTGTGCTGTGAAGAGAAGATAGGGGAGTGAGTTAATATTTAGTGGTGGTGAGAGGAGTTCGTGGAGAGAAAGAAGTGGGCTGACCATTGAACGTGTGTGTGAGATGAGAGGGTTGCTGGTCCTACGGGACCAGCTATAAAGTTCATTTTTTTTAATAGTTAACCAAACTCAGAATTGGGAAAGGAATAGAAGGGATGGGCTCGGGCCTGGGTCTGGGCTCGGACTCGGGTCCAAAATCCAAAAATCCAAGTTGATTATAATTTTCAAAATTTTTTTCACCCACAAATAATTAATAATTATAATAATAGTAATAATAATAATAATTGAAAACGTTTTATTAATAATACAAAAGTTCTATTTAATTAATCTACGAAATACTGGGTTTCATATATATATATATATATATATATATATATATATATATATATATATATATATATATATATATATATATGATTTTGAATTAAAAACTCAGATTTGGATTACGATTTTCGTCTTCTTCTTCACGAGAGATCTGAATTTCATTTCTCTTATCTTCAGCAGAGATCGCAAAGATCATTCGTAGTTCACTGTGATTTTCTTCAGTCGAACTTTGATCATCGCTCATCATCATCACCATCATCATCATCATTATCGTGGAGAGATTTGAAGTTTTTCGACGATTAGGTTAATTGTGGAGAGAAGATCTTCGTTCACTGTGATTTTCTCAAAATTTTTGCTGAATTTGAATTTGTTATGAAGATTTATAACTGAGAAACGATTAGAGAGATCTTTAATCTCGTTCTTTTGTGCGAATATGAAGGCGACTGATATTCTCTGTGCTAATATGACTGGAATGGTCATCATCCGTTCACTTGTCACAGAGAAAGAACATTCTCCGTTATATTTAGACGGAGAATGATCATTCCCCGTTAGTTTTGGACGGAGAATGGCCAATTCCCTTGAGAATAAACATTCTCCGTGAGATTTAGACGGAGAATGATCATTCTCATGCGTTTTAACACTGAGAATGCCATTTTTCGTATAATTTAAAACGGAGAATGGCATTCTCCGTATAATTTAAAACGAAGTATGGTCATTCTCATGCGTTTTAACGCATGAGAATGCCATTATCCGTGTAATTTTATACGGAAAATGTCATTCTCCGTTTAAATGAAACGGAGAATTACATTCTCCGTATAATTTAAAACGGAGAATAACATTCTCCATATTAAATTACACGGATAATGGCATTCTCATGCGTTTTAACACTGGGAATGTCATTCTCCGTAATAATTTAAACGGGAGAATGACATCCTCCATGTAATTTAAAACGGAGTATGGTCATTCTCATGCGTTTTAACGCATGAGAATGTCATTATCCGTGTAATTTAATACGGAGAATGTCATTCTCCGTATAAATGAAACGGAGAATGGTCATTCTCATGCCTTAAAACACTGGAATGACTATTCTTCGTGTAATTTAACACGGAGAATGACATTCTCAGTTAGTTTAGACGGATAATAATCATTCTCCGTTAGTTTTAGACGGAGAATGATCAGAAATGTGTTGTCGTGTTTTGTAACCTCTTTTGTTTTTATGTTATCAGGGGGAATAGATTCAAGTTGTTTAGTTAATTTTTGTTTCAAGGGAGACCTAGTTTCGTGCCGTGTCACCTATGAAAGTATCGTGGTATTAACACGGAGAATGACCATTCTCCGTCATCCAAAACGAAAAATGATTATTTTTTGAATACATTTCTTTCTTTTTTTTAACACATTTCTTACCTTTTTGATATCAATGGTGCTATTTTGAAGTCTGTTATGTCTACTATTTCCAGTTTTTTACTGCATAATGGACACTCTCCGTGTTATTTAACACGGAGAATGGCCATTCTCTGTGAAAGAGTGACGGAGAATGGCCATTCTCCATCATTATTACACGGAGAATGACCATTCTCCGTGATTTTATTATAGAAGCATTCTCCGTGATTTTATTATAGAAGACACCGCAGATGTTACAAAAGATACAGACACATAAAAATAAAATTCAAACAGAATGTATAGAAAGTAGTTCTTTTATTAATATGTCTACAAAGGATCTATTACAGATTCAGAAAGACTCATACTGTTCTTCTACAAAGGATCTATTACAAAGACTCATATTGTTCTTCTACAAAGGATATATTACAGATTCAGAAAGGTCTAAAGAAGTCTAGAATGGGGTTAAACTTCACAGAAGTGCAACCCTTATTCTTCTTGGTGCACATACTGGAAGATTGATCTCCATCGAAGCGTATTCCTCCATAGGGCAGAGCACAACCCGTGGCTCTTCAAGTATAACGGGCTGCTAGACCATTACTGAGAAGGGCATAGCATGACCCTCAACTTTTTGACAAAGCATAAGGACTGCCAAGATGTTGTTCAGGTTCGAACAAGGTGTTCCAATGCATCTCGAAATTCACTACTACGTGTTCTTCTACAATGACATAACTACTTTGAACGAAGAGATCCACAGCCAAAAGCCAACTGATGCCAGGCCAGGGTCCTCTTAAAGTTAAGTCAGGGTCGAGCATAATGGAAATGCTATGAACATGATGGAGTTTGCTCCTCAAGAAACCCTTTTTATAGGCCATATTGGCCAATAAATGCAGATGAACCTAATAGTCAGCATAATGAATCTCATTTAATAGGTTCGTTATAAGTGAACACCATGCCACAAACTCCTCAACTTCCCCCAATAAAGAAGGTGGCAATTAAGAGTTGTTCAAAGACAGTCATTAAAGAAAATGCAAAGTCCCACCACCCCTCACACGCGGAGAATGCCATTCTTTGTGTTTTTATACACGGATAATAGTCATTTTCATGCGTTTTAACACATAGAATTTCATTATCAGTGTAATTTAACACGGAGAATGGCATCATCCGTGTAATTTAAGACGGATAATGGTCATTCTCATGCGTTTTAAACGCATGAGAATGTCATTCTCCGTGTAATTTAACACGGAGAATGACATTCTTGATTTAAATTACACGGAGAATGATATTCTCTGTGTAATTTAACACGAAAAATGAACATTCTCATGCGTTTTAACACGGAGAATGCCATTCTTCGTATTTTTATACAGAATCATGAACATAACTTAAAGTTATGCCTTCTTTTTGCACTTTTTGTTGCTTAGCATCGTTTCCCTTTTTCTTATGTGCAACTTTCTTAGTTATCCGTTTTCGTGGTTTTCTGTCATTCCCTTTTGGATTTTCTGCAATTGTCTTCATTTTCTCCACAACTGGTATATCTTCTCTAACTGGTGATGCTGCCAGTGATGATGCTGCCAATGATGTCGACATGGTGTGAAGATTGCGAATGAAGAGGAAGGTTTGAAGATTTTGGAGGAAAAAAACTAGATTCGAAACTGAGCGGCGTATGGAAGAAGAGAAAGAATCGAAACATTTTTTTTAAGAATAGGGTTCGGGGGTGTTTTCAATAAATTAGATGGACAAAAAGGTCATTCAGAATCCGCTTTATATATTCATCGTTAATTCTGGGCACGGATAAAATATTATTTTGCGGTGGATTTTACATAAAACTTTTACAATTTTTGAACATTTCATAAATTTTTCCATTACATTTTTATACCCAATTGTGTGTGTATAAATTTCAAAAATTTACAATAATGCTAGTTTTAGACATGTTTATAATATGAACTTTTTTCACGAGTTTGTTCACGTTTATAAATTAATAAATTCTAATAAAACATACAATATATATATATATATATATATATATATATATATATATATATATATATATATATATATATATATATTGTATGTAATTTTTATTTTACTCATCTCTTAAAAAAAATAATGGTGTCCTTTCTCAAGTTGGGTCGTGGCTCAAAGCCACCCAACCACCCAAGGGGAATTCGAATCCGAGATCTGTGCTCGGACGGCCCCCCGCACTACCACTAGACTAGTGGTTTAGAGACATGTATCCAATGTGCAATTTCTGGTGAAAGAATAGTATGACACGTTCGGAGATGAGAGGGCTATAGTATTCGGTTTAAGTTAATGGATGAATAAATAATTTTTTTTATCCATAACTAGAGATGAAGGAAAAAATAGGATTTAAAGAGGGAACTGCAAATTTTAGAAATAAATAATTTCTTTTTCTTGTATGTGGTATAGTAAGTTTGCTCCTAATTTTGTGTAATGTTTCGGTTCTCTTGGTAGAAATTGTATGTATAACTTGTTCAATTCAAGTCGTGGAATCAAACTCATACAGTCAAGTTGCTCTCCACCTGTTAGTCTCTCTCTCTCTCTCTCTCTCTCTCTCTCTCTCTATATATATATATATATATATATATATATATATATATATATATATATATATATACAGTGTTCTAAAAATCGTCCAACTCGGACGCCTAGGCGCTAGACGGAGCCCCAACGAACCGATTATGCTAAAATCGGCCAAAAAATTTGCTAGGCGGTCAAAATCGGGTCTAGGCGGTCAAAATCGGCCCTAGGCGGCCCTTAGACGGCCAATTTTTTTAAAAATTCAAAAAAAAACAAAACAAAAAAAAATTGAAAGAAATTTATATACTTACCTGCCGCCGTCGTCGTCGTCGCCGCCGTCGCCGCCGTCGCCGCCGCCGCCGCCGCCACCGCCGCTGTCATCGTCGCCGTCGTCGTCGTCGTAGTCGCCGGTGGTGGCGGCGACGGCTGGTGGTGGTGGTGGTGGTGGTGGCTGCTGCTGCTTCTGTTGGTGGCGGTGGTGGTGGTGGGAGGGGAGGAGGAGAGGGGAGCGGAGGAGGAGGAGGAGAGGTGAGGGGAGGTGGTGGGAGGAGAGGGGAAGGGAGGGGAGGGGAGGAGGAGGAGGAGAGGAGAGGGGAGCTGCTGCTTCTGCTGTCTCTCTCCTCTCCTCCCCCTATATAGGCATATATATATGGTAAAAAAAAAAAATCGGCACCTAGGCGCCGCCTAGGCGCCCTAGGCGCTAGTCGGCCCTTCGGCGCACCGACTCCGCCTAGCGCTTTTTACAACATTGTATATATATATATATATATATATATATATATATATATATATATATATATATATATATATATATATATATATATATATATTTGGAACTAGGTAAATTATTTCTGGAATCGCTCCCACTGGGATTCCCTGACCACTCGGGCCGCATGCATCTCTCTTAACCTCTAGGCTATCTAGCCTAGAGGTTAAGAGAGATGCATGCGGCCCGAGTGGTCAGGGAATCCCAGTGGGAGCGATTTCAGAAACAATTTACCTGGTTCCAGTATATATATATATATATATATATATATATATATATATATATATATATATATATATATATATATATATATATATATATATATATATATATATATATATATATATATATATATAGCAACAAGGATGCATGTCGGGTGCGGGCCTTCGGGGACATAGGAGTCTGGTGGATGGAGTCCATGCATGGCCTAAATCCCAATGGCGGATTCCGGATTTAAAATTTGGATGGGCTATAAAAAATCTAAAATAGATCTAACCAGACTTGAAAAATAAAAAATATTTGTTCCAAATATACTATACTATAAATAAAAAAATTAAAGCAAACCAAACAAGTAAATATAATAATCTAGAATTTGTTTTGGACTTGGATGTTTGGATTTCCATTAAAAAAATTAGAAAAATAAGCAGAGACATGTTAGAACTTGAAAAGGTTTTAATAGCACAACCAAAATAAAAAAAAAAAAAAAGAAAAAATAAAAAAGAGAAAGTAAACAAATAATGGGATCTAGATTTGGGTTCATGTACATATCTGTATGAATATAAATATTCATAAGTTCCATTAAAAATGTTAAATAATAAAAAAAATATTTAGACTTTGAATTTTAAGTAAGTTTCAAAATTTGTGTTTGAGTTTCCATATTATACATTATTAGTGTTTGGATCTCAAAAGTGTCATTAATGTCTAAAAAATGTCACCAAAGTGTCACTAATTATTTTTGTGACATTTTTGAGTACCAAACACTAATATAAAGACCTAAACATAAATTTTAAAACTTTTTTAAGACCACAGTCTAAATATTCTAATAATAAATACAATTTCATGTTTCATTAATCCAAAAGTGTGACAACTGTACGCCGTACTAATTTTAAGCTAACAACTCTCTTATATTTTAGTCCAACATTGGCATTTACGAAGCGATGTTTGAACATGGGAGTTGCACACTGCCATGTTTCCAAGTGTGTTTGATATGTCGACTACACAAGTGTGTTAAATTTTGGTGTCTCCAAAATTTATATACCAAATTTTTTTCATATTCTACAAAAATATTAATTCCACTCAATATTTACAAAATAGCATTCATGATGAATAGAATCCACATCTTTATAAAAAATAAGATATATTTGGTAAATAGATTTTGGAAACAGAATATCTGTTCTCAGTTAAGACAGTTGAGTTCAGAACCCAAACTTAATTTAGTTGTTTAGTGACCTTTGTTATAGGTTGATCCTGGGATCACTACAACTCCAATTTCTTACAGGTCATATTGGAACTGAAAATTTTGTCCTAAGCAGATGGGTTTGTCTAGTCCAAACTTACCCTTGAATCGGTACTGATTATAATCTAATCTAATACTAAACTAAACTAACTATAACACATTGAACTCCATCTAGAAACCAATGTTTTTCTTGTAGAAAAAACTAGATAGAGAGGGAGAGAGAAAGCGTGTGCTTATAAATGTATAAATGGTATTCAAGTCACTTTTTTTAAAAAATACAATAGACAATAATAGCAACTAATTCTAGAAATTGATATATTAAAAGTTAATTATGTAAGAGTATGTTTGGCAATGGTTTGGGGATAACGATGACGAGATATTTTTAAAGTACTAATTTTCAGGGTAGTTATGAGGAATCCGAATTTGAATGATTTTGATTAACTATTTTAACACAAGTTCATTCTATGTTCGATAATTTATTAGCGGACGGCTCTGAAAGTCATTTATAAGATTATTTTACCAATACATCTCTATATATAATAATAAAAAAAGTTCTCACAAAGCAAAATTATATCACCGTTTTTTGTCACTTTGTTTATCCGAATTAAGGGTGCACTCCACTGTTTTTTTTTTGAAATCATACACACAAACACACACAATTGGGGGGCTCGAACCTTGCCAGTCCCTCCGGATGTCCGCTCTAATACCACTAGGCTAGAGAGCTCGAACTGCACTCCACTGTTTTGCATTAATGTATATAACCCTCCACATTGAACGGATTCCGTCAAAAATATTTTTTTTGAACCAAAATGCCCTCGTCTTCTTCCTTCCTCTAACCCACCTCCCTACCCCCTCCACCCTCCGCGCGGCCACCGCCGCCGCTCCCCCCCTCCCCGCCTCCGCTCCCCCCCTTCGCCACCGCCCGCCTCTGCGCCTCTGCTCCCCTCCTCCGCCACCGCCCCCCCTCCCCGCCTCCGCCACCGCCCCCCTCCCTTCGCCTCCCTCCGCTCCCCCCTCCCCTTCCCGCAGCCGCGACGGCAGCAGCAGCGGCGTGGGCGGCAGCAGCGGCAAGCGACGGTGCGGGGGCGATGGCCGCGGGGTGCAGTGGCCGCCGGGGGGGGGGGGGGGGAGGGGGGGGGGAAGAGGAAGAAGAAAATAGGAAGGGTATTTTGGTTCTAATTTTTTGGTCAAAACGTTTGACCGTTAATTTTTGACGAAATTCGTCAAATGTGGGGGATAATGTACATTAATGCAAAACAGTGGGATGCACCCTTAATTCGGACAAACAAAGTGGAGGGCAAGTCAAAAAATCTCTATTTTAATTCTAAGATATGAAGAGAGTATTAGACTATTTTATTTAGTAGTTGTAATCAAACGATTAGATATAATTAGAAGAAAATAATATAACCCCTCAAAAATTTTACTGATTTTGGTTGTTTATTAAGGCATCAAATTTTGTACTTCATTGATTTTGTAGATTTGTAAATAATGTTTGACTTGTTCTGAAACTTTAAATAAAATTATATTAATTGCCTAATGTGTAAAAGAAACCAAGTAAATTATTCAAAAAAAAAAAGGATAAATCCACCAGGGCGACCACCCAGGACCCCATGGAATATGGGGACCCAAAAAATTAATTTAATTATATATATTTGTAATCTTGTATTTAAAATAGAACTAATATATGTAACATGATCCTCTCTTAGCATAAAACAATTGTGTTGTAGTGGTTAATGTGTTAAAGTTGAACACTAGAGGTCCTAGGTTCAATTTTTGCTTGAAACATTTTTTTAATTTATTTTAATTTTAATTTTTTTATATTATATATGGGCCCCATTTTAAAATTTTGCCTAGGGTCCCCATGAACTCAGGGCCGGCCCTGAAATCCACGATCACTTTTTCTTTATTTTACGGAAAAAGTCTTAATAGTTTAGATTGACCGGCTTTCTCTGAAATTACAAAATTGGACATAAAAGTCGGAACTGTCGGTGGAGTAAATCCCGACATATTTTTTTTTGAAATAAATACACCAACCCCCCCCCCCCCCAAATGTTTCATGAGTATTACAGAGACTACCCCTATTTGAAACTAATTACACTCACCACCCCTCTCCTTTAGAAATTTTATAAAACATAGGGGTAGTTAGTGTTATATTTTTATAGAAAATAGAAACTATAGGGGTGGTCCGCGTAATTAGTTTCAAAGTAGGGGTAGTTTCTGTAATAAGTGTAAAACATAGGGATAGTTAACATAATTTGCCCTATTTTTTGAAATAGTTCGGCACAGCTACGCGAAAAGCTGTGCTGAGAGCATCTCCAATCCTATTGTGACTTTAGAAAAAATGGTTGCCACATAGAATGACAAACTTTTATTTCAAAAATTATTCTCCAATGCAAATGTAGAATAAATCATGAAGTTGACATGACAATGACATGGCAAGGACAATGTGTAGTTGGTTGTCTAGATCTAGACGATGCACTTCACAATGACTTTGTCTCCACATCATCAATTATGAATAGAAATATTTATTTTAAAAAAAATGAAGAAGTGGAGAAGTTGCCTTAGAAGTTGAAAAAACTATTTTTTATTGTCTCCTCATTACTTTTGTATTGGAGAGAGTTTTTCTATCTCATTGTCTTTTGAGATATAGTTTTGCCGAATAAACAAGACATTGACTTGTGGCTCATGCCACATAGGAATCACCTAAGACTTCCAACACTTAACAAGACGATAGGCTTTGAGATGCTCTGAGTCATATTCACCATTTCTGAACATTAGACACCATCTGAATTTTCGCAATTGCACTTTTACAACTATATTACACACCCAGGGCCGGCCCCGCGGTTTGGGTTGCCTTAGCCTGAGCTAATTTTTGTTGCCTTTATCCTTATTGAAAGATAAATATTTAATTTGGATTTTTGTTGGACCGGTCCTAAGAAAACTAAATGGCCGGGGGGGGGTTGCCCTATGGAGGGGGGTTGCCCAAGCCCGAAGTCTTGTCAGGCTTACCCCAGGGTCGGCCCTGTACACACCCTGCATATTTCAAAAATTACATTATAATAACTTAGTATAAATTTGCAGACGCTTTGTTATTGTGTGCACTAAGTATAATACGATTAGGGCTGGCAATTTTGCCCTGGTGCCCTCTACCCTAGCCGGGTACCCTGCACCCTCAGGTGCCCACGGGTACCCTCTACTGTTACGATCCGCACCCTAGAGTAAGGGCACGAGAAGTGGGTACGTCCAGCCTACGCCGCAGTGTCGGCGGTAGAACGCTGTCCTAGGTCAATCATCTAACAATATAAAGTACCTGTACAGTTTATACTCTCCGAATGGAGGTGACAAACAGAAAATAATCTCAATCACATCTAGGTAGAAGAATGAAAGATAGATAGATAGACAGTAACTCAAAGAGAACAGTAGAATAGATGAAATAAGTCCAAGTATCTAGGATAACATAACATCAGAACGTCAACTCATAATACAATAAGTCTAAGAGTCTATACATCTCCACATCTCAAAATACAACTCAGAATGTGAGACAAAATGATAATATAGAAAGACTGCCTAGACTAAACTGGTCTAGACTACTGGAACAACATCCTCAGCTGCAGGTGGATCCTGCTGAGGGTCCACAACATAAGTATCATCTAGTCCTGCTCCATAATAGGTAGACACCAGGGCCTCCTCCTCATCCTCTGTAATATTTTCAACAGGTCCAATCAGGACAGGAACGAGCACAATACATCTCACGCAGTGCATAATATGATAGGAAATATAAAGCATGCAATAGAGTAAAATACAGGAAATGCTGAAAGAAGATACATGTAGCAAAAGAGATAACTGTAATAAAATATCTACTATAATAGAGAACTAGCAGTGTCTAGTGAGTCAGAGTAAAATATAGACATGTGAAATAGCATAGGAGATTCATGACTACAGCTAGGAGTGATTCATGACTATAGCTACTGGGGTAATATCCACATGACTATTTCTACTCCTCCATCCCCAATCAATACACAAGGATCCGTTCAAGTTATGTTAAGATTCGTGATAAGCCCATAAATGGGAGATTCATGAGAGGCTCTGTGAGCATGAGAGTACATGAGTCACAAGCGATTCGTGAATCTATGAAAGTATAGAGATACATGATGATTCGTGAAAAGCACAAACATGCTGTATCTGATGCTCCCGAGGGGGATAACATCTCATGAAAAGATCTATATAGTACCAATCCGTGATAACAATCGTGTCAGCATCAAGTAAAGTAATCTAGAGCAAGAATATAAATCCTGGCAAATATGAAACGGTCAGAGAATGTACTCGCCTGATAACTGAATGTCTGAAGAAGATATACTGTCTGAGGAGAGGTGTATGGCTCCTAATCAGAGCAATACAAGTCACAATGTATCCACAATGGTAAAAATAAAGTATACAATGCATACTACATGATTCTAGGTCAATCTGGTCAAAAGTCAACTCTTGGTCAACTCTAATAGTCAAACCAGGTCACAGGAAGTCAAACTAAGTCAATAAGGTCAAACAAGTCAAATACTAGTCAACATGATCAATCTGGATCAAGTCTAGGTCAAACTTAGACCAACTAAGGTATTGGTCAAACAAAGACCAGTCAGCAAGGTAAATAGGTCAAACATGGTCAGACTAGTCAAAGTTAGGCCAACCTTAGTCAACTAGTTAGGGTTTTAGTCAAACTAGTTAAACTAGTCATTGTAGGTCAATCCTAGTCAATTCTAGGTCAATTAGGTCAAGGTTTGACCTAAGGTTGACTTTGGTCAACCCTTAGTCAACAAGGGTTAACAAGTTGGGTTTTGGGCCATTAGGGCTAACCCTCAAGCCATAGGCTAATAATCTTGGCCATAGGCCATAGTCATGGGGTTTCATAGAACCTATACCTAGTAGTTATATATATATATATATATATATATATATATATATATATAGACTCTATCTACCTACTACCCATATGTCAAAATAGGAATACTATATATAATACAAACCCACATACATATATATATAAAATATTACGACATGAGAACTAATACAAATATATATATATCATATATATATACACATATATTTATATATATAAAATCTATTTATATATTACATATATATAAAGAGAGAGGGAAGAGAGAATGAAAGAGAGAGGGACAATGAGAGAGAGTGAAAGAGAGAGGGTTAGAGTGAGAGAGAGGTGGACACTAAGAGAGAGGGGAAGAGAGTACACAGGAAGGGGAGGGAAGTGGTTCCAGAATTTCTGGAACTGGAATCCAGCCCCCAAACACACACATACACAGTACATATATATACATAGATATGTATATACATACAACTACCTAAATACACAACCATTTAGCCCGAAATCTCACCCACACTCACACATACGTATATACTACGTATTCAAATACTAAAACACCCTAATACATGGATAAAACATAACAAAATTGGGTTTGAAATTCGAAATACAAAAACTGGAAATAACCCAAAAACAGAAAACTGACACCGTGCACTCGAAAACTAGGTAATTCGAGTTATACGCCCTAAACCGAGCCAAGGCTCGATCCTATTGGTTGGTAACTGAGCCCCTAGGTGTCCTCTAGTGTCTAGTGTCCCTAGGAGTCCACCACGACACGACACAACGTGTCCAACCGCCCAAAAACCTAATCGGGTAAATCAAGATACGCACACACACACGCAGTGTCGTGCACGTGTGCACTTAACTCTAGGATACGACACACTTGCACCCGTGTCTCGTACTCGTGCACGAAGGTGCGCCTAGGGGTTGGGCACGTGTCCAACACCCTGCACCGTGTCCACGTGTCTCACAGTGTCGATACGAGAGCCGTATCAGTCGTGAAAACACGACTGATGCACGCGTTTGGCACTGCGTCGTGCAGTGAGTCACGCGTCTCGTGGATACGACACGAGCCACGTGGGGCCTCGTGGTCATGTCCACGTGTAGCCCAGGTATAGGGCTATACACTCGTGCAAACATGAGGTGTCCTCGACTCGTGTCCATGCGATACGAAGGCCGTGTCCAAGTCGAACTTTCGACTGGACTGTGCGCGTGCACGACAGTGTACGACCAGTGCACGTGTCCTCGTGTCCTCGATACGACACGAGGTGTCCTAAAATTTTGGGGGCATGTGCACAGACACTGCCCCCTCGTGTCCACCAATTTTGGTGTGTCCTAGTGGTCTGTACAGTGAAAACTAAGGGGGTGGTAGCAGGGCACTGCACGAGGGCCTCGTGCAGTGGGTTCGTGTCCAATTTGGACACGAACACGACCCAATTTTGTGTTCAGTCCAGTGGGGTTGTGACCTAGGTTTCTAGGGCTACCCAAAAACATATTTTGTTTCACATTTTAATAAAAACCAGTTCTTTGTGGCATTTCAACAAACACAGTTTCCTAGTCTAGGATACGTATCCGATACGGACACCAAACCAACTCAAACCTTCACCAAATTTGTCCTACAGTACCCTAGTACCTAGATGCATGCAAATATGAAGAGAAAACACAAAATTAACATGGTTTATAGACATTTACCTATTTGGTGAAAAATCAAGAAAACACCCAAGTAGGGGGGTGTGTTCTTCCACTTGGTGATGCCCAAAGCCCTTCAATTTCCTTGATAGCAGGTCCTAACTAGTACCCTCTAGTGTAGGGGAGTCCAATGCAAGAAACTAGAGGTGATTTAGATCAAAATTGATCAAGTTGTGTAGGTTTGAAGAAATAGGATTTTTCTAGGTTTAATTTCATGTAAATGGCCATGAATGAAAGCAATGGGGTTAATATAGGATGGTGGGCTGCCAAGGGGGGTCCTTGGCCGGCCATAGCAAGGGGGGTGTCCTAGGCTTGCTTCTAGGTTAAGGCAAGGACTTTCATGGTAAAGGCTTGATATTTTGCATGGTTTAAGCAAAATATCAAATAAAGGTAAACTAGATATTTATCTCACTTTATCCTATGACTAATATCTATCCCCTTATCATTCTAGGTTAGTAACTAACCTCTAGATTAGTGCTAAACTAGGTGAGAAGCTAACATGACACTAATCAACTAATTAAATAATAATAAATCACATAATCCAAATAATTCCTAGAAAATTACCAAAATACCCTTTAGGCTAAAAATCACTAATTTGGTGTTCTAAGCCTATGGCTAGGCTCTCATGGTCATGGCAACTTCTAGGTTAAGAAAAACTAGGGTTTACACTAAGTTATACTAACAAAATCACAAGGTCATAAGTCATGACTTAGCATGACTTTAGAAATGGTTTAACTTAACTAAAATCACCAGAAAATCATACCATGACTAAAATACCACTAATAAATAATAAAAATAATAAATTTTCAAAAATATCTCAATTTTAGAAAACAGAGTGTTACAAGTCTACCCACCTTAAAATAATTTCGTCCTCGAAATTTAGATGGTCGTACTCCTTCTAGGTCAAACCTCTAACAATCAAGGACGAAGCCACTACCTAGGCAACATACAAGGTCAACTAGCAAAATATGGGTAGTAGACCTATACTGGGTCATGTCCAAAAATTGGCTGGCAGTTTCAGGTCATAAGGTGTCCTAAATTCAAATCGAAGCCAAAAGTAACTCCATGGGATAAATCAGGATGGAGTCTCGGGTCAGAAAATCGTACTAAGCAAATGAAGCACACGATGGTATGCCTGAGTGGGACACTAAGGTCATGGGTGTAGTATGTCATGTCTAGGTCATGTATGTGAAGTCAGTTTTGAGAAAACAACTAGTCTTGTGCTCCAAATTTAAAAGTCACGGTAATGTGTCTACGATGATCATAATTCAGAGTGGGAAAAGTCTATGGCCTAAATTGAACCAAAAATCATGATGAAATAGTAGTGTAAAGGACAGGTTAGGTGGGACAGTCCTGGTCATAGGTATAGACTAGGAAGATAAGGAAACAATAAATCACAGGGCTAAAAGGGTTACCATTCTATGGTCAGAGCTACTCTATCAAAAGGCATAACATATATACACTAATTTATTTAAGGGAAAAATTCTTGACAAAAGAGTTTAGTCAAGAATTTTATTAACAACTAAACTACTCCTACTCCTACTCCTAAGTAAGAGATGAAGAAACAACAACAATCGACAAAATCAAAAAAACTAACAGGTCAAAACTGATCACTAATAAAGAACAGGTAGGAGCAGATGGAATTAGATTTTAAGATAGATATAATGAAGCAAGGTGGGAATAGAATTTAGAAGAACAGAACCTGCAAGCACATCGCCAACTGCCTGAGCATCCTCAACTGTCATGGCGTAAGCACGCCCCTGCTGACCTCTTCCAGCCTGCTGCTGAAACTGCAAAAATCTCTGCTGCTGTGGCTGTAACGGTCCTCTCTGCTGCTGTCCTACCGGAGCCTTGGCTCCTGCTCCTGGTGCTGCTCCCTGTGCTACTCTGCCTGTGAACTGGGAACACTCCCTCAGCTGGTGGTCTGCTGCCCCACATAGTAGGCACGAGCCCAACCTCTTCCTGTACTCTCCCCATCCATGTCCCAATTTCTTACAGTAGGGACAACTGGTAGTCTGCTGTCTCGGGGCCTGCTGCTGCTGCCTCGGCTGCTGATACTGCTGTGGCTGTCTCTGCTGATGCTGATAGTGAGGCCTCTTGGCCTGACCTCCACTGCCGCCTGCTCCCTGTGTATCATGGCCCCTCTTGAGCTTCAGCTCAAGATCATCCTCAGCTGCCATCGCTCCTGCTAGGATCTCCTCAAAGGTGGAATTCCTGTCACTCTTGGTCAAGGACTTGACCTCCTTGACCAAGCCTTTCCTGAACCTCCTCGCCTTCGCTGTCTCGCTAAGGCCCTCCACGAATCTGCTCAACCGGTAAAACTCACCGGAGTACTCCTCTACAGTCTGGTTCCCCTGAACCAGGTTCTCGAACTGGGTCTCCAAAGCACCGACTGCCTGATCCGGGAAAAACTTTCCCTTGAAGAGCTCCTTGAAAACTCTCCATGTCTGCCCTGGAGTGCCTACTCTCGGGTCCGTCTGATACCAGGTACGGGCAAGATCCTGCATCTGGCTGGCTGCTGTCTCTATCTGTAGTCCGGCTGGTATCTCCGCCAGTCGAAAAATCTCCTCAATGTGCTCAATCCAGTCATCAGCATAAAGAATCCCCTCTGTCCCCAAGAAGTCCCTGGGGTTCATCTTCTTGAAGTCCTGTATGCCCGGAATCCTCTGCTGTCGTGGCTGTCCTGATCCTCCCTGTGGCTGGACTGCCAACCTCTCCATCGTCACTCTAGCCAGCTGATGGACCTCATCAATACCTCTGGTAAATGCCGTCGTCTGACGCTGCTGCTGGGTTTGCTGCGACTCTAGAAACTGCTGAAAATATGTAAACATCTGTGCAGCATCCACAAATCCAGATGGCATCTGCTGCTGGTACTCCTGCTGGTACTGTTGGTGCTGCTGGTGCTGCTGGAACTGAGGCTGACGAAACTGCGGGAGAGGCATGTCTGGGGTAGCTGGGATGGTCCCCCGAATAAGTAGAGGTGCACCCCCAAATGTGGCAGAAGCTCCCACATGAGCTGGAGTAAGGAAAGCTGTGGTCCCCGGGTCCTGGTGAGCTGGACGAGAGGTGGCAGACCTCTCAGTGGTGTCACCTGGACCGAGACGCTGTGATCGTGTCTCCACCATCCTGAAGACAAATCAATAAGGAAGTCAATAACGGTACAAGGATGATAGCATCAAAGGACAATATGAAATAGATTATACAGATTTGAACAATAGTCAGTAGATTCAAATCCATGAAAATTTCCTAATTGTGATTAAGTATCCACTCTCTCTAAGCCTATTCCTTAAATCCTATCACAGGCTGTAGTGATACTCTAGTTCGAATACCACTACATAAACAGGACCTGCATGGGCCACCACTAAAAACGTGTCACGACCCGCACCCTAGAGTAAGGGCACGAGAAGTGGGTACGTCCAGCCTACGCCGAAGTGTCGGCGGTAGAACGCTGTCCTAGGTCAATCATCTAACAATATAAAGTACCTATACAGTTTATACTCTTCGAATGGAGGTGACAAACAGAAAATAATCTCAATCACATCTAAGTAGAAGAATGAAAGATAGATAGATAGACAGTAACTCAAAGAGAACAGTAGAATAGATGAAATAAGTCCAAGTGTCTAGGATAACATAACATCAGAACGTCAACTCATAATACAATAAGTCTAAGAGTCTATACATCTCCACATCTCAAAATATAACTCATAATGTGAGACAAAATGATAATATAGAAAGACTGCCTAGACTAAACTGGTCTAGACTACTGGAACAACATCCTCAGCTGCAGGTGGATCCTGCTGAGGGTCCACAACATAAGTATCATCTAGTCCTGCTCCATAATAGGTAGACACCAGGGCCTCCTCCTCATCCTCTATAATATTTTCAACAGGTCCAATCAGGACAGGAACGAGCACAATACATCTCATGCAGTGCATAATATGATAGGAAATATAAAGCATGCAATAGAGTAAAATACATGAAACGCTGAAAGAAGATACATGTAGCAAAAGAGATAACTGTAATAAAATATCTACTATAATAGAGAACTAGCAGTGTCTAGTGAGTCAGAGTAAAATATAGACATGTGAAATAGCATAGGAGATTCATGACTACAGCTAGGAGTGATTCATGACTACAGCTACTGGGGTAATATCCACATGACTATTTCCACTCCCCCATCCCCAATCAATACACAAGGATCCGTTCAAGTTATGTTAAGATTCGTAATAAGCCCATAAATGGGAGATTCATGAGAGACTCTGTGAGCATGAGAGTACATGAGTCACAAGCGATTCGTGAATCTATGAAAGCATAGAGATACATGATGATTCGTGAAAAGCACAAACATGCTGTATCTGATGCTCCCGAGGGGGATAACATCTCATAAAAAGATCCATATAGTACCAATCCGTGATAACAATCGTGTCAGCATCAAGTAAAGTAATCTAGAGCAAGAATATAAATCCTGGCAAATATGAAACGGTCAGAGAATGTACTCGCCTGATAACTGAATGTCTGAAGAAGATATACTGTCTGAGGAGAGGTGTATGGCTCCTAATCAGAGCAATACAAGTCACAATGTATCCACAATGGTAAAAATAAAGTATACAATGCATACTACATGATTCTAGGTCAATCTGGTCAAAAGTCAACTCTTGGTCAACTCTAATAGTCAAACCAGGTCACAGGAAGTCAAACTAAGTCAATAAGGTCAAACAAGTCAAATACTAGTCAACATGATCAATCTGGATCAAGTCTAGGTCAAACTTAGACCAACTAAGGTATTGGTCAAACAAAGACCAGTCAGCAAGGTAAATAGGTCAAACATGGTCAGACTAGTCAAAGTTAGGCCAACCTTAGTCAACTAGTTAGGGTTTTAGTCAAACTAGTTAAACTAGTCATTGTAGGTCAATCCTAGTCAATTCTAGGTCAATTAGGTCAAGGTTTGACCTAAGGTTGACTTTGGTCAACCCTTAGTCAACAAGGGTTAACAAGTTGGGTTTTGGGCCATTAGGGCTAACCCTCAAGCCATAGGCTAATAATCTTGGCCATAGGCCATAGTCATGGGGTTTCATAGAACCTATACGTAGTAGTTATACATATATATATAAATATATATATATATATATATATATATATATATATATATATATATATATATATATATATAGAGACTCTATCTACCTACTACCCATATGTCAAAATAGGAATACTATATATAATACAAACCCACATACATATATATATATAATATTACTACATGAGAACTAATACAAATATATATATCATATATATATACACATATATATTTATATATATAAAACCTATTTATATATTACATATATATATATAGAGAGGGAAGAGAGAATGAAAGAGAGAGGGACAATGAGAGAGAGAGTGAAAGAGAGAGGGTTAGAGTGAGAGAGAGGTGGACACTAAGAGAGAGGGGAAGAGAGTACACAGGAAGGGGAGGGAAGTGGTTCCAGAATTTCTGGAACTGGAATCCAGCCCCCAAACACACACATACACAGTACATATATATACATAGATATGTATATACATACAACTACCTAAATACACAACCATTTAGCCCCAAATCTCACCCACACTCACACATACGTATATACTACGTATTCAAATACTAAAACACCCTAATACATGGATAAAACATAACAAAATTGGGTTTGAAATTCGAAATACAAAAACTGGAAATAATCCAAAAACAGAAAACTGACACTGTGCACTCGAAAACTAGGTAATTCGAGTTACACGTCCTAAACCGAGCTAAGGCTCGATCCTATTGGTTGGTAACTGAGCCCCTAGGTGTCCTCTAGTGTCTAGTGTCCCTAGGAGTCCACCACGACACGACACAACGTGTCCAACCGCCCAAAAACCCAATCGGGTAAATCAAGATACGCACACACACACGCAGTGTCGTGCACGTGTGCACTTAACTCTAGGACACGACACACTTGCACCCGTGTCTCGTGCTCGTGCACGAAGGTGCGCCTAGGGGTTGGGCACGTGTCCAACACCCTGCACCGTGTCCACGTGTCTCACAGTGTCGATACGAGAGCCGTATCAGTCGTGAAAACACGACTGATGCGCGCGTTTGGCACTGCGTCGTGCAGTGAGTCACGTGCCTCGTGGACACGACACGAGCCACGTGGGGCCTCGTGGTCATGTCCACGTGTAGCCCAGGTATAGGGCTACACACTCGTGCAAACACGAGGTGTCCTCGACTCGTGTCCATGCGATACGAAGGCCGTGTCCAAGTCGAACTTTCGACTGGACTGTGCGCATGCACGACAGTGTACGACCAGTGCACGTGTCCTCGTGTCCTCGATACGACACGAGGTGTCCTAAAATTTTGGGGGCATGTGCACAGACACTGCCCCCTCGTGTCCACCAATTTTGGTGTGTCCTAGTGGTCTGTACAGTGAGAACTAAGGGGATGGTAGCAGGGCACTGCACGAGGGCCTCGTGCAGTGGGTTCGTGTCCGATTTGGACACGAACACGAGCCAATTTTGTGTTCAGTCCAGTGGGGTTGTGACCTAGGTGTCTAGGGCTACCCAAAAACATATTTTGTTTCACATTTTAATAAAAACCAGTTCTTTGTGGCATTTCAACAAACACAGTTTCCTAGTCTAGGATACGTGTCCGATACGGACACCAAACCAACTCAAACCTTCACCAAATTTGTCCTACAGTACCCTGGTACCTAGATGTATGCAAATATGAAGAGAAAACACAAAATTAACATGGTTTATGGACATTTACCTATTTGGTGAAAAATCAAGAAAACACCCAAGTAGGGGGGTGTGTTCTTCCACTTGGTGATGCCCAAAGCCCTTCAATTTTCTTGATAGCAGGCCCTAACTAGTACCCTCTAGTGTAGGGGAGTCCAATGCAAGAAACTAGAGGTGATTTAGATCAAAATTGATCAAGTTGTGTAGGTTTGAAGAAATAGGATTTTTCTAGGTTTAATTTTATGTAAATGGCCATGAATGAAAGCAATGGGGTTAATATAGGATGGTGGGCTGCCAAGGGGGGTCCTTGGCCGGCCATAGCAAGGGGGGGTGTCCTAGGCTTGCTTCTAGGTTAAGGCAAGGACTTTCATGGTAAAGGCTTGATATTTTGCATGGTTTAAGCAAAATATCAAATAAAGGTAAACTAGATATTTATCTCACTTTATCCTATGACTAATATCTATCCCCTTATCATTCTAGGTTAGTAACTAACCTCTAGATTAGTGCTAAACTAGGTTAGAAGCTAACATGACACTAATCAACTAATTAAATAATAATAAATCACATAATCCAAATAATTCCAAATAATTCCTAGAAAATTACCAAAATACCCTTTAGGCTAAAAATCACTAATTTGGTGTTCTAAGCCTATGGCTAGGCTCTCATGGTCATGGCAACTTCTAGGTTAAGAAAAACTAGGGTTTACACTAAGTTATACTAACAAAATCACAAGGTCATAAGTCATGACTTAGCATGACTTTAGAAATGGTTTAACTTAACTAAAATCACCAGAAAATCATACCATGACTAAAATACCACTAATAAATAATAAAAATAATAAATTTTTAAAAATACTCCAATTTCAGAAAATAGGGTGTTACATCTACCCTAGGAGGGCAAGCCCTACCCTTACCCTCTTGGAATTAGGGTAGGGTAAGAGTTTTATCCTGTTACCCTAGTGCAATTACCCGGGTACCCGCCCTACCCTCTGCCCTATAACCCTATCCTGAACCCTACCCTACCCTGAATCACTACCCTACCCACTACCCTGTAAATCTGTGCTTTGTAATTTTGTTTAGTCTCACACTGCCACTGTAGTTACTACTACATACTTGTATAGTCCCACACTCCTTCTGCCCTGTAACCCTACCCTGAACCCTACCCTACCCTGAATTACTACTACATACTTGTAGTTTTTTGTAATTAGTTAGTACTTAGGATTAGGAGAACTACATAATGCTTGATCCTAAGGAGTCAGGTCTAGCCCCTCCTTGTATGTAGGCAGCCCAGGTTCCACTATATAATTGAGTTCAACGCCTTTAGTAAAAAAATATTCTTCCTGTTATTTCTTGTTAAGTTGTTATGATTTTTGAATGTTGTAAAAATCATAAGTATCAAGGTGTTTACTAGCAAAAAAAAAAAAATTTCAAAGTTAAAAAAACTGAAATGGCAAGGGTAATACCCTTACCCTCCCTACCCTGACCCTCAGCTACCCTGTGAGGGTAAAGGGCAAGGACAGATAATGGGTATTGATTTTTTGGAAGATGACTACCCTACCCTACCCTCATGACTCCCCTAGGGTATCAAAAAAATGTCAATACCCTACCCTGTCCTGCCCTCTTCCTGCCCTTACCCTACCCTACCCTACCCATCGCCACCCCTAAATGCGATCATGTCAAAGTGATAACAAGTGAGGTAAAAATTTAGCCAAAAGTGGACATTAGTTTTTTTTTCTTCTTAATTATAAGTTTGTTATAATAAGTATGGACGACATAACTCGGTAATCTTTGTTAAAACAAACGGTACAAAGTGAATTATAAATTAATTCATCGCAATAATGTTTATTATAATCAATAGTAATGTGCACGTGCAGTACACATGTATAAAAAAAATTACAAATAAAATTACTATAAAAATAATATTTTTAAGATTTGAACTCAGACAATCAAGAAAAATGCATTCTACTTAACCACTTGATTTAAAATTATTTAGTTACAAATATATCACATTAGTTAGTTAAATACTTGGTTAAGCTTATTTTAAAATAATTAGTGAAGTATTTGGGTAGTTATTTAGTTATATTCTTACTAATTTTTTATATAAATTTATTTAATGATAATATACATAAAACTCAGAAGTATTTTGGTAGTCTCAATGTTTTAGTCGTTAAGCTGCACTATAATAGCAAAGATGAAAATTTATTCACTTCTCTACTATCATAAAAAGATTTCAAAACGACTCAAAATGAACCGTATAAACCGTATACATATAATTGCATAATTAAGAAAAAAAATATAATCCTATTCAATTCCTAGACATTAAAATATTGTGTATGAAATTCTAAAATTTCAGTATTATCTAACTAAATAGTATTATCTTACAATATGTTTTGATTGTGTGTAGCAAAACAAATAGGAAAAGTTCTAATAGTCCGAAAAAGTTAACCGAGAAAAATTGTATGACACGTGTCAACACGTGGTTGGCTGAAAATTAAATAAATAAATAACATTCACCCCTCGCCAGCTCGAGAAAATAAACTGGCAGATAAGAAATCGACACGTACATGGTATTGGTTCATGCGTCGGTTTCTCGGCACGATCTGGTTAGAAGCACTGAAACAAATATAAGATGCTTAGTAATGTTTATGGCGAGGGTACTTGTATTGTAGGAAATATTTTTTAGGGTATTCATGCAATTATAAATCTCACATCGAGTAAACTTACAATTATAGATATATCGGAGTGTGTATATGCATGCAATAACATTTTTTTGGGGGACCCACAACACAAAGAACAAAACTAGAGAAATACATCATTGTATGTGTCGTTGGATGAATTTACAACTTTGGGCTCATCCAAATTAACGTTTTTATATAATATATATATATATATATATATTTTTTTTTTTTTTTCTGTAATGAGGAAAAGCGATATATTAATTACTTGTTAGCGCGTCGGTGGAGCTATAGTTGTCATTCTCCCAACCATACGCGTTTGCCTCACGTGACATCCGCATCATATCACGTGCTCAAGTCAAACTTGCAGTGATGAGAGTGTGGTTGGTCGGTCGATTAGCACTAATCACTCCATCCACATGCCAAATATCTTTCACTACATAATTGCATGCGACTCATTTGTTCTTAGTTAAATATAGAAAATTGTAACGGTCAAGAAAGTTTTTTTTAATGAAGTGGGTTACCAAAAATTATTTTTAATGTATTATAATTTTTAAAAAAAGAAATTTTGACTTACCCTCCACTTGCATTATCCATATTAAGGGTGCACCCCACAATTTTGCATTAATGAAGAAATACCCTCATTTTGGACGGAAACCGTTAAAAAATTAAATTTTGGACGAAAATGCCCTTGGGTTCTTCCTTCTTCTTTATTTTTTCTTCCCCCTCCCCCCCCACCCCCGCCCCCCCCCCCCCCCCCCCCCCCCCCGGCCACCGCTCCCCCCCTCCCCGCCATCGCCTCCGCTCCCCTCCCCCTCCCTGCCCTCTGCCCGCCGCCGCCGTCGCTGTCGCTGCTGTTACCGCCGCCCGCCGGAGGTGGGGAGGGGGGAGTAGCGATGGCGGTGGCGGTGGCTGGGAGGGGGGAGAGCGGTGGCGGGGAGGGGGTGGGGTGGGCGGGGGGGGGGGGGGGGGGGAGGGGGAAGAAAAAACAAAGATGAAGGAAGAACCCAAGGGCATTTTCGTCCATAATTCAATTTTTTGACGATTTCCGTCAAAAATAGGGGTATTTCTTCATTAATGCAAAACTGTGGGGTGCACCCTTAATATGGGTAATGCAAGTGGGAGTAAGTCAAAATTTCTCAAATTAAAAATAAAATTTGTAGCTCTTCTTACAAATTAAGGATTATTCTGATAACTCATTTAAAAATTTTATGAACACCCTAAAAACTTTCCTGACAATTATAATTTTATAAATATAATTTTATTATATTAATTAATTGACATCATAGGTAAACAAGAAAATTTCCAAAAAAAATAAGACAAAAATCTTTTGTTGAAAGAATATCAATCAATGTATAATGAACTTAGAAGAAATATTTACAAAAAAATATTGGAGAAATATAAATACATAAGTTGTGATGTTTTGTTTCTAACTCTGGAACACATACTGGTAGTGACTTTAATTAACATTGTACTAAAATGAGCAATGCTATAATTACAATTAAAGGATTACAATTCTTTTACAACTTACCATGTGGCCGATCTTTATTGGAGAGAAGAGAGAAGAGGTGGGACCATATTAGCAGCAACAGAATAGGTTGTAAAGATTTGATAGTAAATTTAGCATTATTGTAATAAAATTAACTCAAATTTATGTAGAATACAGATAAATTACAAATGTATCGATTCCTCCGCGTATTAGCATTAGTTATTTGTTGGATACTCGTAAGACTGAAACTTTTGCATTTATTTTATTTATATAAATAAATTAAATCATGAGCAATATTTTTTCCAACGGGTGAATGTAATTAGGGTATCCACAAGTTACTTATTAGCATCTCTAACGGATGGATCAAAGTGTACTTCGCTAATAGTGTGTTTGGAAACTTTTTTGAGAAAGGGGAATAAAAATTTGAGAGGAAGAAAAAATGGAGGATAGTAAAATGAAAATAAAATTAATTTTTCTTTCACTTGTTTGAATAACCAAAAAGTAGAGGAAGAAAATTTTTAAAAATAATACAGAAAATTTTATAGAGGGATATATTTTCTCTAAATGGCGTGTAGGGGGATGCATTTGAAGGAATTGTGTTGGGGGGGTCCGGGCGCCAACTCAACTGGAGTCCAATATTGGGCTCCAGTTCAACTGGAGCCCCATTCCACACCCACCTCCGGACGCCAGTTGAACTGGAGCCCAATGTTGGGCTCCAGTTGAGTTGGAGCCCCACTCCTTCTCCCGCTCATTCACGTGAAGACCCCCTCCACTCCTTCTCCCGCAAATATGGAAAAGAAAAAGAAAAGAAAAAGAAAAAATAAAGAAAAGAAAAAAATCCTTCAACAGAAGGGGTGGAGGGGATCTCCACATGAATGAGCGGGAGAAGGAGTGGGGCTCCAACTCAACTGGAGCCCAACATTGGGCTCTGGAGGAGTGTGGAATGGGGCTCCAGTTGAACTGGAGCCCAATATTGGGCTCCAGTTGAACTGGAGCCCAATATTGGGCTCCAGTTGAGTTGGCGCCCGGACCCCCCAACACAATTCCTTCAAATGCATCCCCCTACACGCCATTTAGAGAAAATATATCCTCTCTATAAAATTTTCTGAAAATAATATTTGTTTGTGCATGAAGAAAGATATAATTACCATTTAGTCCTTGATTTTTTAAATTATAATTAATACTTACTTTATTGAAGGATAGTTAGGTAATTTGTTTCACAATTCTCTCAACTCTTTCCCTTTTTTTCTTCCACTTTTGATAGAATTTTTTTTTTTTGATTGGAGCCCATATAAATTTTCTTTCAAATTTGTCTTCCTCATTTTCTCTTTCCCTTTCCAAACACCACTACTTTTAATTTTTCTTTCATTTTTTTTTTTCAATATTTTTCTTGCTCCCATTTTCTCGTGTTCCCAAACAATACCTAAGGGGTTGTTTTATAAAGTGGATGTGGGTCTGGAGGCATGGATTCGCAGATCCGTTGTTTTGTTGAGAGGGAATTTTGGGATTGGAAGTAAATGCGTCGGTTTCCTCCATATTTCATGTTCCGTGGGATTTGACCCTCGGAAATTAGAATCAAATGTAAAAAAAAAAAAAAGCAAGAGTAGGTTTACAAACACTGACTAGAAACTTCATGACATGTCAATAAAATTATTAAATCATAATTAGCTCTCTTATTGAAGGGCAATTAGAGGAGGCTAATTATTTAGTTTTTATTTAATTAATTAAAGTAACTAGTATGGTCAATATAATCATACTATATGATGTTGCTATTGACACTCCTAAAATATCATCATGTACTTCTAATTTTATTCATTTAAATTTTAAATTGTTCTGCATTAAATCTGACATTAATTTAGAATTTGAATAATGAACAAAATTAGAATAGTGCATATGACATTTTAAGAGTATCAAGAATTAATGCAAGATTTAATGTAGGAACAGTTTTAAAATCTGAATAAATAAAACTAGAAGATGAGTACATAATAACATTTTATGAGTGTCAATAACGATACCATCTTCTAGTATATAGTATTATATCATGGTTCATTTTATTTAAAAAATAAATTATGTAAAAAATTATTGAAAATTGTTTAAATTTGTTATATACATTCAACATGGGGAATCGAACTCAATCATACAAGAAAATACCTCCCACCTAAGACCTTAACCACATGAGTTATAATAAATATTTGACTATAATTGAATAATATTCTTATCGTACATTATTATACGTGCAAAACACGCACATCTACTAATATTACTAGTAAATGCACGTGCTTTGCACGCGTGATAACGTATAATAAGAATATTATCCAATTATAGTCAAATATTGTTTCTAGTTCATGTGGTTAAGGTGAGAGGTTTTCTTCTTGTTTGGTTGAGCTCGATTTTTCTTTTGCATATATATAACAAATTTAAACTTTCTTAATAATTTCATACATAATTTAATTTTTTTTTTAAAATGATTGATGATATATACAACTTAGACGGTTCAATCTTGAGCCGTTTTAAATTCCTTTCATAGTAGTAAAGTTATAAGCATACCTAATATATTGGTACCGATTAAAATGCCTTAAAAAAAAGTTAAGGAAAATTACTTAATTGTAAAATATTTTGGTTAAAGTATGTTGACTTTTCCTTTTCTTTTGAGGTCACATTATATATATAAGTATCCTAAAATTAGGTAGGCTTCCACTCATCTAGATCTGGTCTATTTATTAAAAATCAAAGGTGTTCTGAAATAAAAGGTCAGGGTCTCGGCTGAGTCTGACCATGCTGCCTAACAAAAAAATCAGATGAGAAGTGGGTTCCACCCACTTACATTCTGTAACTCACGTACATATTTACTTGAGAGAGAGAGAGAGAGAGAGAGAGAGAGAGGAGCTAAATATCAGTTAGCATGTCATGATCCAACAACTTATGGTCCCTGTCGCACTGCACTGCATGTACAGTACTGTTTCTGAAGGAGTACAAAATATGCGATTGCACAGTGCTCGAAAATCAGAAGGTTAAAAAAAAATCGTAAATATTTAATGTAAATAGTTTTAAGGGATAATTTAGCAAATGTTCCCATTCTAAATATTGAAATTAGCATATACCTCCATTATTTTATTTATCTAACAAATACCCCCATTTTTGATATAAAATAATAAAAATTTAAGATATACCCCCACTCTTTTACATAGGAGTGGGGGTATTTGCTAAATAAAATAAATAGTGGGGGTATATGCTAGTTTTAACATTTGGAATGGGGGTATTTGCTAAATTATCCCTAGTTTTAATTGTAACTTGATACCATAAGCTATTTCAATTTTTTAACTTAATATTCTAAATTTTTTTTACTCAACAATTTGATATCATAAACTATTGAATATTTTCAAATGCATATCCGAAACTATCCATGTCCCCCTCCTTCTTTCTTTGTCCCTTTTCTGCGATGCACCCCCTCCCCCTCGTTTTTCAGCGATGCTTCCCCCTCTCCGGCGATTGATGCCCCCCTCCCCCCCCCCCCCCCCCCCCCCCCCCCAACTCCCGCCTCCTCCGGCGGTGCGAGGAAGTAAGGGCGGTGGGAGGAGGGGGGAAGGCGAGGGAAGACACGCGGAGGGAAGACGCGGTGGGAGGAGGGAAGGCGGTGGGAGGAGGGGGTGTGGGATGGTGTGGTGGGGGGGGGGGGGGGGGGGGGGGAGGGAAGACGTGTGGTGGGAGCACCAAGGGGTACGGGAGGAGGAGGGGACAATCCGGAGGGCGGTGGGAGGAGGGTGGGGAAGGGGCAGCTGGTGGGTGGGGGTGAGGAAGAGAAGAAATTGTTAGGTGCTCCCGCTCACCACTGGATATGCTGAGTGGTGAGCCCGGTCCAATAAACAATGGACACTTGGCAATAACCAATTAACTTCACACTTTCCACATCAGAGCCAGATAGGAGAAGATAACGGGAAAATCTAACAAAAAGCCAACATCAATTTATAAGTTAACTTAATTTTAATATTAATTTAATATTAATAATAATGTTAATATTAATATTAATATTAATATTAATATAAATCTTAATATTACTATTACTATTAATCTTAATCTTAATATTAATGTTAATATTATTAATTTTAATGTTGATGTTAATATTAATTTTAATGTTAATATTAATTTTGCTGTTAATATTAATATTAATATTAATTTTAATGTTAATATTAATATTATTGATTTTGTTAGTTTTTTTCTCTCGTTATTTTCTCCTATCCGGTTCTGATGTGGGAAGTGTGGAGTTAATTGGTTATTGTCAAGTGTCTATTGTTCATTGGATCGGGCTCACCACTCAGCACATTCAGTGGTGAGTCGGGAGCACCTAATAATTTCTCGAGAAAGAGAGAGAGGAGAAGTGTATTTTCGGGAGAAAAAAAATAAGGGTATCAAATTGTAAAAAATAAATAAATTTGGGTATCAAGTTGAAAAACAGTGATTGTTCAGAATTTCAAGTTGCAATTAAGCCATGTAAATATTACTGTATATATTCCAGCTGACATTTGTGGTCAGTAAGAAATGCTGCTAGCTATAAAATGACGGTCTCAAAATCAAACCACGAAAAATGTGTTCATGTATATGTGTAAAAATTGGGAACAGTGGATCCAAAAAATATACAACATTCGAACATTGCAAAGAAAAAAAGTGGTTACAAATATTTTTATTATTATTTATACATGACCTTTAAAATGTTACAATGGTGTTGTTTCGAACACACATACATAAAATAAAATTGGGGGACTCAAATATTGCCGACCCCTCCAGATGTCCGCTCTAATACCATCTAGTAAAAAGTTTCATGAGATCTGGTATATATACATATAATCAATTTTATTCTCGTGGCCAACCCATTGTTGTTCATGTAATTGTTTTGTTACTTCTTGTTCCGAAGACTATGCTTCCTCTAAGAAGAAATATCACGGAACCATAAATTCGAATTGGATGGACTAAAGTGGGCAAGATATGTGCAAATTATATATATATATATATATATATATATATATATATATATATATATATATATATATATATATATATATTAAGATTTATATTAGGACTATTTAAGGTTTAGATCTTGAATTTTATACAAGTTTAGAGTTTAAGTCCTAATATATCCAATTGAAGAATTTAAATTCTGAATTTTTTTGTTAGTTTTTTTTCCCATTATATCCTCCCTAACCTATATATAGAATTTTTATTAGGAATAATTTAGCAAATACTCCCATTCCAAATATTGAAACTAACATAAACCTCCACTATTTTTTTATTTAGCAAATGTCCCCATTTTTAGTATGAAATAAAAAAAAGAAAAAGATATACCTCCACTTTTTTTTTTTGGGTATTTGCTAGATAAAAAAAATAGTGGGACCTCATCAGAATTATCGAAGTCGACTCCTTGATTATGATCAAGGACCTCATCAGAACCATCAGAGAAGAGATCACACCATCCCAATGCCCAACCTTCCTCTTTACGAAAAGAACTGCCAATAAAGCCGCTCATGCACTGGCTAAATTCTCCATTGAAAGAAACCTCTCGTCGGAGTTTGTTTCCCCCCAACTTGTTTAAACCAGCCACTGGCTAGGGATATTTCTCCTTTGTACCCTCCCTCTATTTCTATTAATGAATAAAGCACTCATTTTTATCAAAAAAAAAAAATAATAATAATAAATAAATAAAAAATAGTGGGAGTATGCTAGTTTGAACATTTAGAATGGGAGTATTTGTTAAATTATCTCTTTTTATTATGAAACGTGAACATAGGGTATAATAGAAAAAAAAATTAAAAAAATATGATCTAAACTCTCCAATCGAACGTGCTATAGCTTAAGCTCTAAACTGATATAAAACTCAGAGTTTAAATACTAATTAACATTTTATTTTATGGCAGACAGGAGTCCACTCCACCCGTATGTGGTTCCGCCATTGAGCGACGGGTATTGTAGAAGATTAATAGCGTAAGTACATGACTTTATATTACGTTTAGGATAATTGAATCGACTTCATTTTTATGTATTTTAGTATTGGTTTAGAATTATTTTTCTTAGATTTTTTAAGATTGTTTTATATATTAATAGGGTCGTTATCAAAATTAGGTACCTTTCCACTCTAGCTGGACTTTTGTTGCCTAAGAATTAAAAAAAATTAGATGGGAAGTAGAGGTTCCACTTCCACCCCCACTTACATTGATTATGCAAGTCCTCGCGTAAATTGGCACTACATATGACTTGAAATGATAAGAGACGAACGTTGATCGATGAGTAGAAATTAGTTAGCATGTCACATCCGGAAAGTTGCGTAGGATTCATTTGCATGCCGACAACCTCCTTCTTCTTCCTCCTTTCCTCCTCATGTGCATTATTATTCTTTGCTTGCAGTTGCAGGCTCTGCCAGCTTTCTCTTTTATGTCCTCTACATCTCTTTCTCCTCGTATATGGAATAAGCCTTTGGTCCCTCTTATTCTAGCTAGTAAAAATACTCTCTCTCTCTCTCTCTCTCTCTCCTCTCTCTCTCTCTCTCTCTGGAGAGAGCGAAGCTAATTTTTTTCTGGTTGGAACGCCTACAAACACAGTTCAAAGGTCTATAAATTCGGTCCCAAAGTTACACATCCAATCTGAAGGTCCGTATCTGCACCGCACTAGCATCCAGTGGCGGAACTGGCCTCTAGAATTAGGGATGAGTGAACTTTTATGTACAGCTTGTGCAACAGGAGAACACTAGCATCGCATCGCCTAAATATCAATTTTCTTGAAAAAATTATTTATCACTTGATTGTTGCGTACTCGAAATCCAAACAAAATATAATAAAATATAACTAATATTTGTTAGTCCCTTGGCGAACAATCGATGGAAAAACACGATTTCAGAAACTATTGTAAAGACAATGTTTCCAGCAACAACACCCTAAAGAAGGTGATGTTGTATTACGAGAATCTAAAAAGATTATTTCGTAATATTTCTCGAAGGCAACAGAACCGTATAACTTCTAAAGAGAAGCGACGGTATTCTCGAAGGCAACAGAGGAAGAAGAAAGCCTGCTGGGGTGAAAGATCACCGGCGCTCAAAGCTATATCCGCCTTACGGACAAGCCTCCAGGAACCAGCAAGTTCGAAGAGAACTTTGGAACGCTGGCCAAAAATGTCGACGACTCCTCGGAATAGCAGCAGCACTTCTCTCTCTCTCTCTGGAAATTCTCTGATTATTTTCTGTAACCCTGGAGAGAGGAGATGCTGCTGATATTATAGGCACGAGGTGGGTTTTTCAAATTCTGAACGCACGCCCTGGATTAATGCCAAATCCGGATTTTCTGGATCTGAGCCATTTCCGGATCAAAGTGCCATCAAAAAGCCACAATAAGCCTCAAAAGCCCATTAGCCCAAGCCCAAGCCCGAGTCCGAGTCCGAGTCCGAGTCCGAGTCCGAGTCGCTAAGCCCCTTCGGGACTTAGCTCCAATAGATTTTAATCTATTTTCATTTGGCCAAAAGTTGGTTTCTTATTCTCACCTCTATGTAAAATCCTCCCACATGGCACCCTCCATTGGGCCTCAACCCATGTGCATCTCTCTATTCCTTCATAAGTAATATATAGAGATACATATTGGTGTGATTTTTCGATGTGGGACTATCTTTTAACAATAGAGTGTTGTGAACACACAACTCATAGAATAAAACACCAACAATCCCCCACATATCTCTATATATATGAGTTAAGCGTTCCACATATTAACTGTCCATTATGCATTAGGATAGATGTCGCTGACGACTTGAATCTTTCCGCATGTGTTGAACAACAGTATGATACAAGAATGGACTACGCCTTGAATTCTGTACCACAGCTGTAATTTTTCCCACTCACATAATGTAGTTATCTGTGCTTCTGGCTGCACATTAAAGGCCTTGTGCCAGCCTGGATTTCAATGTATGTATTTTGGGCGTCTACAAATTTACCCTCAAGAGACGGCCTATTTCTCTTTCCATACATTATAGGTGAGTTCTTTATAAAGAGTCATGGCATGAAGCATTGCGCTCCTTTGCGGTGCTACGCCGCTATGACATGGCTCAACGCCGAGGCTTTACCCCACCTGGGTACCTCATCATAGTGTCATACTACTGTAGCATGAGGTCACAATCTTCTTTGTAGTGCCAAACTACTCAGCATGAAGCCTTGCGCTTCCGTGCGGTGTTACGTCGCTATGACATGGCTTGCAAAGCCGATGATTTACCCTTCCTGGTACCTCTTCGTGGTGTCATGCCACTGTAACATGAGGATACTGTCCTCTTTGTAGTGCTGTCTACACCTCTTTATGATTATGCAACATTAGGCTACCTGCCTATATGCGGTGCTACGCCGCCTGTGACTTGGCTAACAAAGCCGAGGCATTACCCCTACCTGGGAACCTCATGGTGGAGTCACCCCACTGTAGCATGGAGTTGTAACACTCCTTTGTGGTTGTTGCACCACCATGCTTCCTGTAAAGCATAACAGACCTTCACTCAGTCTGAGAACTCATTAAGGCATTATGCCATCCTTCCCACAGGATCAATTTTCCGTAGAAAATTTATAGTAGACAACAGTGGTTCTGGGTCCGAAACCCTTACATGTTCCGCAGAACAAGTACCCACTGTTAACTAATATTTTTCCAGTCAATAGTCCTCCCTTGAATCAAAAAATTAGATATCTGGTAGATTTCTCTTTGAACCAATAACATAAAATTTATTGATAGGATTATAATGACACAATATTAGAATGCCTTCAAACCCATCTTCCTTGCTGTGTCCTCGACCAGCTGTCGTTTGAGGCCTTTCGTGAACGGATCCGCCAGGTTCTCCTGACTCCGAACATCGATCACTACAATGACGCCTCGTTTGATGAGATCGTTCACTGCTCTGTGCTTTAACCGCACAGTCCTCTTCTTTCCGTTAAAGAGTTCATTTGATGCTACTGCTGCTGCCGCCTGGTTGTCACAGTATATCGGGATTGCCGGTATCTGAGCTCCAACCACTGGAAGATCATACATGAGCTCCCGAAGCCACTCTGCTTCATCTGTAGCAGCATCCAATGCAAAGAATTCAGATTCCATGGAGGAGCGAGATAACATTGTCTGCTTCTTCGATTTCCACGATATAGCAGCTCCGCCCAAAGCGAATATGAATCCACCTGTCGAATACTCGCTCTCCACCTCTGAACACCAGCTAGCATCACTGAAGCCTTCCACTACTGACGGATCTCCGCTGTAGTATAGTGCAAATGTCTGAGTCTTTTTTAGATATCTCATAACACGCTTCACAGCGTTCCAGTGTTCAACGCCTGGGTTGCTAGTGAACCGACTCAGCATTCCCACCGCAAAAGCTATGTCAGGCCTTGTGGCAGTAGTAGCGTACATCAAGCTTCCGATGACGCTAGCGTACTCCAACTGCCTGACGCTTTCCCTCGAATTTGGCTCCAGCTTTTGATCACTCCGGTACGGTGTATCAATTATAGGAAGATCTTGATACCCGTAGTGAGTGAGCATCTTCTCAATATAATGAGATTGTGACAACGCTATTCCAGTACCTGTCCGGATGATCTTGAGCCCCAAGATTACGTCGACATCCCCCAAGTCCTTCATACTGAACTTGGTCGAGAGGAATTTCTTTGTCTCTGTGACGCAGTCTAAATCCGTACCTAGGATTAGCATGTCGTCCACGTAAAGACAAACGATTACTCCTCTTCCGTCAGCAAACTTCGTATAGACACACTTGTCTGTTTCACTGACCCTGTAGCCATTTGACCTTATCACTTTGTCAAACTTCTCATGCCATATTTTGGGAGCTTGTTTCAAACCATACAGAGACTTCATCAACTTGCAGACTTTGTCTTCCAGACCTCTGACGACAAAACCTTCTGGTTGTTGCATGTAGATCTCTTCGGTCAGCTCGCCATTAAGGAATACCATTTTCACATCCATCTGATGTATCACCAGCTTGTGTATTGCTGCTAGAGCAATTAACAATCTGATGGTTGTCATCCGAGCTACTGGAGCATAAGTGTCAAAGTAGTCGATCCCCTGCTTCTGAGCAAACCCCTTGGCCACTAGCCTGGCCTTGAACTTGTCAATGGTTCCATCTGCTTTCATCTTCTTCTTGAAGATCCATTTGCATCCGATGGGTCTTGCTCCTTCTGGCAGGTCAACTAACACCCATGTGTTGTTGGAGGTGATTGAGTCAATCTCGTTGTCTATCGCCTCCTTCCAGAATACAGCATCTCTGGTCTTCATCGCCTCATCATAGGTAAGCGGATCTGCTTCCACATGATAGGTGACGAAGTCATCTCCGAAGTCTTTCGGCCTCCTTACTCGCTTAGTTGACGGCTCAGCGAGTTCTGGTTCAACTGGCGTCTCTTCGACAATAGCTTCTTCTTGGACTACTGGTTCGATAAGAACTTATGTCTGCTTTGCACTCTCATCATTCTCCGGAAGATCTGCGAGAACAATATTTTTGTGCCTTGCAAACTTGTCTTCAAATATTCAGCATCGCGAGATTCAATGATATGATTTGATTCTATATCAAAGAATCTCCGAGCGTCACTCTTCTCGGCATAACCCAAGAAGATAGCCTTAGTAGTCCTAGTCCCCAGCTTCTGAATCTTCAGATCTGGGAGCTTCACATAAGCCAGACACCCCCACACTCGAATGACATTCAAGTTAGGTCTGACTTTGAACCAGAGTTCATGAGGGGTTATATCCGAAGTTGCATACGGTACTCTATTGAGAATGAAAGTAGCCGTTAATGCAGCTTCTCCCCAGAAGCTCTTTGGAAGACCCGCAGTCAACAGCATAGAGTTCATCATCTCTGTCAACGTTCTGTTCTTCCTTTCTGCTACTCCGTTGGATTGAGGAGAGTACGGAGCCGTCGTCTCATTTATGATTCCATGTTCTTTACAGAATGATGAGAAATCATGAGACCGATACTCCCCGCCTCGATCACTCCTTAGCCTTTTGAGTTGTTGTCCAGTTTACCGTTCAGCCTCGGCCCTGAACTCCTTGAACTTCTCGAATGCTTCGTCTTTAGACTTGAGCAAGTAGACAAAAGCATACTTTGAGAAGTCGTCGATGAAAGTAATAAAATACTTCATCCCGGCTTTTGTAGAGAATTGCTTGAAATCACAGATATCTGAGTGAACCAACTCCAGAAGATCTGTGCTTCGATGGACCCTGTGAAAGGGTTTCCTTGTGATCTTCGTCTGAGCACACACTTCACATTTCTCTACCTTACCCCCACACTTGGAGATAAGTCCTAGGCTAGACATTTTGTTAATTCTTTTACAATGAACATGTCCTAGCCTATTATGCCACAACTCAAAAGAATAGTTCAAAGTAGAAATAGCATTAATATCATTTTTCTGGGTTACAACAAGCTGAATTTTGTACATTCCTTCAGTCTGAAAAGCTTTTCCGAAGAATGTACCCTTCTTGGACATCACCATCTGGCCAGCATTGATGTCCATCCTCAAGCCTGCGTTACAAAGCAGGCTCCCAGAGATCAGGTTCTTAGCAATTGCAGGAACATGCTTCACTCCTTGAAGCGTCAGAGTGTTCCCCGATGTGAGTTTCAGCTCCACCGTCCCGATCCCCAGTACTTCAGCTTGTGCCTGGTTTGCCATTAAGACTTTCTCGGAAGTTGGCTCATATGACTCGAACCATTCCTTGTCTGAGCAGACATGACATGTCGCACCAGTGTCTATCCACCAGTCCGAGTCAACTCCCGCATTTGCAACCTGTGCTATCATTACAACCAAATTAGTAACCAAAGAAACCTTACTAGGCTCACCTTTTTCTGGTTCCTTGCAGTCACTTTTGTAGTGGCCCTTCTTGCCACATTTGAAACAAGTCACATGGAACTTGGATTTCTGATTCTTGAATGAAGGACTCTTCACTTTCAGATTAGTGAAGTCCTTCTTCTTCTTATGAGGAGAAGCCGCCTGCTTCCCCTTGTACTCTCTGGTTTGGACCAGATTTGCTTTCGCCAGTTGTTTGGACAGAGAATCCATCTTCTGTTGAGAGCGCATCTCGTCCTCAACATGGATCTCTTGCAGGAGATCTTCCATACATATGTCCAGCTTCTTGCGGTGTATCCTTGCATAGAAGTTGCTCCACCCCGCAGGAAGTTTAGAGACGATTCCTCCAACGACAAACTTGTCGACAAGAGGCATCTTCTCGTCATCTAATTTTTGGCGCAGCTTCAGAAACTCCTTTACTTGGGGCAGCATAGCCTTCCCATCTTCGAAGGTCCACTTGTGGTATCTTTCAACCAAGAAGATCTTGGACCGATTCTCGTCATCTTCGTACAATTTCCCCAAGGAGTCCCAAATTTCTTTGGCAGAATTCTTCTTGGAATATGACTCTGCCAGAGAGTCTTCCATGCTATTGAGAATCAACAGTTTACAGATACTATTTTCTCTAATCCATTTTGCCTGCTTGGACTTAGCAGCGGAAATAACTTCTGCGGTTCCGGTTGTTGGAACGACCGGTTCTTCCTCATTCAGCACGTGATCAACTTCCACGAGTTGAATGTTTAATGTTACTTTCCTTTTCCAGATTTGGAAATGTTCGCCGTCAAATTTCTCCAACTTGTTAAAGTCGGTATTGACGAGCGATGCACGTGAGTTATCCATCTTTTCGATATAGTTTTGAGATTGTTAGTCCCTTGGCGAACAATCGATGGAAAAACACGATTTCAGAAACTATTGTAAAGACAATGTTTCCAGCAACAACACCCTAAAGAAGGTGATGTTGTATTACGAGAATCTAAAAAGATTATTTCGTAATATTTCTCGAAGGCAACAGAACCGTATAACTTCTAAAGAGAAGCGACGGTATTCTCGAAGGCAACAGAGGAAGAAGAAAGCCTGCTGGGGTGAAAGATCACCGGCGCTCAAAGCTATATCCGCCTTACGGACAAGCCTCCAGGAACCAGCAAGTTCGAAGAGAACTTTGGAACGCTGGCCAAAAATTTCGACGACTCCTCGGAATAGCAGCAGCACTTCTCTCTCTCTCTGGAAATTCTCTGATTATTTTCTGTAACCCTGGAGAGAGGAGATGCTGCTGATATTATAGGCACGAGGTGGGCTTTTCAAATTCTGAACGCACGCCCTGGATTAATGCCAGATCCGGATTTTCTGGATCTGAGCCATTTCCGGATCTGAGCCCACAAGACCCGCGGACGTTACATAATTTGAACGGCCCACTCGACCCGCTCGACCCGCTCGACCCGTACGACCCGTACGTCCCGCACGCTCCGTACGCCTCGCAGGGCCGCGCAGAGGCTCGCGCACGAGCGCAACTAAAGCGCACAATGCGCCTTACGACGAGCTGTCATGCTAAGTGCAAAGTGCCATCAAAAAGCCACAATAAGCCTCAAAAGCCCATTAGCCCAAGCCCGAGTCCGAGTCCGAGTCCGAGTCGCTAAGCCCCTTCGGGGCTTAGCTCCAATAGATTTAAATCTATTTTCATTTGGCCAAAAGTTGGTTTCTTATTCTCACCTCTATGTAAAATCCTCCCACATGGCACCCTCCATTGGGCCTCAATCCATGTGCATCTCTCTATTCCTTCATAAGTAATATATAGAGATACATATTGGTGTGATTTTCCGATATGGGACTATCTTTTAACAATAGAGTGTTGTGAACACACAACTCATAGAATAAAACACCAACAATATTTGCATTAAAAAAAAATCTCCCAGTCCGGTCGTGTCCATTGATAGCTCCACCATTGTCCGTATCACATCTGCATCGCACCCGTATCATTCGTACTGTACCGCACCCAGCCTGTACACCGGCTGCCCTCACGTTAATCCCTCCGAAATTACATGTACTTCTCCTCTCTCTCTCTCTCTCAATATATATATATATATATATATATATATATATATATATATATATATATATATATATATATATATATATATATATATATATATAGAATAAGGGAGGTAGGGTGGCACCTCATGGGAGGGTGTCTACTTGTCACCCCCCATGCTATCATCAAGCACATAGGTGCATGCTGATAGCATGTGAGGGGTGATAAGTAGACACCCTTCATAGGGTGGCACCTCACCTCCCTCATCCTCTATAGAGAATAAGGAAGGTAGGGTGGCACCTCATGGGAGGGTGTCTACTTGTCACCCCCCATGTTATCATCAAGCACATGGGTGCATGATGATAGCATGTGGGGGGTGATAAGTAGACACCCTTCATAGGGTGGCACCTCACCTCCCTCATCCTCTATATATATATATATATATATATATATATATATATATATATATATATATATATATATATATAAGGGAGATGAGGTGCCACCTTATGGGTGGTGGCTATGTGTCACCTCCCATGCTATTATCATGTTTCAAAAAGTGTGCAAGTGCATGATGATAGCATGGGAGAGGGGGGATGACATATAGCCACCTCACCGTGAGATGGCACCTCACCTCTGACCACTTGGACCGTATGCCCCACCACTACCACGGCTAGAGGACACACACACAAACACACACACACATACATCCGCGGGGTCGTGGCCCGGTGGTAGCGACGGGGGTCTCCGGTGTGGATAATCCGGGTTCGAGGCCCCTCTTAGTCGCTTGTCGCCTAAGCCCACTAAGAAGGACACCCACATATATATATATATATATATATATATATATATATATATATATATATATATAAATTAAAATATATTTAAATAATTTACGAATCTTTCAACAACATCAGATGAATTTTTGTTTTGAATCGATCCTACGACCTACAAGTAAGAATCTTTTACAAAAATTACTTAAAGAACACAAGTCAATTTAGGAAACTCCAATCACTAAACAGAAGGGGTCTTTTAGGAATTGATCCTACTACCTAAAAATAAGAATCTTTTACGGAAATTACAATATGTTGAATCTCTACAAGGACAATCGAACTAGAGGTGGAACCAGAAATATAAACTCGGATGGACTAGAGTTGGTTCGAATGGACTAGATATGAACTAACTCTTAAAAAAGTAAAATAACTATATGAAAAGAAAAAAGAAAAATTGGAAGATGGCTGAAGCCTACCCCTTGTTAGCAATCACCCGAATAAAACTCGTATTATATACAAAAAAAAATTGTATCATTCAGAAATTTATAATACTTACGTACTTTTGAAATATTCGAATCAGTACGTAAATTTTATTGAAGCGAAATTTTAAACGTGTTCCGTATAAATTACTGAAAAATTTGACAAAAAATATGATGGGAAACCTGTTTAATTAACAAAATTTGACAATATATTTAAGAATTTGAAGTTTCTAACCTTAATATTTTTTAGGATATTCGATCAAAAATTTTAACGTACTGATTCGATTTATACTCGTACTTTTGATGTCCTGAATTTTTTTCGTTTGCCGAATTGCTAACAAGGAGCCCGCCCAAGCTGCCACCTGGATCTGCCTCTACCACGACTTGTTGGTATATCCGTCCTTGTTCTTTGTCGACTTCAAATCTCCCACGAGAAACAAACGACAGAACGACGGACGCAGAAAGTCAAGCCTTACAGAGACAAAGCTTCATCTTGATAATAACACGTTTGAACGAAACGAATTCGGCTCAATCAACTTGTTGATGCCAATGTCTAAATCGATTGAAGGTTACCTAAAAGAATAAGTGAGATGTTTGCAGTAGATATTGACCCGAAAAAAATTGTTAAAATATCCAAAATATGATTAGGAGAGATGGCACATTTAGGAATATCAAGCTCGTGATTGTGGGAGCTTAAACAACATATTCAATTACAGATAGTCTGCTAACAAAAACAAAAACAACAATATCTAAAAGAGTTGCTATGACTTAATCAGGACCGACCCTGAGCTAATGGCCAGAGATGAAGCATCGAAAATGGTCTCCCATACGTATGTAAAAAAATTTTGTAAATATAATAAAAAATTGTTACCACCAAGATTTGAACCACATACCTCTAAAATACAAGCCTTTCATTATAACAACTACACAACAACATATCTCTATTAAGAATGACACATGATACATATTAGTTCTATTGTAGATAGATCTATGTTGGTGTATCATTTCGTTTGGGAGCCATGGACCGTCGTCTGCTCTGTCATGTGCCAGAACCGTCCCTGGATTTAATGGTAGGCCTAAACAAATTATATTAATATTACAGAAGAAATGACTCTTAAGGTTGCAAGATGGAAGAGAATGATTAGAACAACTGAATCCAAAATTTAGATTAAATACTTTGTTTGTTGATGTTGTTGCATAACCCTCAACTCCCTCCTCTCATGCTCGTGTGTGTGTATATATATATATATATATATATATATATATATATATATATATATATATATATATATATATATAAAAGATGTTAGGAAAAAAAAAAAATATATATATATATATATATAAGATGTTAGGGTTAGCTCCGGATTTGGGCGATCCTGGAGAATACTCCGGTGGCGGATGTCCCGACTTGTGCGAGGAATCCAGCGTTGGACACCCTGACCTGCGCGAGGAGGCCGGCGGCTGGACCACTGTGGCCCGGCGCCGCCGTGGCAAATCTGGACCTTTGCAGATCGGAACGACGCGTGTCGAAACGGCAGGGTCAGGGGGAAGGGGACCACGTCCCCGGCCGTCTTACAGGCCTCCGGTGACATCAGCCAGGGCGACGTCCAGGGGCGAGCAGGCCATGGCCCAAGGATCGCCGGGGTCGCAAGTTCGGGACATAGACCCAGAGCAAAGGAGGTCGGATCCAGTGTACAAAGGCAAGGCGGCTGCATCGGAGCGGGAACCCCCACCCCGCGCACGAGCGACAAATCATCAGGGCGGTCCAGGAGCATGGTCGAAGCCGGTAACATGGGCTGAAATCTGCAGATCGGCGGCGGTGCAAGAGGAGGTGGATCTGCAATATATTGAACCTGGCGTTATTAATGGAAAAAAGGTGGTGGAGATCACGTCGGATGACCTGCAAGAGACCATGGAATACTGGAAAAATACCCTAATCTTATATGTTATGGGCAACAGACCATTCTTTGGTCACCTCCGTGCGTTCGCTCATCGAACCTGGCGGCCAAAAGGAACCATGGAGTTATTTTCCAGAGAAAATGGATTTTATTTTATTAAGTTCGCGGTGGAAGAGGATCTAGTGAGGGTCCTGGAGGGCGGCCCCTGGACATTTGACGGTAGACTGGTGGTACTCAAGAGATGGTTACCTGGAACTAATTTTGAGAAAGATAGACTCACCACCGTCCCGATATGGATTCGACTACCATGGCTCTCCCCACAGCTATGGAGCATCCCCTCTATAATGAAGATCACGAGTATGATAGGCACCCCCATCCGTACTGACTTCCCCACGGCTCGACGACAACGTCTGTCCTATGCACTAGTATTCGTCGAAATTGCTGCTACCGGGTCGTTGCCGAAATCCATAGACATTGTGCTTCCATTCGGTAAATGGATACAACAAGACGTGGAATACGAATGGGTCCCTCCTTCGTGTGATAGATGCAAATGCTTCGGTCACACGAAGACCAGTTGTCGCGAAAATATTGGAACTACTGAGACAGCTCTCCCAGAAGAACAACAACAGGATGCGAGGAGTACTCCACTACGCCAGAAGACCAATAATGATAGCTCTATGAGGATGGATCATGATACCATCATGGACGATGGAGAGAGGGCGTGCGGGGCCAACCCTACTCCAGTGGGGATTTCCACCTCCGTCTTAGGGAAACGGTCATGCCCAGACGAGCCGGCCAAGGAGGACGTGACTGAGGAACTGAATCCAGCCCAGGCTTTGGTGATTTTCAACAAACCTACCAATAATAACCATTGTGGCACCATTCAACGGGATGAATCACAAAGACTGAACCCGAAAATCAACGAAGATACATGAGAAAGTAATCGCGCCTCGAAGCGCCCGGCTACAGGCCATGAACATGTGGATACCAACCGACAGGAGGAGAAACAAAGCAGCAACTCCGACGAGCCGCCTGATGAAGCTTTGTCCATAGCCAACCCCAAATGGGTGGCCCATGTTCGAGAAGTACAGGAGTCGGCTGCCGTCACTACGGGACGTAAACATGCCTCCTCAATCAGTGAAGCTTCCCCGATCCGCCCGCGGGAAAGCTCGGGTACTAAGGGTGCCAATCCCTCATCATAAATGACGATCATCTCGTGGAATGTGCGAGGAGCAAATTCCATAGGAAGATGGCGCGAGATTCAGGATGTGATAAGGAGACACAAGTGTACTATAGTCATGTTGCAAGAAAGTAAAATAAAAGATGGTGCCAAGCTCACGAGACGTACCCCGCATCATTGGGAGTCTGCTCACAACCATACGGAGTGCGGGGTGGCCCGTATCTGGACAATGTGGGACTCACGCGTATGGAAAGGTCAGGTAAAATATTCCTCTGAACAATTAATTGTACTTGTTTTCACTAACAAAGGAGGGCTGCAGATAGCGGTTGGGGCAGTGTACGGCCATAATGACCGTAGAAGGAGGAAACAGTTATGGTCGGATATTATCCATGCTGCGACAAGATTGGCGAATCTTACGCCTCTGCTCCTATGCAGAGACTTCAATGCCATGTTAGAACCTGAAGAGAAGCAGGAAGGACGCCCGGTGCCAATGGAGATACTTGCGGATTTCAAGAATTGCCTGCTAAGCTCTGGCCTCCACTGTGTTTCCACGACGGGTCATCGCTGGACATGGAATAATAGCTCGTCTACGAACCGGATCGTGTGCCAACTAGACAGAGCTCTTTGCAACGGTCACTGGCTGGACAAATTCCTCGACAGCAAGGTAGAAGGGCTGGCTAGCGGCACGAGCGATCATACTCCGATCCTCATTCGCCTACTACATCAGCCCTCCCTCCTAGGCGGCCGTTCCGGTTTTGTAACACCTGGCCGGCCCAACCCGGGTACGATGAGGCGGTACAAAGGGGTCTTCAATCGGCTGTTACAGGAACCGCCCAATTTTGCCTCGTCCAAAAGCTGAAAAAGGTTAAAGCTGAACTAAAAGCATGGCACAGGAGCAAAACTCTCCGTCCTTTGGAGCTAGCGGAAAAAGAATTGAAAGACACTCAGTTGGCGCTGCAAAGTAATCCCATGGATGAAGCCAATGCAGGAAGAGAAATCGAACTTCAAAATGAAGTCCGTCATCTCCGTCATCTCGAGGGGATTAGATTGCAACAACTAGCCAAGTGCCAATGGCTTAAAGAAGGCGATCGCTGCACTAAATTCTTTCACACCACTGTCCACGCCAGACAACACTCTAATGCTATCTCCTCTCTGATTGATGCCAATGGCCAACAATTCAGCGAAGGCGGAGCGATTGTAAAGGAGGCAGTAGAATACTATCAAACGCTCTTCAACCAATCTGATTATAGGAAGGAGTTCCCTGACTTCCTATGCAAGCGTATAGTGACTCAGGCGGGTAACTCTCTTCTGGAAAGATGGGTCACTATGGAGGAAATTGAAGTTATCATAAAGGAAGCAGATCCTAACAAAGTTCCGGGCCCGATGGATTTAATGCGGCGTTCTACAAGAAGCACTGGCATCAACTGAACAGTCATATTCTACATATTGTGGACGACTTCTTCCGGACAGGTAGATTACTGACAGAACTTAACCATACTTTTCTTTGCCTGATCCCGAAAAAGGAGGGAGCTTCTACTCTTGGTGAATTCAGACCGATAGCTTGCTGCAATTTCATTTATAAAATCATTACTCAAGTCATGTGTCGAAGAATGCAAGGCATCATGCAAGGTTTTATTTCTGAGAATCAGACGACTTTCATTAGAGGCCGTTCTATAGCTGAAAATTGTCTCATGGCACACGTAATGGTTCGGGACTTTAACAAACCCGGGGGCAAGAAGAGTTGTCTCAAACTCGACCTGAGGAAATCATATGATATGGTAAACAGGGACTTCCTGTGTGCCGTTTTACGTAGTATGGGTTTCGCGAGCTGGTGGGTTGACAGAATCAGGACGTGTATTACGTCGCCGACCTTTTCCATCCTTATCAAAGGCCAGCCCCATGGTTATTTCGGGAGCAATTGGGGGATCCGTCAAGGCGATCCTTTATCTCCATATTTATTTACGGTTGTTATGGAATATTACACATATATGATGGATTTGGCAGTATATCGGAGGGATATTACTCCTCTTTACCGATGGGTTGAGCCGAATATCTCACATCTCATATATGCGGACGATCTACTGGTCTTCATTGAGCCGAATGAGAGGGGCATCATGGCGCTGACCAAGATTCTAGATGAGTTCGGCATTTTGTCCGGGCTTTGTTTAAATAGAGATAAGAGCTGTATCTATTTCAACAGAGAGTGTCCATCTCAGGAGCAGTGGTCCGAACACCTGGCTATAGAACGAGGCGAGCTACCTGTTCGATATTTGGGATTGCCGCTCACTATTAATTATGTGAGACACTCGGATTGCACAGGGCTGATTCATTATGTACAAAAGAGATTGGAAGGGTGGCAGTCACAAATTCTGTCTTTCGGGGGCAGAATTGAACTCGTCCGGGCTACAATCACGGCCATTACTGCTTACTGGCTGCAAGCGCTATATGTGCCTACCAAAACCATACATCAAATCGAACGATTGTGTGCTGACTTTGTTTGGAAAGGAGGGTTCCACACAATCTCTTGGGAAGAACTTTGCCGATCCAAGGAGGAAGGCGGGGTTGGATTGCAGAGTTTACGGGTGCTGCGGGAGGTGGCTTCGCTTAAACTTGCATGGCGCTTTCTGGTAGGGCAGTCCAACTGGGCCACGTGGACGCGAAATAGATACCTTAAATCGAGGAACTTCTGGATCCAAAAGGTGGATAATAACTTTTCGGTTACTTTCAAAAATATTCTACGAATGCGGCCTACTCTCAAGCGTCTCATCTTTCGGGTCATTCATGACGGGCGAAATACCAGCCTATGGATGGATCCTTGGATGGATCACCATAGCATATTGGATAAGCTTGGATGGCCTGTCTACGAACTTGCTGGCAGCAAGAGACTCTGGCAGTACTCATCCGCAATGGAATGTAGCACACTGACGCCAGGCAGGTGGGGAGATGGCTAAATAATGAAATTGGGAGGATCCCTCTTGACCCAGTAGCTCCATGTGACCAATGGAGTTGGGAAGGAGCGCCGTCGGGCGAATTCAATGCTCGGTTGGTGTATGAGCAGCTGAGACCGCGCCATGTGCAAGTCCCCTGTCGGAGGTTGCCTGGACCAAGGGAGCGGCACTTAAAATGCAGCTGTGCCTCTATAAGGCCATTCGGGATCGCCTTCTCACTCGAGAGAGATTGGTTCGGTTCAACTTCCCTCTTACAAATTCTCGATGCGTGTTTTGCGACCGAGGACTGAATCTCGGGACCACGTATTCTTCAAATGCGGGTTCTCGAGTGTTATTTGGCAGCATTGTAGGGTCCAACTAGACATATCAGATACTACAAGACTTGGCCTACAGGCCCATATTCGACGAGATCAACATTTTGAAGACCAGAAGCCAACCACAATACAGAAGAGCCCGACTCAGACTACTTGCTGCAGTCTGGCATGTTTGGCGCGAACGGAATATGAGAGTTTTTGAAGGAAAATCAACTTCCATTAGTGGTGTCCTCTGCAACATTGAGTATGACCTCAGCTGCCTTGATGGATAGTTGTTTGATGTAGCTCTCTTGAGCCAAGAGTCGTGTGATGTATTCTCATGTTATTTCTCAATAAAGTACCCTTTCTTTATATATATATATATATATATATATATATATATATATATATATATATATATATATATATATATATATATATATAGATATAGAGAGAGAGAGAGAGAGAGAGAGAGAGAGAGAGAGAGAGAGAGAGAAAAACTTAGTGGTAAAATTTTTGGATTACTAAAATATTCTTGAGTATTTTATAAACATGACGTTATTATGTCAACTTGCATGCCATTTATGTTTAACAGTCAAAGCAATAAAGTTTGAATGTTATGGAGTTTTTTTTTTCATACAACTCTTCATGTTCCAATGGTAATAAATTTTTCTGTCATTACCATTTTCCAAAAGTTATTATTCTCAATAGAAAATTAAAAAAAAGAACAAATTCGTACTTTGAATCTCGTGGCATTGTAAAAAGAAAGCACAAATACATAAATAGTTGCCTAGAAAAAAACAGAAAGACGACAACTGACATTATGATATTCTAATTAAAATACGTGCAGTGGGTTTCATATTATAGAACCAAGCTATGTTATAATTATTGTATTTGGATTACAAGACTTACACATGTATCTTTTAAGTAGATCCTCTCACATTTTAATCCCAGGTATGCAATCAAAATCCAACATTTTGAAACAGGGCCGGTCCTGAGTTCATAGGGACCCTAGCCAAATTTTTAAAATGGGTCCCATATATAATATTATAAAAATAAAAATAAAATTTAAAATATGTTACAACCAATAATTGAACCTAGGATCTCTAGTGTGCAAGTTTAACATATTAACTACTCCACAATTATTTTGTGATAGGAAAGGATCATGTTACATATATGTTAGTTAAAATTTTTTTTTGTCCCCATATTCCATGGGGCCCTGGGCTATCGCCCTGGGCCAGGGCCGGCCCTGGTTTGAAACATAGGTTATTCTCATAATATGAAACAATCAGGCTGATTTTAGAACAATAATCTCTCTCTCTCTCTCTCTCTCTCTATATATATATATATATATATATATATATATATATATATATATATATATATATATATATATATATATATATATATATATATATATATATATATATATATGTGGGTGCAGATCAAAAGTTGTCCATGGAACTCCGTCAAAGCTCTCCTGCATCATCGAATCAGGGGTCCGTATGGGACCCTCGTGCGCGTCCGCTCGATTAAACGGTAGAGGACGATGGGGCTCCCGCGGCGCTCCGTGTGTGTGTGTGTGTGTGTGTGTGTGTGTGTGTGTGTATATATATATATATATATATATATATATATATATATATATATATACACACACACACACGCATCGCAAATGATATTTGTCCCGTCCTTGTACGTCTTCGTCCAATGATCGCGCCTCCCCAGGGCCCACCCCCTTAAGGACCGGGGACCAATTTGGGGGGGGATGTCACTACTAAAATAACCCAGATTAGCGACGTCAGGAGACGTCGCTAAATACAGAAAATACGTCGCTAAAAATAATTTGCGACGTATTTAGCGACGAAAAACGTACGTCGCTTATAGGCAAGTCGCAGATGATACTTTCGTCGCCGAACGTCGCTATTTGCGACGCGGCGTCCATTGTCGCTAGACGTCGCCAAATGAGCGACAGAGAGCGACGTATCAGTACGTTGCCAACATTGCGACGTAAAGCGACCACTAGCGATGCTTCAAAAGTTTATAAATGATGACGAGGCATGGCATCCACGTGGCCATGTGGGCAACTTAGCGACGTATATTAGCGACGTCGAGCGACGTAACGTCGCTAGTTAGCGACGTATAGCGACGTCTATTTGCCGTCGCAGTACGTCGCAGAACGTCGCTATACATCGCTAATGTTAAAAAATTTTTTTTAAAAAATATAATTGATATTTTTGTTATGCTGTGTTTCTGAGTTTACAGTGTGTGTGAAGTGCAGTGTTCGAACCATCGACAGTTTCGCTTGCTGTTCTATGTTTTATCTTGGATAGAAAGAGCAACAGTTCAGGGTGCACTTCTCAGAGCTTCCTCTTCACGTCCTTCACCTTCTCGGGAACCTTTACGACGTCCGAAAAAGTGAAGGACGTGAAAATGAAGCTCTCAGAAGTGCACCCTGAACTGTTACTATTTCTATCCAAGATAAAACATACAACAGTAATCGAAACTGTCGATGGTTCCGAACACTGCATTTCACATTCACTGTAAATACAGACACACATCATAACAAAAATACACAATATATTTTTTTAAAATTTCGGCAGCACCTCCTTTGTATATCAGATCATCGCTTATAACCCAGCGTAGGTATATTTGTCATCCCGTCGCAGATATCACAAAGTAAATATCACAATAAAAATAGGAGGCAGTGCAAAGTAAATATCACAGACACACATCCTCACAAACATCCAATAGAGTCAAATAAAAATGAAAGATGATAAAAAGTCTCCCACCAAGTGTATAAACAACAGTGTATGAATAAACAATTTGCCCATAGGGCCAATACATACAAGTCATAAAAAACCCAATAAAATCACTGCGGACCCCTGCCGCGCAACTGGGATAGAATGTAGTCATACTGCTCCTGGGTGAGCTGTACCGTAGGGGCAGTAGGAGGCAGTACAATGTCTGGAGTCGGCGCCGGAGGCAGTACAGTATTTGGAGTCGGCGCCGTCGATGGACCCGGAGGACGTACCTGCTCCAGCTCTCGCAGTCGCTCACCATGCGCAGCAAGGGTACTCACCACCTTCTCAGTATACTGAGCGAGTGAGGCAGATAGGCTCCTCTGCGATCCCTCCAGCTCGACCTGTCTACGCTCTGTGCGCTGCGTAGACTCGGTGAGCGTCTGCAAGTTGGCAGCTGCAGCCTGATGCAGACTCATCAGGTCCTGTATACTGCGCTCGACCGCATCAAATCGTCCGGTAACGATCGGAGGGTCGGATCGTCGCTCGACCGCATCAGAAATCTGCTGCTGCAACTCGCGATGCAGCTCCTCGATCTGACGACGAACATCCTTAGCTCGTGACGACGCCTGCGTAGCCGGAGACTGCATACTGACAGAGGGGGCCCGGGATGACTCCGAAGCCAAATACGCGTCGTAGGATCCCGTACCGTAGTACGTACCCTTCTGAAGACCGCCAACGGCGGTCATCCAGAGCTCGTCCGACGATGGCTCTGCAGGCGGCTGGGAGGAAGTACCAGCCCCTCCCTCTGCTTGCGCACTAGCAGCAGCAGCAGCATCAGCCGCCTCCTTCTGTAGCCGAACAAACTCGGCCTAGAACATGTTTGCTAACGTGTAAGTGTTTACTAAAGTCTATATTGATATCTATTTTCCTGTTTTCTAAATTATAGTCAGTTAATATAAAGAATAGAACGTACATATGCCTGCGTCGCCCTCTCGTCAATGAAGTCCCAGCCCTCCGATGGGTGACCAGGAAGACGGTCACCATGTTCGGGTCCTCACCCTTCTTTACCTGTTAAAATATATTATCTATTATTAGTATTAAACATTATATCGAACTATATATAAATTAATGTCCGTCATAGGAAACGTACCAGACGACGAAAATGCTCCGTCATCGGAATGGAGCCACCACACCACTTACCGGCGCTCGACCGCGCCACCTTGGCCTTCTCAGACCGCTCCTGGTACTTGGGCTCGCTGAATCTAGCCTTCATCGCAGTCCACTGCTCTGGCGTAATCCAACCCTGGATCGGCTGTCCGGAGCGATCACGACGCTTCTGGTCGTCGATCGTATCACGGATGAGCTTGGCTATGACGGCAGAAAATTGGCCCTCGATCCTCGCCGCCCGGTGTGGTGGATAAAAATAGGTCCTCCACAAGAAGTAAAATACAAAAGTTGTATAATATACACAAATGATTATTAAAATTTAAAAATAAACAAATTTTTTACCTTGAAGTGGGCGAACCAAAAGGGCTTCCTATCTGCGGGAGCATCTGAATAGTTGAGCCAAGGCCCACCATAGTTCTGCCTCACAAATGTCCCCAGCTGTCTCTGTACTGCAGAAGGCCGATATCTATACAATAATAATTTTTCATGAATATATATGTACATATAATTATTTGAGAAATATATAATAATTAATTAACTTACTTCATAGGCCCGTCCGTCCAAATCTCCATACGCGTCTCGCCCGGGGGAGCGCATGGAGGGTCGCTCTCACCTCCTGCCTGGGCAGGATCAGTCTGATCACCGTCCTCCATATGATCGGCGTGGGCTCCATCCATAGAGCCGTCGACAGTAGGAATGCTGGACGAGGGATCAGGGATGCTGGACGCGGGATCGGAAAGGCTGGACGACGAGGGAGGAGTCGCCAACCTGCTAGAACTGCCCTGTCCCGGTAATGGACCGGGAACAGAACGGTACACTGGCGTACTCGGAGATGAGGATGAGGGTACGGAACTGCCCTCTCCATCCCCAGCCCGAGGCTAACGGGGCTGCCTAATATATAATCCTCCGCGTCGTCCAGATGGTCTAGTCATACCTGACAATAAAATATATGACAATAAAACAAAAAAACATATTTATATGATAGACATCACAGATTTTTGAAAAATATCATAGTCAAAAAGTGTCACTGAAGTGTCAATAAAAGTGTCAATAAAGTGTCACTGAAGTGTCACAGATTTATATGATAGAAGTGTCACTAAAGTGTCAAATATGACGATAAAACAAACGTACAGATTTAATCCTCTTCTGAAAATTCATCTAGTTCGTTTAGCTCATCTACTTCTTCTTCTTCTTCTTCCTCCTCTACATCTTCACTTTCATCTGCATCTTCCTCTTCAGATAATTTTACTTCTTCTACACAATTAGATGTGTAATAGGGAACTTCCGTCGTGTCCACTTCTATAATATTTGTTACAAGAGGTAGTTCATCCTGTTGATAAGCTATATCGTCAACCTCAAAGGTATTTCTAGCTTTGGTCTTGCATACTGCCCACCAGTCCGACCTTGTTGTTGTTCCCCGTTTAGGATAACTTGTGAAGTACACGAGCTGAGCCTGACTTGATAGGACAAATGGTTCATAGGCTTGATATCGACGCCGATAGTTTATATCAACAAGACCGTGCTTGTCTACTTTCCAACCTTGACCTTCAATCGGATCGAACCAATCACACCTGAATAACACAATCTTAGCAGGCTCTATTCCATAACTATATGTCAGCTCTACGATCTCCCGTAACACGCCATAGAAATCGTTGCCCGCATCAACATCTTTGTAGTTCGAAGATCTGATACACAAACAACTATTTTTGGTGGAATCTAGATCCACAAAGTTATCTCTGATCGGACAAGTTGTTGACTTGAACCTAAACCCATTAACACAGTAGCTTGGCCATATTTTTGCAGCATAAATTGGTCCCTTGGCTAGCGTTCTAGTAGACTCATTCTCAAGTCTTGCGTATGGACGATCGACCTAAATACCACGAAAGAAGCAATTAAGCTCATTCTCAATCAAGTGCATATACAAAAAGGTAATTACAGAGTTCTCAAGTCTTACATATGCACTCAACCATGATGGAAAATAACGCCTCATTTCTTGTTCTAGTTCTTCTTCTGTTATGTGTGGCCTACCCAACCTCACATCATCATTAAATATGCTGAAAACAACATCGTTCAATTAATATAATAGTATAATAATTAACACTATTAAAATAATATAGACGTATTAATTACTTACCCCTCCAGTTTCTCTACTTCCTCCTCGTCGCAGTTGAGTAATACATACACCTGAGCAGCCCTTAGCTTATCATCGTTCAGATATCTCTTTTTCATCTTACCCGATGGCTTTCCTGGAGCATTGAATACCTTCAGTATTGTATCATTACTTTCATGATCTCCCTCGTCGTTTCTGGAAGCTCTCGTTCTATTAGTTGCAACATAAGGCTTGAAATACATCGAACAAAAGTTTGTAATCTCCTCGAGAACATAGGCTTCACAAATAGAACCCTCGACCCGTGCCTTATTTTTCACCTTTCTTTTTAGGTGATTCAAATGTCGCTCGAACGGGTACATCCATCGATATTCGACGGGTCTACCAACACGTGCCTCATAGGATAGATGAATCGGCAAATGCTCCATAGAGTCGAAGAATCCAGGAGAAAATACCCTCTCTAGCTTGCATAGTGTTACCGCAATGTCCTTTTCTTGCTTTTCTAGACGATCAACGAGCAATTTCTTAGAACAAAGATCCCTGAAGAATATGCTAAGCTCCGTCAATGGATCCCAAACTGCCTGCGGTAAGAATTCCCGAAATGCAATCGGAATTAACCTCTCCATGAATACGTGACAATCGTGGCTCTTCATACCCGTCAATTTGTTTTCCTTCGGATCGACACATCTTTTCAGATTTGACACATATCCGTCTGAAAATTTTAGGCCCTGGATCCACCGACAAAGTCTCACTTTATCCTCCTTGTCCAGCGAGAAAATTGACTTCGGCAGGAACTGTTTTCCATTCTGCTGTATCTAATGCAACGCAGGGCGTTTGCATATTTCTTCTAAGTCCAACCTGGCCTTGGGATTATCTTTCGTTTTTCCCTTTACGTCCATCACAGTATTAATTATGTTATCAAACACATTCTTCTCAATATGCATGACATCAAGATTATGTCTGATCAGATTGGTACTCCAGTATGGCAGATCCCAGAATATGCTCCTCTTTGTCCAGTTATGAACTCTACCAAATCCATCGCACTTGTACCCAGTTGTAGGATCTTCTATAGCACTTGGAAAATCTTTAACCTCCTCCCATATCGTGGCTCCGTACCACCTTCGCGGTGGATCACCCTTCTCTACAACGCCGGCACGGAAAGCATTCCTGTTCCTTCTGAACGGATGATCTTTTGGCAGAAATTGCCGATGGTAATCAAAGAAGCACGGTTTTCTGCCGTGTTTCAAGCGGAAAGCCTTACTACGGTCCATGCAATACGAACATGAGAGATGGCCATGAGTGCTCCATCCAGATAACATTCCATAGGCCGGAAAGTCGTTGATGGTCCACATAAGGGTTGCCTTCATCTGAAAATTCTGCTTCCTGGAAACATCGTACGTGTTAGCGCCTACTTTCCATAACTGATTCAACTCATCTATCAAAGGCTGTAAGTACACGTCAATGTTCCTCTTGGGATTGTTCGGACCAGGAATTATAACGGTTAGAAACATGTACTGAGTCTTCATGCACATCCAAGGCGGTAGGTTATACGGAGTGACAATCACAGGCCAGCACGAATACTGGGATCCCGAAAGACCAAAAGGAGTAAAATCGTCAGAAGATAGTCCCAACCTGACATTTCGCGGATCTGAAGCAAAATCTGGATACACTCGATCAAAGTGCTTCCACGCTTCTCCATCGGATGGGTGATCCAACACTCCTTCAATCTGTTCTCGCATGTGCCAACTCATATTTTCGGCCGTCTCTTTCACCATAAATAATCTTTGCAACCGCAGCGTTAAAGGCAAGTAGTGCATTGAATCGGTCGGTCTTCTTGCACCGGTAGACCTTCCTGTACTAGTTGTCTTATAGCGATCAGCACCACAAAATCTGCACACATCTGCGTCCTTGTCGTCTTTGTAGTACAGCATGCACCCATTGCGACAGGAATCGATTTTCTCGTATCCCATCCAGAGCGATCTCACCATCCTCTTAGACCGGTAGAAGTCTTTAGGCAACTTAGCACCCGCCGACAAGATCTCTATAATCAACTCCAACACTCGGTTGTAGCATTCTTGCGACATGTTAAAATCTGACTTAATGCTCAACAGTCTTGTAACCACCTCCAACGGTGAATGATCCTCACAACCAGGATACAATGGAGTCCTTGCATTCTCCAACAACTCCATGAACTGTGCAGCATCGGCGTTCGGTGCCTCCTCAGGTGCATCATGAACGAAACTAGGCCCCACAGCGTCGAAAACCATGTTCACGTACCCGTCGTCGTATGCATGATTATCTGAAACAAAATTAGGTCCCGCATGCATATACGGCTCAACATAAGGCTCCGGCTCTGATGCTAAAGACACAAGTTCTCCGTGTGCGGTCCACTGATAGTAATTAGGCGTGAAACCCCTCGAGTACAAATGATATGTCACTTCCACTTCTGGATAATATTTCACGTTATGACATTTCACACACGGACACTTAATTTTGGTGCCGTCCATGTACTGAGGGAACGCCTTAGCAAACTGCAGGAACTGCTCTACTTTCGCTATGTATTCATCTCGCACACCACACATATCATCAGGACGACGATTGTACATCCATGAACGATTCTGCAAGTAGTAATTCATATCCATTTGGAAATAATTCTGCAAAGATGGACACACATTATCCAACAGGCACAAATTCGTATATTATGTCTTATTATGGGACACACATTAGTAGCGGACAGTTACTAATAACAATGATATGCAATGTAGGTCAAACTAGGTTGTACTAAGTCAAACAAGGTCAAGCTAAGTCAAACAAAGTCAAACAAAGTCAAACAAGGTCAAAATAGGTCAAACTAGGTTGTACTAAGTCAAACAAGGTCAAGCTAAGTCAAACAAAGTCAAACAAGGTCAAACAAGGTCAAATAGTCAACCTTGGTCAAACAAGGTCAAATCTAAGTCAAATATCCTATTTCTAGTCATGACCTACCAAGGTACCCTTTACCTTATCGCTATTGGTATCCCAATACTAGCTAGCACACACCATTCAAGGCTATACAAGCCTAACCTATAATTCAAGTACCAATAATGACCAGAGTCAACTCAAGCTATCTCATACACACAAGTAATATCTGGGTGTCATTTGTTTAGTCTTAAAAAAACACAATCAACTAAAACTAGTACCAAGTAATGAGCAATAGTGAGTTACCAAAGCAAACTGAAACTAAAACTAGTATCTGGGTGTCATTTAAACAACTAAAACTAGTATCTGGGTGTCATTTAACAAACATGAAGACAACAAAGTCAAACATGGTCAAGCTAAGTCAAACAAAGTCAAACAAGGTCAAGGGTTGACCTATAGTTGACTTTGTCAACTCTTAGTCTAATCTAGGTCAGATGTTTACTCTACTTTGACTTTCAGTAAAAATAGTCAACCTTGGGGGTGACTACTATTTCATATAATTTTAAAGTATCGGCCGATACCGATCCGATACGGCCGATACCGATACGATTTGGCATGTTCCGATCCGATACCGACCGATACCAAATATTGACCGATACCGACATTGGGGGTCTTTGTTCCGATCAATTCAAGTACCAATAATGACCAAAGTCAACTCAAGCTATCTCATACACACAAGTAATATCTATATAGATATATATACATATAATATATATATATATATATATAGGCATGTATATACTATATGCCTATATTACAAGACAAGGCAACTTTCATGCATTCATATATTTAGACACTCTAACATAGGTTATATGCCTATATCACATATGAGTTACATGATATAGTTATGTATATGTATACAATACCATCTATCAAACATATATATATATATATATATATATATATATATATATATATATATATATATATATATATATATATATAGAGAGAAGTAGAGAGTGGGTGGTGTGTGTACATGCACATGTGAATGGGGGGTGAGTGTGTTGACTGTTACATGTGACAGTCACATATACGTGTATATGAGGGAGGCTAACATGCTTGTATTAGGCTATATGCGTGTGTGTACCTAGGCAAGAGTGAGTGAGTGAGTGATATGAACTATAGGTCAGTCCAATCTGGATAGTAAGGGGATTTACTGTGTTCAGTCAAATAGAAAAGGAAAAGAAAGGAAATCAGTTCATTTCACACAACATTACATACTCCTATAACATATTTTAGACCCATTCACCTCAAACCCAAATCGAGAACCAAAACTCTAACCAAATCACCCCAAACTTGAAACTCAGTCAGCACACATATAGATACACTACACTAGGGTTTTAAACATCTAAATTAAAGCATTAAACTAGGTTAAAATGGTTGTCAAAACTGGGTTTTCAAAATTAGAAAATACAATAAATTAACAAGGTATCAGTCAACATAGGGTATTTAGAAATTGATATATAAAAACATGTTAAAATGGAAAATAAATGGTTGGTAAAGGATCTAGGCTATGTGTACGTGTCAAACATAGTGTCTCGTGTCCACCACAACATGACACAGTGTGTCCAGTGTGTGTGTGTGTGTCCATCTGTGTGTGTGTCCGTGTGATCCGTGTGTGTGTGTCTCTGTGTGTGTGTGTGCGTGTGTGTCCGTGTGTGTGTGTGTGTGTGTGCGTGTGTGTGTGTGTGTCCGTGGGAGAGGAGGAGGAGGAGGAGGAGGAGGAGGAGGAGGAGGAGGAGTTTGGTTAGGGTTTACCTGAGCTCGAGGAGGAGGAGCTCGACGGGGGGTACGGGTCGCCGGAGAGGGAGGGAGTCGCCGGGGGGGGGGGGGGGGGAAGGGGTCGCCGAAGGAATCGCCGGAGGGGGGGGAAGGAGTAGTGGAAAAAATTGGAAATTTCGAGTGAGTGGGAAAAACGAAACGCTGTGCCCTAAGTAAAAATATTAGCGACGTCACATGAGGACGTCGCTAAACGTCGTAAACTGGCGACATATTTTAATAATCCAGCGACGTAACGTCGCTATTCAGCGACGTAATTTTATACCTGTCGCTGAACGTCGCTATTCAGCGACGTTTTGCGATGTTTATATAAAGGAGTCGCTGACTTCCATATATAGCGACGTAATTTTACGCCGTCGCTAAATTACGTCGCTAATAGATCATATTTTAGTAGTGTGTGGGATGTGAGCCATTGACGTTAGAGCTGTCAAGAACGTGCCGGCGGGGCGGGCCGGCCCGTAATCTACCGTAGCCCACCATTTGGCGGGACGGGGCGGGCCGACCCACCATTTTGGCGGGCTGAAAAAATTTCAGCCCAGCCCAACCCACCGGCGGACCGCGGGCTAGGCGGGCCCACTTAATTTTTTAAAATTTTTAATTATTGTTTAGTTTCTTAAAAGGAAATATATATATATATATATATATATATATATATATATATATATATATATATATATATATATATATAAATATTATAATAGTAGATATTTCTTTAAAACACCTTCATTTATATAAATAAATGACCAAATTTAATATTTTATACGTCATTACTTGCATTAAATGAGAATTTTTATCATTTATAATACATATCTCATATATGTGCTAAATAAAAAAAATTAAAAATTTTATAAAAAAATAGATGGGGGCCAACCAACTTTGCCTGCGGGCTAGCCCACCGCGGAACGGACTACTAGCGGGCCAGCCCACTTAGGCCCGTCTGTTTGGCGGGCTCTTAAATGCTCGGTCCAACCCACCTTTTTGGCGGACGGGACGGACCGGCCCTACGGACTTAGTCCATTTTGACAGCTCTAATTGACGTCACGCCAATGATGGCCAAAATAACATCTTCCTTCATGCATATACTCGTGCCGAGGGCCTTAGTTGCAGGAGGTGTGTGTGGTGGGGTTTGGATGACAAATGGGTGTAAAAACTCCATGGACGATCCGACCTGACATCCTACCCAAATCCAAACCATACTCGGTTAATGAGTTTGGGGTGCTCAAAATTGGATCCGATGTCTTATACTTGGTATGTCACTGTCGATATAGACAAAATTTTATTTATTATTTGCGATTCGAAATGTATGTAAAATTGTTGTTTAGAAATAGAAACCCATGTTACTCCAGAGAATTTTAAAGAGAAAAAAAAGTTACAAAATTATAATGAACATTTTATTTTTCTTGAAAAAATTGTCCATTCACGAGGATGAGTCTTTGTTCCAAGATCAACAAATAATGGAGATATAGATTATCGTATAGAAAAATTAAAATTTTGGATTGTCAAAATTAGGTCGATCACATGTGAATCGAAATCTATTTTTTTAATAACTTTAGCACTTTAAGACATAAGAGTCAATATATACTACTTATTCAATTCTTACATTTTTTTTAAAATTCCCAGTAAAATTAATAAAAAATTAATAGGAATTCGATTGAGTTAAGTGAATGATAAAATTATTTTTTTGCATGTCGCATGAGACAACGTGAAGCTGTCTTAGTTGATTAGACGAACGAAATGATAAAATTTCAAATAAATGGAAGAAAAATAGTGAAAATTAAAGAAATCGTATCAAATGCAAAAAAATAAATAAAATTGAAGGGGAGTTATACAAAATATCTCAAAACTTAAGACAATAGAGTCAAGGGGAGCAGATATGTTGTTCCCATTTCTTCTGTGTTAAATATGTTTCTCTCCTACAAACGAGTTACATGTCCTCATTTTTTTTTGTTTAGAAAAAAATAAAAATACACGTGGTGGCAGGAGAGTGACAATTTTTTTTTAAGAACAAGTAGAGGAGAGTGACAAAATTTACGCAATCGAAACTGAAAAACATATATGCTCCCAGAGTCAAGACACTGCTTTATTCATTTATTGCAGTTTTTTTTTTTTTTTGAACTTTCGGCAAAATCAATAGAATGATTTTTCTCTTTTTCATCATAGCGGATTTTTAAACTATATATTTTTTCACTTAGATTTTGTAGCTGTTTCTGGATCGACCATGGGCTTGATTTTTGTAACTGTAAACAGGCCTTGGCTTTGTTTTCTAGCCTGTTGGAAAAACTGGACCGCAATATTTGCACAATCGGCAAATAGAAATTTGGACCTTGCTCCTTGTAGTCAATTGATTGCTAAATCGGCCTATTTCCAGACTTGAACCTCTTTTTTTTTTTTTTTTTCCTTCTTTTTCTTCTGCTCTCAATTTTTAGTGCCAATGCTACAATTTTTTTTTTTGAAATTTACATATTTTGGTATCTAATATTTTTTTTTTCCACTGAAGTACTATTGTCATATATAAATTATTTATTGTCATTATCTTTGCTATTATAATGCGACTTGGAAGCAGCTAAAAAAAATGAGCCATGAGCCGTCCAAATCGTATATATATCGTGGGTGCTGTTATTAGCACTCAAAAAATGTCATTCGGCACTCCTCTTTAATTTTTTAACACTCAAATTCCAAATATACCGTTGCATTAACATTATTGGCACTCCTAAAATGTCATCGTACACTCCTCCCTCCATACATGCACAGATTAATGCTATATTTAATACATGGGTAAATTTGGAATTTGAATGTTAAAAAATTAAAGAGCAGTGCTGAATGACATTTTAGGAGTGCTAATAGCAGCACCATATATCTTTTATTAATTAATAATTAAAATATTTTATTGCGATGTATCTGCTCAGATAGTTGAGAAAAAAGAATCTAAAATCTTTCTAAGTAACTAAACATATAACAAATCATAAAATATATTCAATATTCAAATTATATTTAAACTAAGTACATTGTATTGTGGATTATTTTATATAAGATTACCAGATTTATTATCTAATTAGACTTTGGGTACGGTTGTTTGTCCATTTTAGACTTTGGGTGCTCAAACTTTTTTAGTGACATATTTTTGTGACGAACATTCATCATTAAAAAACTAATTTCGTAACTGAAAAGCCCAATTTCGTCATTAGAACGTGTCACTAAAAAGTTCAAGTACCCAAAGTCTAAAACGGACAAACCTAATACCCAAAGTCTAGTTAGATCATAAATATGATACTCTTATGCAAAATAATCCTTGTATTATCTAAAAACATGTATTAAAATAATATTCAATTTTAACATATTTTAGTTTTTATTTTATTTCAACAATATTTTTTTTGTGTACAACACATATGAACATAACTAGTTATTAATTAATCCAAACCCAATGAATTTGCTTTATGTCTAGAGTTTGACAATGCGGTTTTAAGAACACGTTGTGGCCATTTGAAAAATAAATAAAATAGTATAATAAATTTATTTTGTTTTTCTCTCTCTATATTTTCTTGTTAGAGAATTATTGATATTAGGAACATCGTTACCGGAACATCACTACCTTGACTAAAAGGTTGCTTCTTTGTTTTGGATGTTTGGAACATCACTACCTTGACTAAAAGGTCGCTAAGTACTGATAGTGAGAATGCTAATTGTAGTTTGAATGTCGTTAAATGTCACCAACTTAGTCAGGAGCGACCCTGGCCCATGACGGGATGGGTAACGGTTAAGGACCCAAAGATTGAAGGGACACTAATATGAACATATCTAAAATAGAAATAGTATCTACAATGAGTCATCCTTACTTTAAAACAGTTTTGGTTTAGTGGTTATGGTTTTAGACTTCTACACTAGAGCTAAATCATGTTTGCTTCAGTGTAATATATTCGTAATCGCAATGTAATCAAATATATAAAAAAAAAAAAAATCATTTGATTACTATTACATTACAGTGTACCAAATGAGGTCATAGTTCAAATTATAGTGGTAACAATAATTTTTTTATATATTTACTTTTATTTTTGTTTCTTAAATTATTTCTGTTAGTATAGAATTTCCAACTCTTTATTTTTGGAGACAAAATAATAGAATAGAATATAAATATATAATCTGACCGATACCGAGGCTTGAACTTGGTTCAATGTCCTTAAGACAATATTCATCCCGCACTGGTGCTTACGGTTTAATGACGATTAGTCTCCCAGGATACAACGGTTCTTCCCTTCTGTCACGACCCGATCCCAAATTATTGGGTCGAACCGGATCATGCCCAGCCTGCACCGTTGTGAGACGGCGGCAGTAAGCTGTTCTATATGCAGGTATTCACAACAACATCTATACATTTGTCACAACTCGAATATACGAAAATTTTAAAATTTTTTTATTCAACAATTGAAAAGTACAACTGGAAATGAAAGTACTGAATTCAAATCAACAAACTCCAATACAATAAAACTAGATAACTGAAAAGCAACTAGCTAGATGGTCGGCTCATCAGCCTCTGGTTTTGCGTCCTCCAAGGGGGACTCTGGCAACACCACATGATACAATACCGGATCATAGTAGCTATTGTACAATAGCTCAGCATCCTCAGTGCCATCTAAAAATGTCGGTCTCCAGTCAGGAGGGTGCAAGTACGAATATGTATCTCACATTTCAAATAATAATAAAAAAGTGCAAGCTAAACAGTTGAAACAATATTTTCCAGCAATTTAACAATTCAATACTTGAAACAATGTAATTTGAATGTGTAACGTCTATGACCGGCTTTGGTTGTACAATAGCATCCTAGCGACACGATACGGCTTATCCCCGTGTGTAAGAGGGGTAAGCTCGCACAATAACAATATGCAATATGAGGGGTATTGGTCATAAACGCTACACTATTCTCCCAATATCCCCACAATCAATATCAATCAATATTTGAACCCTAGGAGAGGGTTCCGTGTAGCAATGTGGTTTAAACATGCAACTTGACAATTACTAAATAAAATGCAAGAAAATATGACCGTAACTTGCCTTTGTTTTATGACTGGAATAGATGTGCCGGTACCGGAAGGAAGTCAAACTTGTCCTCGAAATCCTACAGTCGAGAATCCTGTCTTAGAATCATAATTGAACCATATCTAGGTGTGTTGGTTACAATCTCTAGAAATAACCCTAGTCAGGTTTTAAGTTATTTAATTTAATCTACCGAAATTCGTCTAACGTCGCAAGCTACATTGGTTATCATTTAATTGAATAAACCGGTTACTTAATTTAATTGGAGAAGATAGCATTTATAGGTTGATTGGCAAATATTTGTATTTTTATAATATATATATATATATATATATATATATATATATATATATATATATATATATATATATATATATATATATATAACTACATTGTTTCTAGTGATAAAACATGAACTTGTTAACTTACCAATATTTTATTCATTTAAAATTAAGTGTGAGAAATCCTTATTAATTTTATACAAAAATAATTAATATCCGATTTATAGTTACTCGTCTAGGTACGCGATACCAACTCAGAACGAAAGTAAAATCTACACTACACAATACAGGGTCACAGAAAATAAATAAAAAACTGAAATTATGCCCTTACAACTTATTTACATAAATTAATTAAATATTAAAAGTTTCTGGCGAGTTCTGAATGCCGGGAAGCTATCTATTCAGGAGGCCGAGGCCCTGCACTCGAAATATGAAAAATATCCAGTAACGAGTTCTAAATAAATTTATAGAATATAAAATATAGGTAAGTCTCAGACTTAGTCATTAAGTATCACGTTGTTGGCTAACACCTCAACGTACAGAAAGGTCCTATAGCGCTTGCGTTTCGTCGAGGCTCATTCGACCGATACGGTCGTCGCCTAACCGGGGATACGTAAAATCTCGAAAAGCCGCAAACCAACCAACAACCAATTTGGAAATCTTTTTACAAAGACCGAGTTCGAAAGTAGATTTTGTTTTATGAAATTAATTTAAAAACCGGTGTTTCGAAAAGGGTTTTACTGAAAATTTGGGCAGCACCTCTCTGTAACTGGACAATCCAGCCACATAGGCGATACAAATTCCTGCACCAAAAGAAAGTCCCAAACCAGGGAATACACCAAATCGATCCACAATAATATTCCAACCCAGAGTAATAATCCACAACCCACACATATAGATAAAAGCCAACATATAGATAAAGCCATACCGCAAACCAAAAATAACGAATCGAAAAAACATACGCGTCACGCGTAAATAATCTGAACCACAGAAAAACAACGTCGCGACGTAAAACGTCGTGTGTATCCCCTAAATGCAATGGACTCAAATTTCGATCCCCGAAATGGGGTCGGGACCACGTCATTATCGACACAAAAACCCAAAGGGAAACGAGGACACGCAAATATACCTCGGGTGCTCGATAGAGCTCTCAGATGCAAATAGGAGAAAAAAATAAATTCCGCGGACTCGGAAAAACTCCAAAATACGCGAACAGCAAAGATCGGCCACGAGAACAGCGGATCTGGACACACAAGATATTGCGGACAGCGGATCGGGGCACGAGAACAATGGACGGAGCTCGGGGCAGCGCTGGGGCGGAGCCGACAGGGCTCGGGGTCACGCCGGAAAGGCGTTGGCCGAAACGGCACGGGGACTCGGGGTCGTCGGGGAGATGATGGCCGGCGGGACAGCGCGCAGGGGTCGCCGGGGGCGGATCTGGCCGGCGGGAGGCACTGCGAAACTCGGGGCAGTCGCTGGGGCGGAGATCGGCCGCATGGGGGCACCCTGGCAATGGGGTTTGGCCATGGTCGGCCGCGGGTCAGCGCCGACGAGGGCGCACGGACACTGCCGAGGTCGGCTGGCGGCGGTCACGGTTAGGGCGGCCACGGGAAGGGCGCCGGAGGGGTTGCGGGGGTCGGCGGGCGTCGGGCTGGCCTTGCGGGGCTCTAGCCGGGGGTTCGGCGTGCTGGAAAGGCGGCCGGCGAACGGGGTCCGTGGGGGTCGAATTTGAGGGGAGGAGGAGGTGAAATAACTAGGGTTGTTCTTTAGAGAAGAAACAAATGGAGATGGTGGTGGTGGTTTCTCTTGGCTTGGAGAGAAATAGGGGCTGGTGGAGAATTTTTGGGGAGAGTGGGTTTGTGTGTGGAGAGGAATAGTGGGTGAGGGTCTGTACGTGGGATGGGGTGGGGGTGAGTAAGTTTTTTTTTCTTCTTCTTTCATAAATAATTATATTTTTTTCTTTCTTAAAAAATAAAGTTAAATGATTAAAAGGATTTAAGTTCGAGACGGGTTCGAAGTCGGGTTGGGTTTGGGGTCGGACCCCGGGCACGGAATCGGGACGGGTCAGCAATCAAAGATCCGATACCAATAAATGTGAAATAATATTTTTTTTCGAATACGGACTAATAATAATAATAATAAATATAATAATACTACCAATAATCTAACTATGCTGCGACAAAATCCAATAATTCACCAATAATTCGAAAATCCAAAAATATGGGTTTTACAACCTTCCCTCCTTAGAAAATTTCGTCCTCAAAATTTCAAAGATAAGGGCCGGGGTACAATCAAAATCACTTAACCTTGATCAAATATGGAATTTAAATCACCAGGTACGATCGGATTCTAGGCATGATCACTAGGTACAATGATAAAATATCGGCACGATCAGAATTATCATGATATGATCTGAGATAAGGTTAGATTGTTGTTGTGATCAAAAAATAATTTTAGGCATGAGAAAATCTAGGTACAATTATGATCATAAAATAGGAAAAAATCAAATGAGGTCTCGTGAAACAGAAAAGACAAGATAGAAGCGAATTTCAACAGTTTATTGAGAAGGCAGAAAGTAATAGAATATTTTGAGATGAGGGACTAAAATGTCAAATCAAATTGGGATGTGGTACAAGGGTTTGTGACTCAGGAAAGATAAAAGTTGTATGATGGTAGGATAAAAAAGATGATTAGAATAATATAACTATGATAGGAATGTAATCGAGTAAGATATTTCCACTGAGGGCCGAGTGATGATCAAAGGGAATAGAAAGAATATTGTTTCACTATTTCAACGATCAGAAGATAAGATATGCAGGAAAAAAGACTTACAAGATAACTATCTTATTAATACCATACAAAACCAATCTCTAACTAGCTGAACTTTCGGTATCTACATAAAACTAAGATATCTGTCAGGGTATTAAAACTAAATACATATATGGAATCATAAAACCTAAATTAATTTTTCATCCATCGTTGTATGCCAATAGTCTTATCTCAAATCCTCTCTGCTTATTCCTTCTCTAGAACCTATCATTCCATTGCTCGCGTTATTCCTTCCATGGCTATATCCGTCTCTTCTAGGTATAGTAGTCATCTAACCATAAAAAGTTGATCCTCGTCAAGTGTTTCTTTACTTGATCATTATATTCACATGCTTATATATTATCCAAATTCACTTCCTCCATGGGAGAATCTTACCAAATCCTAGATTTTTCTTGCTAACTCTACCTACGTCTTCCTTTATCTTCAATAAAATTCAAAATCGTCAAATACCATCATTTGTTTGAATGAGATTTATACACTAGTGAACACCACCAACGATTCTAACCCAAATAAGTCACAAGCTAAGATGTACCACTCTCTCAAGACTAGCTTACTTAAGGTATTCTTCTACATTTTTTACCCTTTAGCTAACTAATATTGATCCCAAAGATGCCCTTACTAGAAATGGGATAGGTAGCAATCTATGCTTCTTCCGTATATAGCTATCAACTATATACGTAAAGTCATCCACAAGATGTATCAACTATTAATATATAAAGCTATCCACAAAATATATGCAACACCCTAAAATTGAACCTTGAAAGAGTTTGAGTCAAAAGAGATTGATATGGTCCTAATAAGTTTCTAGGAAAATAAAGTAGAACTTCATAGGAAATATATTCTTTCTAGATGTGATAAGAGATTTCTGAAATGGAGACATCCGTTAGAAATACAAATCTTCGAATCGGGCAAAAGTCAGAATAATTTGATGGTGCTAAAAAGACAATCATGGTATGGATATAGTCTTAATAATATTCGGAAACCAAATATATTCGAAGTCACTTTGCCTCAAATTCATGCCTCGCCAGAGTGCACCTGACTGCAGTGAATTTTTGGCTCCACAACTTGAATAATGATAGGTTACCAAGTAGTCTAACAACTTTATCCATTTTCTGGCTGAATAACATAGGAGACAAATATGATGCATTTATGACATTGTCTCAATAATATCCGAAAACCTATGAACATATAAAATTACTTTAACTTAGAGTCTATGCCTCGCCAGTGCGCAACTGGCTGCAGTAAACTCGCAGTTTTTATAATTCAAATAAATGGCTGCAACGCATATTATGAAGCCATATTAGATCACTGAATATTTTCTCAAATTTGTCCATAGAAATTTCAAAAAGATAGCTCAACAATTCAAAAGTTTTCCAATAACTAAAGAAAATTCAATAATAGAATGGAATCAATTCTCTGGCCATTCCTGCTTCATGATACTCAAGCATTGAGTTAAGAAGCGTTCTAGGCCTTGAATTGATCAATAAGTTGCATAGAGAGAGTAAGGTTTCAAGTTGAGTGGAGGAAGTCAACAAATGAAAATATTTTCGGTACTTGGAGTAACGTAGGAAATGTCAATCCATATTGGAATTATTTTTTTGGAAAATAGTTCCCTTGGAAGATATGTGAACCAGCTAAGTTGAACCAATTCTTTGGTAACAATTAACCTTGGGGCTTTATGGTTCCAAAAAATTCGGTTCAAAATTGGTTCTGAGAAAGTCAATTGGAAATAAGGCCAAGAGAAATGGTTGGATGCACTAGCCGTAGAAATACTTTGGGTGGATAAGAGTTTACTAGATTTGCTATAGAAGAATTTGAAACTCTAAATAGCGAATGGATGTAGATTCCAAATAAAGATAGAGGAGTAAGATTTGATCAACAAATGGAGAAGTTGGAATAGGTTTGCTAAAGAAGGAGATAAAATAAAAAAAATCTAATCTTAATCCAAAAACGACGAGAGAGTATGGATCCTAAAGTATGCTAGAATCTGATAAAGATATGAGATATGGAAGAAAATTATCCCGAAAGCCATGGGACACTAAAATATACCAAAAATCTAGAAAACAAAATAGGCAGTAAAATATACCAACATACAATCGGCCTAATCTAGATAAGGTTTAGGTACAAACGTAAGCAAGGTAACCTATAAAACTATAAGCAAGCCAAAATAAATATTTTAAAATAAATAATTTTGGCCCTATATTGTAATATGGTGAATATAGTAGACTCTCTGTTCACCATGTATATTATATCACTTCCAATTGTTATCAATACCAACTAATATCTAGGTATTCCAAAATTCTATTCTTCCAATTCTTAATCACCTAATATATCCTTGAGAAATATCGCCTTACATACATTGTCATTAAGATTACAATTTAGAAATTGTATCGTAGGGGAGACATGACTTTGGGAAAGATATTGGCCAGAAAAAGTGTAATCTAGGGTAATATGTTATGCTTCGGTAGGGTATCATCTAGTGCTAATCAATAATTCTAGGTATCATCAACTCTTTTGGTCCTGGTCTGGTTCGAGCAGTCTCCCGCTGCTCAATCTACTACTACGATTCTCTTGTCATATTTTTTTGCGTCATGCATAGAAAATAAGATCTTGCTAGTACCGACCGATAGGCATAGGTCAGGTTGTCTTCATAACCTGGCAAGTTTAGGGGCAAGCATAAACAAGGTAAACTACCGTTCTATAAGCAAGCAAAAATAGTTACTTATATATAGATAATTCGGTCCTATGTTGTGATAAATCAATATTCTAGTGTTCTAGTTGTTTCTAGGTATGTTCACTTAAGTTGTTGATTGACCTGCATGGGCTACCACTAAAAGTATGTCACAACCTGATCCCAAATTATTGGGTCGAACCGGATCATGCCCAGCCTGCACCGTTGTGAGACGGCGGCAGTAAGCTGTTCTATATGCAGGTATTCACAACAACATCTATACATTTGTCACAACTCGAATATACGAAAATTTTAAAAACCTTTTATTCAACAATTAAAAAGTACAACTGGAAATGAAAGTACTGAAATAAAGTACTGAATTCAAATCAACAAACTCCAATACAATAAAACTAGATAACTGAAAAGCAACTAGCTAGATGGTCGGCTCATCAGCCTCTAGTTCTGCGTCCTCCAAGGGGGACTCTGGCAACACCACAGGATACAATACCGGGTCTTAGTAGCTATTGTACAATAGCTCAGTATCCTCAATGCCACCTAAAAATGTTGGTCTTCAGTCAGGAGGGAGCAAGTACGAATATGTATCTCACATTTCAAATAATAACGGAAAAGTGCAAGCTAAACAGTTGAAACAATATTTTCCAGTAATTTAACAATTCAATACTTGAAACAATGTGATTTGAATGTGTAACGTCTATGACCGGCTTGGATTGTACAATAGCATCCTAGCGACGCGATACGGCTTATCGCCGTGTGTAAGAGGGGTAAGCTCGCACAATAACAATATGCAATATGAGGGGTATTGGTCATAAACGCTACACTATTTCCCCAATATCCCCACATTCAATATCAATCAATATTTGAACCCTAGGAGAGGGTTCCGTGTAGCAATGTGGTTTAAACATGCAACTTGACAATTACTAAATAAAATGCAAGAAACCGTAACTTGCCTTTGTTTTATGACTGGAATAGATGTGTCGGTACCGAAAGGAAGTCAAACTTGTCCTCGAAATCCTACAGTCGAGAATCCTGTCTTAGAATCATAATTGAACCATATCTAGGTGTGCTAGTTACAATCTCTAGAAATAACCCTAGTCAGGTTTTAAGTTATTTAATTTAATCTACCGAAATTCGTCTAACGTCGCAAGCTACATTGGTTAACATTTAATTGAATAAACCGGTTACTTGATTTAATTGGAAAAGATAGCATTTATAGGTTGATTGGCAAATCTTTGTATTTTTATAATATATATATATATATATATATATATATATATATATATATATATATATATATATATATATATATATATATATATATATTGTTTCTAGTGATAAAACATGAACTTGTTAACTTACCAATATTCTATTCATTTAAAATTAAGTGTGAGAAATCCTTATTAATTTTATACAAAAATAATTAATATCCGATTTATAGTTACTCGTCTAGGTACGCGATACCAACTCAAAACGAAAGTAAAATCTACACTACACAATACAGGGTCACAGAAAATAAATAGAAAACTGGGCTTATGCCCTTACAACTTATTTACATAAATTAATTAAATATTAAAAGTTGTTGGCGAGATCTGAATGCCGGAAAGCGGTCTATTCAGGAGGCCGAGGTCCTGCACTCGAAATATGAAAAATACCCAGTAACGAGTTCTAAATAAATTTATAGAATATAAAATATAGGTAAGTCTCAGACTTGGTCATTAAGTATCACGTTGTTGGCTAACACCTCAACGTACAGAAAGGTCCTGTAGCGTTTGCGTTTCACCGAGGCTCATTCGACCGATACGGTCGTCGCCTAACCGGGGATACGTAAAATCTCGAAAAGTCGCAAACCAAGTTCGAAAGTAGATTTTGTTTTATGAAATTAATTTAAAAACCAGTATTTCGAAAAGGGTTTTACTAAACATTTGGGCATCACCTCCTCTGTAACTGGACAATCCAGCCACATAGGCGATACAAATCCCTGCACCAAAAGAAAGTCCCAAACCAGGGAATACACCAAACCGATCCACAATAATATTTCAACCCAGAGTAATAATCCACAACCCACACATATAGATAAAAGCCAACATATAGATAAAGCCGAACCGCAAACCGAAAATAACGAATCAGAAAAACATACGCGTCCCGCGTAAATAATCCGAACCACAGAAAAACAACGCCGCGACGTAAAACGTCGTGCGTATCCCCTAAACGCAATGGAATCAAATTTTGATCCCCAAAATGGGGTCGGGACCGCGTCATCATCGACACAAAAACCCAAAGGGACACGAGGACACAAAAATATACCTCGGGTGCTCGGCTAGAGCTCTCAGATGTAAATAGGAGAAAAAAATGAATTTTGCTGACTCGGGAAAACTCCAAAATATGCGAACAGCAAAGATCGGCCATGGAAACAGCGGATCTGGACCCACGAGATGCTGCGGACAATGGATCGGGGCACGGAAACAACGGACGGAGCTCAGGACAGCGCTGGGGCGGAGCTGACAGGGCTCGGGGTCACGCCGAAAAGATACTGGCCGAAACGGCACGGGGACTCGGGGTCGCCGGGAAGATGCTGGCCGGCGGGACAGCGTACAGGGGTCGTCGGGGGCGGATCTGGCCGGCGGGAGGCGCTGCAGAACTCGGGGCAGCCGCTGGGGAGGAGATCGGCCGCATGGGGACATGCTGGCAAGGGGGTTTGGCCATGGTCGGCCGCGGGTAAGCGCCGACGAGGGCGCACGGACACTGCCGAGGTCGGCCGACGGGGGTCGGCGGACGTCGGGCTGGCCGTGCGGGGCTCTGGCTGGGGGTTCGGCGCGCTGGAAAGGCGGCCGGCGAACGGGGTCCGCGGGGGTCGGATTTGAGGGGAGGAGGAGGTGAAATAACTAGGGTTGTTCTTTAGAGAAGAAAAAATGGAGATGGTGGTGGTGGTTTCTCTTGGCTTGGAGAGAAATAGGGGCTGGTGGAGAATTTTTGGGGAGAGTGGGTTTGTGTGTGGAGAGGAATAGTGGGTGAGGGTCTGTACGTGGGATGGGGTGGGGGTGAGTGAGTTTTTTTTTCTTCTTCTTTCATAAATAATTATATTTTTTCCTTTCTTAAAAAATAAAGTTAAATGATTAAAAGGATTTGAGTTCGAGACGGGTTCGAAGTCGGGTTGGATTTGGGGTCGGACCCCGGGCACGAAATCGGGACGGGTCAACAATCAAAGATCCGATACCAATAAATTTGAAATAGTATTTTTTTCTTTTTCGAAACCGACTAATAATAATAATAATAATAATAATAATAATAATAATAATAATAATAAATATAATAATACTACCAATAATCTAACTATGCTGCGACAAAATCCAATAATTCGCCAATAATTCAAAAATCCAAAATATGGGTTTTATAACCTTCTCTCCTTAGAAAATTTTGTCCTCAAAATTTCAAAGATAAGGGCCGGGGTACAATCAAAATCACTTAACCTTGATCAAACATGGAATTTAAAAATCCAAAAATATGGGTTTTACACCTCCGGTAGTAGCACTTCACACCGTAGGAACTCGTCGAAGCAATATTGGTAGTCCCTCTCTCTCTTAGACTTAATTCTAAATGGATGAATTGATTGAGTGTTTGATTCATTCAAACACTTGTGCTTTTATAGAAATCAAGAGACACAATGGAAAGCACACATCTTTCCAATAAAAACATTTGTACACCTTTTTATAGATTCGTTGCCATAGATTCATTGATATAAAATAATAATAATTATTATTATTTCAAATATACATTCAATTTTATTCCAATAATCCCTACATGAATGAATATTTGACTGTGTACAATACAGACACCTTGCAGACATAATTTTGACATACAAAGAGAGATCATTTGAAAAGTTATTGTATCAGGATAGGTAGCTTTTGGCCTTGAACCTTCCCTTATAAATATTTATTGAGTTTACTAGCTATTCAGTGAACATAATGTCTTAAACTGTTCAGTTATTGTTGTAAACTTGAGTCAATAAATATCACACAACTTCTTTCCGACCAATATTGCTTCTATTGTTGTGTTCATTTTGGCCCCGAACATATGCCTAGTTTTATAAGTGTTCTTAGAGAATTCAGCCTTATAATTCTTATAGAAGTGGCCCCACTTCCACACTCATATATGTGACTTCCTAACAAGAGTATCCTGCTATACTCAACTTGAATTTTAAGTTATAGGAATCATTAAAAGCAATGCTTGCCCTAATTTTATTTTTCAGGCGACAATGTTATTTGTCATCCTAGAGAATGAAGGAATATTTAAATACTTGTCAGTGTCATTTAAGAATTTAACATAATTAGGTTGTCCCTTTGAACCTAGATCTTGGGATCTCCAGTCAACTAGGTTGGGTTTTCCTTTATGGAATTTCTTTTATCATAGGCTTCAAGCTCATTCTCCTCTATGACTTATATACTTGCTCTCTTATCAAACCTTTAGTTAGTGGATCCGTAAGATTTTTCTTTGATTGTACATAATCAATCGTGATTATGCCATTAGGGAGAAGTTGTCTAACGATATTGTGACGTATTCGAATGTGTCTTGATTTACCGTTAATTATAAATGTGACTTCGTACCCTACCGATAGCAGATTGACTATCACAATGTATATAAATTGCTGGTACGGACTTTGGCCATATTAGAATGTCCTTCAAGAAATTTTGAAGCCACTCTGCTTCTTCACTTGCTTTATCCAGAGCTATGAATTCAAATTCCATTGTTGATCTGGCTATACACGTTTGTTTTGAGGACTTCCACGATATTGCTGTACCTCTAAGTATAAAAATATATCCACTTGTGGATTTCAAGTTCTTAGTATCAGATATCCAATTTGCATCACTGTATCTGTAATTCCGCTTCCCAGAAATTTTGAAATATTTTTTATTATTTATTTGATTTAAATGGTGATTTTTAGAATTTTATAAATAATTATTTAGTTAATTATTACGGTAGATGACTTTAGCCATGGTTGAGTTTTGAAGTACCAGACGACTAGGAATCATGGCACGGATAGTGCAGTGGCGTGCCTTGACTAGTGTGTTAGCTATGCTAGGAAAGGCCGAGCCACAGGTTTGTTCTAACTAGAAAAACCAGGCCAAATTATGACTTAACCCCTATAGATGGTTTAATTACTTATTAATCTATTTTATTGACTTGTAGAAGATCCGGTTGTACCAAGCTGGTCCGAACTGGACCCGATCCAAATCCAGGCCCTTGTAGTCATGTAGTGCGTTCAAGAGGTACAGGTAGATGTGTATTATATCCACATATATTTTGTACATAATTTTTCAAGGGATTAACAATATTTGTTATACATGTAATATTATTTTATCGATATTTATGTGACATTTTCATAATAATTGCAAGATTTCTCGTAGACCAATTTATGGGAGGATATGATGTGTTCACCCCAACGTATACCTTTTGTTAGTTATGTTAGTTGGTATTTATAATTAATATTACTATTATTGTTTTTTTATTAAATAAATAATGGTTATTATTTGTTAATTCTTTGTCATATATATATATATATATATATATATATATATATATATATATATATATATATATATATATATATATATATATATATAGATATTAATAAGATATTATTTTGTTGCTAGAAATATTTATTATTTTAGAGATGTGTATATATAGAATGCACACATGTATATATATATATATATATATATATATATATATATATATATTTTTTTTTTTTTTTTTTTTATATATATATATATTTATTTATATATATATATATATATATATATATATATCTATATATATATATATATATATATATATATATATATATATATATATATATAGATATATTTTATATATATAATATATATATATATATATATATATATATATATATATATATATATATATATATATATATATATAAATAAATATATATATATATATATATAATAATAATAATAATAATAATAATAATAATAATAATAATAATAATAATAATAATAATAAAACCAGCCCAACCCGATCCTAAGCCCAGCCCATCCTGGGCTGCAACTAACCCCCAAGCTTCCTAGAGCCCGACCACAATTGCGTATATGTACGCGCGAGAGAGAGGAGAATCTCTCGGAAGAAAAAAAGAGGAGAAAGCGTCGAACTCCCTAACCCTAAACCAGTGCCCACCCATGGAGACTCCTTCCCGACACCCTGGGTGGCCACCCGCGATCGCGCGCCGCCGCACGAGTCGCTGGACGGCGACTGAACCCGCGCGTGCACAGCAGACCAAGGAAACGACAACATCATTGGCGGTTGGGAGAGTCGACTTCGCACGAAGATTTCTCCACGATCGTTCGACGGTTTGTCGAGCCGATTGCTCAGGTATGACCCCAACATAACGATCTTCAAATTCCAATAATTATATTTTGATATAATCGCGTGACCAATCCAGAAAATCGACATGAAGTCGATCAAAATCCTGTCCCGAAACAGGGCTTATAACATTCTATGTACCCACATTAGGAGATCGATTTTGATCGATCTAATACTAGTTTAGAAATTGTATTTGAACAAAGTTTTAGACTACATGACCAGGATTGAAACCCTTCTTTTATTTTCTGTTTTAGATAAATATAGATTCAGTTAATTGGTTCCGAAAATCAGGAAAATTCCATAAAAACTATTTTCAAAAACGTAGAAAATCCTTCGATACGACGTGCGTCCCGCTAATTCGGGCGACGTGATCGCGAACCAAAAGCATCAAAACGTGTGTATCGGCTTTGTGGACGTGTGGGCTTTAACGGAATTCAATTTGGTTGCATGTGCGCGACGAATTTGATGCGTATCCGTCGAAATTTATCGTATCGGCCTCTTTGTAAATTTCTCAATTACTTTATGCACGTTCGTCAGATCGAGACAAAACTTGTGCCAACAGGACCGTATCATTTTTTTGGTCCGGTATGCCACGTTTGGTCCGATTCTGAGACAGTTGATCGGATCGCCATTTTGCAGGCCCTACGATACGATTCAACAGGCGATTTTGTGTATGGCCTACCGGAATCCAACTTTGGATATACAGTGGGATTCGTATCATCAAAATGAAACCGTAGACATATAGTTTGACGACTTTAGAGACCATTGACTTTGGCACACTTTTCGGTGCAAAGCAGGTCCAACGGCGGACATCGCTTTTGTCCGAAATTACCGTTTTGCCCCTGTGTCCAGAATTGGACTTATGGACAGACAATCCTAGCTAATTTGCATATTCTAAAAATGTTGGTAATGTCTGTTTCAGCATCCGGAGACTGTTGTACAAGTTTGACTATTGTGGCTCACTGAGTAGTATAGTAATATCGGTTTCACCAGCAAAGGACCTCAGGCAAGTGCACTTTCGGATTGCTTTTCGATTCATAGTAGTTTTTATGTTTCATGTTTATATATATGTCTTACTGCTTGTTGACACGCTCGTCACACGGAGATTAGTATCATGGATTTATTGTACCTCTTGACTGTCATTTACATGATTACCATACTTGCGACTTGATTCCATGAGTACTAGCTGGGCGGAAAAATATCTTAGTAGACATGTGGACTACCCAAAAATATCCTAAAATGTCTGATCTTGACTGATAGCAGCTGCACCCGACACGTGCAGGGTACCGTATTTACCCCTTACCCGTTCACATGTCGAATAAGATATTTCAAATCATATAGATAGTTGTCTTTTATTTGTTTTCTGGTTTTCTTCACCGCTTGCCATGACATCAGTTACTTTCTAGTTTTTATCTCACATATATTATTTTTATGTCTTGTAGATTCTATTGTGTTTTTGATTTGTCGTCGGTTTGTGTGCTTGTTCCATTTCTGACTGGAAACCAACAACTTTTAGGTTAATCGCGGTTTCTTTAGCATTGGAAGACATGGGTGTACTCGCAGGTCGAACCTAGAAACTAGTTTGATAATTAAATTGTTGTAATAGATTATTGTGAGACTTTGTACCTTCTTTAAATATAAATGTTGTAAATGTGGTAATAAATTTAGAAATGTGAATGAGCAATAAAGTTATTTATGTGATTTTGAGCATCATGGCCGTGACAGCGTTCTACCGCCGATTCTGCCGCGTAGGCTGGCTTGGACACATCTCGTATCCAAAAAGCGGGTGCGGGTCGTGACAAGTTTTTGTGGTGGCCCATGCAGGTCCGTTTTTACAAAATATGCGAACTCGTGGTGGTACTTAAGTTAGTTGTACTATTGCGAGCCTGCGACTAGAAAATGTTCATTCACAACTTAGAGTTAAATTGATTTAAGAGAATTACTAGAACTAGGAGTCCCTTGTTCAAATTGACCGTTGGGTAGTTAAGGTTGTCAGATAGGCCATGCAATTTAGATAAGGAATTATCAAATTTAGATAGCTTGCCAAATCTCTATAGATAGACTATTACTTTTGACATGACGATATGATTCAATGTGGATATACTATTCACTTGGTAAGTTAGACTTTCCTAGAATTAAGGCTCTAATCTTGATAAACTGTTCAATTTTTTTTTTTGCTCTATTAGATATAAACCTTATATCATAAGTTAGAATTGCCTATTTAAAATCCTATTTTGCCGTAAGGAATTAGTTTATAATTTTTGATTCTGTTATTCATATACGAATCTCGAGGTAGATTGATTCAAAGTTTTCCCTCAACCATTTGAAATACATATGAAATAAAGATTAAGATGTTCTTACTTTCCTTGTCTTCAGTTATTTCCTCCCCGATCAATCTTTTACTTTAAGGATTGAGACTTATAGGCAGATGTTTACGCTTTCTATCATAGTCAACTAGTTTGAATCTCTAGCAACTCCTTGAAGTTCATAGAAATATAGTTAGAGTAATTTTAACGACTGCGATGGCTAGACAGCAGCGCACTGTCGCCAATTACTTGAGAATGGAGAGTGTGGGTTCACTGCAGCCAGCAGCGCACTGGCGAGACACGACCCATAGAGTTGAAATTATTTCAAGGAATCGTAGGTTATGGAACATTGCTAAAACTATATCTTCGTTGACCTCTTTAGACCTTGTGTCAATATAAGGTAGAGTATCTGATAGCATATCATATCTGAATCACGGAACCAACCACAGCCAGAGTATACGGACGAGGCACAATTCTCGGTAAAATGACTTCAGATGTGATTAAAAGTTTAGAATACTATAGAGGATAGAAAAATGTCCTATGTGTCCCATAAGATCCAAAGCCAATACTAGTGAAAGTTCTGTAAGTTGGGTAGCATGTCTCCCAACCTAGCATCCCATGGTCCTTGTGATCTATTAACGAAGTTATTGACTGACACTAATAGGTTTACCTAGAATATATAATTCAGAGGTCCATAACCCATTAGTCGACCAAGGTCTTATGGATAAGAAGATAGTAGGATGACTGTATAAGCAAGAACACCAGGTAAGATTTTGATTCTCATAAAACTCGAACTACTTGTGCCTCCTTTCAAAAATCTCGCATACTTGTATTTTGACTATCTTGACCAATGCTGCTATTACAGCCTAGTTTTACAAGCTTACTCTTTTATCGAGCTTGATTTAAGACATATGTTTATTGGGAACACCTACTAACATATTGTCTAATCAGAATTGATGTATTACGGTCTGATCAACCTTAGTACACTCGGTTCGCTCTCCCTCTAATTAACCTACGTGGATTGAGATGTAGATGTCTCTAGGATCTCATCCGCAACTGCCTTGAAAACTCTTTCGAATTATTGCGATCCCCTTTGGAACCCCGTATTCGCATTCGATTCCCTCTCCCTGGAACTCTTTTGTATTTTTCCTTTCACTTAATAAAGAAAGGCAAATGCCCGTATTTGAGAAAAGTTATACCCAGAATGTTAACCTTAGCTTGCCATATCATCTATGGCCATGAAAGCTATTGCGGAATCACTTTCCGTCTATTTGAAATTGGAAAATGATCTTCAAACTTGATCCATATCCATCATATCACGTTATCTATTACCCCGTGATCACAACTTGAATTGCTCTAACTCCATTCATCGTAAACTTTGTGTTGGTTTAAATTCGAGAAATAAATTCCTAAAGTATATAGGATGTCAGCCTCTAAATTTTAGGATTTACTAGTATTATCGATGAACAGATAAGTTGGTTCCCACTAGGATAGAAAAATTTGTGCCTTATAAACACCCACTTTATTTAGATCCTTGGTGTCCCTGACCGTGACATTAATATTTGGTACGTAATACTAGCTGTTAACTTCCAATAAATTTCATATACAAGATCTAGACGAGTCTACCTTCATCTAGGTATATGATGTCCCACTCAAACACGTTCCCTTGTACTCTATTTTTGTGGTACGACTTTCAGGTCAAAAAGATTAGCTATAACCCTTACCATAATACCGGTATACTTCCCAACTTCCATTAAAGCCTCAACCTCGACTCAATTCATCCGATCCAATATATAGTTGTGATCTACTCGAAGTCCACTACGCACATGCCACTAGTGTGCCACCCAATTGAGGCCTCACGTACTACTTAAACATAAAAGTCACTGAAGGCACATTTTTGGGCTTTAGGGACCTAGCTAACCAACCTGACTGGAAACTGTTTGCCATTGATTGTAAAAGTACAAAATAATTATATAGGAGGACTGAACTTAGACTCACAATACAAACTCGCTCGTATAAAGAAAGCCTAGGGACGAAAATCTAGGTACAGTAATCTAAGTACGATTGTTTATTTTTGATTCTGGGGGGTGACGGTAGAGGCTCGGAAAAGCGACGGTCGCTCTGCCTTACTCCTTGGACGATCAGACGTAGCCTTGGCTCCGGTGAAGAAATGCTCTCGGAATGCGTAGAAAGAATCCTCTGTGCTCCGGGTCTCTCTCTGTGATGTTCTTCGCTCGGTCTCTTCGTTCTCTCCTTTTTTGCAAGGAAATAGCACCTTGCTATTTATAGAGGTGGGAGTGTGATCATTAGGGTTTACAATGATTCCCCCTTTAAAAAGTCGGCGGCTAATCATCACCATTAATTTTGATTGCAACTAATCTGGATAATTAATGTAGATTGCACCAAATCTTATGGGCAATTAATGTTGATTGCCATAAATTTTGATAGTCTCGGATCTTCTGCCACGTGTTCGATTTGTCTGATCTGATTTAATTTGGGTAATTATGATAATTGTAACAAATCTGAGTTTGTTATGATTTGCTAGCAGCCATAACTCCGAGGGGGATAAGAACGCCACGTGTCTCAACTGTTGCGAGGACCGCTACGTGTCTCAACTATCGTGAGTGGGATGTACTGACAGAGCCGCATGAATGCGGTTCCTAAGTGAACCGCATACGGATGGCCCCCCTACGACCCCAGCCGTATGAAGGAACCAGCCGCATGAGAGTAGCAGCAGCATGAAGGAGACAGCCACAGCCGCATGAAGGAGATAGCCGCAGGAAAAAGACAGCCGCATGATGAGGGCAGCCGTATGAAGTGGACGTCCACATGAAGGATACAGCCGCATGAAGTAGGCAGCCGCATAACGAGGGCAGCCGCATGAAGGATGCAACCGCATGAAGAGGACAGCCGTATGAAGAAGGCAGCCGCATAGGGATGCTCGGGACTCGACAGATCCTGTCAGTCATAGAAGATTTTTTTTCTTTTCCCAAGGTGCACGCCATCATTGTTTCAGCTTTATGGCAGAGCTGTCATTCATTGCGTCAGAGCTGTCATTTATTATGTCAGAGCTGTCATCAGTGCAATTAATTGTGAGGCTGCTTTATGGCCAGCTGTAGAAGCGGACAGCGTATGGCCACGTGTCTTTGCCTGAGTCGCATGGAGCTGCTTGGAGAGTTCTGAGCCGCATAGAGTTGTTTGGAGAGTTCTGAGCCGCATGGAGCTGCTTGGAGAGTTCTGAGCCGCATGGAGCTGCTTGAGGAGTTCTTAGCCGCATGGAGCTGTTGGATTCCTGAGCCGTTTAAGGCTCCTTCTGTTTGAAGCCGCATGGGCTTTTTTTGTCCTTTTCTATGCTTCTACAAGACCCCCTTCAAAGTTTTCAATTTGCAAAATTGAAATACTTTGAATAAGAAGCATGGCTATGTATAAGCTCTTCTGGCCGCAGAGGATATTCTGACCGCATGGACTTTCTAGCCGTATGGGTCGCTTCTGGCCGCATACTGTCCTCTCTGCCACGTAGACGGCATTAATTGCTCTTGATTCGTTATGATTTAGAGCCGTCTTTTGGGGGAATCCCAAGAGTCGGTTCATTAAATATTCAGATTTGATGAATCTCCTTCATGAGAGGGGACGAAATCCTAGGAGTCGGTTTTGCCTGCAGCACGCGACCCGAAGCGTTCCTCAATCCACGTGTCTCCCCTTTGGCCTCCTATAAATAAGGATAATTTAGAGAAAGAAACTCTTTACACTCCTTCCCAATTGAAGCTCTTCTTGCCCTAACTGTCGTCCTCTTCTTCTTTTTCTTCGATCAACGATGGCCCCCAAGTCTTCCAAGGCTGCCTCTGCTGCGGCGAAGGACAAAAAAGCAGCTTTTTCGTCGGCCACGGTGCCTGAAGTGCACCCTGACGTCCACCCCACAATTGCTGGTAGGGGTGAACTCAGAACTATGGCTATGTTTTATATTTTATGCGCGGGCCTTCTTCGTCTTCGCATACTGTGCTGCATGTGCCTCCTGAGCCGCATAGGGGTATACCCTATGTCCGAGCCGCATGAGGGTTACATAAGCACTTTATGAACCAAACCGCATAAGGACTTTCTGAATCGAACCGCATGTAGCCTTCTCAAACAAGACCGCATGAGCTTATCTGGACTGGGCCGTATGAGGCTCTGACCATCTTCTAACTTTGTTTCTTTTTATCTTTGATTCTTGCAGCAACCCTGCCGAAGGCTGAGATCATTGTGAAGGAAGAGCTGTTGCCTCCTTTCAAACAAGAGTCATCGCTCGTTAAAGAGGAGGTAATACAAAAAATGGAGGAACAGAAAGGAGAGCTGGCGCCTATCGAAGTTGTTGTAAAGGAGGAGCCCCAGTTTGACGGCGGTAGTATTGGAAGTTCTGACCCTCCTGCTTCAGACGAGGATTTTGCTCAAGTGGATCCTTCATATGAAAAATGGTTGAGGGATTGGTATATGCGCTTCCGCAACTAAAATTCGAAGGCCCTCATAAATGTCCATTTTTGTCCTGATATTTCTGTCTGTCTTTAGCTGTAGTTTGTGTTTTGTTTCTTTCGGTCATCAGTGTAATCTTCTTTCTTCTCGTCTGAATGAAATGATAGAGAACTTTTCTGGCTTGCTTATGAGATGTAACCGGGTGAATGTAACTGATCAGAATACATTCGCTCTATTCTTTGCTTGTAGTAGTTGCCTCAATGGGAGACTTTTTGTGGACCTATTATCCTTGGCGTACTCCGGTCGTGGGTACAGATAATATGTCGAGAGGTAAACCAACATACTTACTCAGAGGTAATGAGAACATGGCAAATGTGAGGGTTTCTTCGACGGAGCCTTCCCACTCAGAGGTAATGAGGACATGGTAGGAGTGGGCTCCATGAAGGGGTACATAGAACAACTCAGAGGTAGCATCGATATGGAAGTTCTATGTGAGGGGGTGATTTATTTTTGGCAGAAGTGAAACATCTCAGAGGTAGCTTCGACATGGTTGTTTTAGGAAATTTGTGGATCTGTTACCCTTTTTTTATGTGCACTGGAAGTACGGGTAGTGGATCATGAGGAAGGGGCTCCTTTCAGAAAGAAAGTTCAGAGGTATGGTCATACGCGACTTACTACCGAAAAGATGCGATATAGATTGACCAAGATGGGAGTTCAGCGGTACCTGCGGGTACATAACTCGACAATCTAGAAGATTTGGAGGCAGAATGTGAGTTCAGCGGCACCGGAGGGTACATAACTCAATAGTCTGAGATATTTGGAAGCTGAATGTAGGTGAGTTCAGTGGTACCAAGGGGTACATGACCCGATAATCTAAGATGTTTGGGGTCCGAATGTGAGTTCAGCGGTACCGGGGGGTATATAACTCAACGATCCGAGATATTTGGATACAGACTGTGGGTTCAGCGGTACCTGAGGGTACATAACTCAACAGTCTGAGATATTTACTGTATGTCATTTCAGACGTAATATTTCTTCAGGAACTTGCCGTTGATGGGCAACATGAGCAAGTCTCCGTTTTGTTTTGCGAGACGGTAAGCTCCATTGGAGAATACAGCATCGATGAGGAACGGGCCTTCCCACTTTGGCTGGAACTTGCCGGCGGTCTTGTGAGTTATGACCATCGGCCTCCGAACAGCCAAAATAAGATCGCCTACTTGAAATGTTCTGACTTTGACCTTCTTGTTGAAAGCTCCAAAGATTCGGGCCAGATACAGCTCAATTCGTTGTTGAGCTAACAGGCGCTTCTCATCTAGGGCCTCCAACTCTTGTAGTCAGCGATGGAGATTGTCATCTGCTGTCAATCGATAGGTGAGAGCGACGCGAAGCGAGGGAATTTGAGTCTCCAGTGGAAGAACTGCCTCACTTCCATATACCAGGGAGAATGGTGTGTTTTCGGTGGTCGTTCGGACTGTAGTACGGTATGCCCATAAGCACTCACCGAACCTCTCATTCCAGTCGCGTTTGTTGGAAGACACGAACTTCTTGAGCAACTTGATGATGGTTTTGTTGAATGCTTCTGCCAACCCGTTTGCTGCTGGGTTATATGGTGTTGAAGCAATATTCTGGATTCAGTGTTTGTCGCAGAACCGATAGAAGGCGTAGCTAGCGAACCGTGGACCATTATCATGGATGATCCTTCGGGACAGTCCAAAGCGATAAATTACGTGATGCTTGAGGAAGCTAATCACGTTTGAAGTCTTGACTTCTGTGAGCCGAACAGCTTCTGCCTATTCGGAGAAGTAATCTGTGATTGCGAGTATGAAATGATGTCCTCTGGACGAAGGTAGAGTGATTGGACCAATGATGTCCATTCTTCATACTTCGAATGGCTAAGATGCCACCGTCGGATGTAGAAACTCGGATGGCTGGTGGATGAAATCTGCGTGGACTTGACAGGTTTTACATTTTCGTGCATAGTCTATTGCATCTGCAACCATCGTGGGCCAATAATAACCCATTCGTCGAAGGCGATCATGTAATTTCGGGCCGGGCTTATGGGCCCCACAGATGCCATCATGAGCTTCACTCACGGCTTCTTTGGCTTCTGTATCTGACAGACACCGAAGCAGTAATCCATCGTATGATCGTCGATACAGCATTTTCGTCTCTGTATCGTAGAAGAATCTAAGGAAACGTCTTCTGATAGAAGTGGCTTCTTTCGGATTCTCTTGCAGGATATCATAGACTACGAAGTCAATAAATGGTTATCTCCAGTCTGATGCTTCGTCTGACTCTCAACACATTGAATGTTATTCCTGGGACAGACCAACTCACGGCCTATTATGTCAACCAGATGATGAGCATGATTCGGAACTGCTAAGGAAGCGACGAGACAATCTAGGGCATCGGCTTCAATATTCTGGAGCCTGGGAACATGTTCTATGAAGAACCCTTCCAAGGACAAAATGATGTTAATCGCTATTTGGTGATAGGGGATCATGTCTTCATGGCGAACCTCGTATGAGCCCCGAATCTGGTTAACGATTAGCTGTGAATCGCTATATGCTTCGAGGTATTCTACCCCCAGCTCTTTTACAAGTCGGAGGCCAATGACTAGAGCATTGTACTCAGCCACATTGTTTGAGCAGGACTCCGTGAGGGAGTAAGCCCGATTGATTACCAGCCCAAAGGGAGAAATCAGTACCACTCCGACTCCAGCGACGATGTTGCCCTTGGGTCCCATTCTGGAGGCACCGTCGAAGAACATTCGCCATACGGTATCATGAGAGGCCACATTTGAATCGACAACCTCATCTGGAATATTTTCGTCTATTCTGGTTGACTCCGAACCTGGGTGAGCCGCTAAAAAGTCTGCCATAGCTTGACCTTTAACCGCTTTCTGTAAAACGAAGAGCATGTGGTAGGGGGACATTAATATCGCCCAGGTAGCGAGACGAGAGCTGAGTGCGCCCGATTTAGTCATGAGGACCCTGAGGGGGTTGACTCTTGATATGACATGTTTGGTTTGTCCCGTGACGTAGTGTTGCGTCTTCTGAATGACGAACACTACAGCAAGACACTCCTTTTCTACGACAGTGTATCGGTGTTCTGGCCCCATCATCATTCGGCTGAGGTAATATATAGCTTGCTCATGGCCTGTCTCATTGTTTTGTGCTAGTAGAGCACCTAGAGAATGCTCCATAGCTCGCACATAGAGCAGGAATGGTTTTCCAGCAACCGGAGCCACCAGGACTGGGGGGTTCGTCAGGTATTCCTTGATGCTGTCGAATGCTCGCTGGCATTCTTCGTCCCATATGAATGAAATGCCTTTCTTCATGAGGTGGGTGAAGGGCGGACATCGTCCGAAGAGGTTAGAGATGAACCTCCTGATGTAGGCCAGCCTCCCTTGAAGGCTTCGGAGTTCATAGAGATTTCTCGGAGGACCCATCTCCATGATTGCCTTCGTCTTCTCAGGGTCTATGTGGATACCCTGGGAAGTAATGATGAAACCCAAGAACTTTCTGCTGGATACGCCCAAGAAGGATTTTATGGGATTCATCTTTAAATTGTGCGCTCGTATCAGGTCGAACACTGTCGTCAGATCCTGTAGATGATCTTCCTTAGAACGGCTCTTGACGGCGATGTCATCGACGTAGCATTCCAATGTCTTGTGTAGGTGGCCTATGAAGATGACGCTCATAGCTCTTTGATAGGTGGCACCAACATTCTTTAAACCAAAAGACATGACTATGTAGCAATATGTGCCAATTGGTGTTTAGAATGATGTATGCTTTTCGTCATCAGGGAATATCTTGATTTAGTTGTACCCCGAAAAACCATCCATGAATGACATACGTTCGAAGCCGCAGGTGTTGTCAATCATGATGTCTGTGATAGGAAGAGAAAATTTATCTTTGGGACATGCCTCGTTCAGGTTCCGGAAGTCGATGCAGATTCGAATCTTTCCGTTCTTCTTGAGGACTGGTACTATATTGGCTATCCAGTCTGGATGTTGTTCCTCACGGATGAAACCACTGGTTATCAGTTTATTGACCTCAGCTTCAATGACATTCATGACGTCGGGACGGAATCGTCGTTGCTGTTGCTTGACTGGTTTTGTGTCCGACCGAATATTGAGTTTATGAAGTGCAACCTCTGGGTTCAGTCCTGGCATGTCTTTGTAGCTCCAAGCGAACACGTCGATGTATTCTCTGACGAGTTGCAGTAGCGATTCTCACTCTTCGTCTGTCAGATTCTTGCTAACGAAGACGGGCTTGGGAGAGGACTCGTCACCGAGATCAACTTGCACAACCTCATCTTCGGTGGGAGGCTCTCTTTGTTCGAACCGCTTCTCCCATTGCGCATCTAACTGTTGTGCCTACGGCTCTAACTCAAGAAGTTCAGGAATGTCTTCATTTTTTTCGTAGGCGCAGGCAAACGCCATATTGACGGACCAGACTTGCTTGAGCATGTCCCTAATACTGACGTCTGAATCAGAAGTTGGTGATCTGGTTGAATGTGAATGCCAGTCGCATTTCTCATCTGAGCTTTCAGGGGTCGTTGCAGGTGTAACATAACCTAGTCCACATCTGGTCTTATTGTAGTAATCCCGTAGTTTCCCAGCCGGGACCGGTAACTGTAATGGTAGCCGCCATCCAGTGCCGTAGTTCAAGCCTGATGTAGTTTCTAGATCATACCCCTATTTTTGCATGAGGTACTTGGATCGGATACTATATAGATAAAGGGGCAGTCTTCCGATGTCGGGTTCAAGATCAACTTCTTCTACCCTGAAGGGTTGTGGGTCATTCTTCCGGCCGAAGATGATTGGATGATCCTCTTCCTCGATTATGCGGTAAGCGTCTTCCACTGGAGTAAGCTGGTTTGCGGTGTAGATATTTGTAACTTGTGTGTGCAGGTGGGTGCCTATACCGTGTTCCATGGCATACATTGTACAAAGCTTATTAAGCTCGAGGTAATTCAAAGATAGCCCTTTATTGATGAAATAAGGTATCTTTTCTGGTGGGATCACATCATCTGCGGATGGAATTTCAGTATGAGCAGCCACATACTTGGCCAGGTCCGGCTCTGTTTCAACCACCCCCTGTGTCAATGTAGATTGGGAAGATGACTTGGGCAGCTTAATCATCAGGGGCTCTATTTGTGGAGCAGAACGTGGAGTCGTTGGCGTACTAGCCACCCCCAGTTTGGTGCTTGGCATTGGGCGAGGGATTGTTGGCTCGCTAGGAGTCCCCAACCTCGTGTTGGGCTGACGATTCATCTTGGGAAGACGTATCGTTATTGGCTTGTCAGAGGGTTTGAGCTTCTCTGTTCGTGGCTGGCCGGCTCTTGGCAGTCTGATTGTCAGTGGCTCTGTTGTGGGTTTTGGCGCTTGGCCAGACCTTGGCAGTCGGATTATCATTTGTCCCTCTTGTGCGGAGAGACTGATGGCATCCTTACGCAGAGCGGCCGTAAGGGGTATAGTTTTGCCAGGTTTGCGAGCTTGAAGGTGGATCGTCAGAGGTTCTTCTGATCCCGTTGCTGTCTCAGTTCGAGCTTGCATATCTCCTTCGACAAGGTGCCTCTTCGACTTCTCGTACAAGCAGGAGTCAGAGTAGTAAGATTTAACCCCTTTAAAGGGGTCGATGTCAGCAAATTCTGTCTTCACGAAGCCATGCTTATCGACGTACTTGAAGCATTAGTGTAGTGTGGAAGGCACGATCATGTAGTCGTGTATCCAAGGACGCCCTAGGAGAATATTGTAGGAAGTATCCGTATCTATGACATAAGAAGTCACTTCTGACTGCAGATCGCTGATTTGGCACTTCAAGCAAATCTTTTCGATTGGGTAGCTCCTGCCCGAATTGAAACCGCTGATGGCGGTGCTTGTCGGTGTCAGGCGGTGCATTGGGATGCGCAGATGGTGTAGCAGGCTCTTTGGAATAATGCTTATGGAAGAACTGGGATCAATATGCATCCGATCCACCTTAATATCGCCAATGTACCCAGTATAATACAGAGGGCGATCATACAGGTTGGTCTTGATAAGCATATCCTGCGAAGTAAAGACAATGTTGGGCATTGCACCCGTGCAAGCGCTGTCTTGAAGATCTGCAGGCAAATTCTCCTCAGTGAGATTGGACTGAGCCAGATATGCGTCGACATTCTGGAGTGCCTCGCTCAATACGACTCGAACGTCTTTGGAGAGTCTCAAGAGCTCGTATAGTGACAATTTGGTCGGTGTGTTGGCCAATTGTGCTAAGATGTCAAAGTTGTAAGGCCTCTCCAGCCCCTGAGGCACCTCTTTTCGAAGCGGCTTGTCGAAACGAGTCTCCTTCGGCCTAGGCTTGTCGGTCGTCGAAGGCTGAGAAGGTCCTGGGGCATCAACAGCTATCCGCTGATGATCTTCAGTTGAGTTATCCGGTGGAGGTTGGGTTTGTGCACTGGATCGGGTAACAACAGTAGTAGATTCTTCGACCTCTGTCGAGATTGTGCGGCATGATTTGACTTTCCCACTCTTTTTCTTGTTGGAAGCGGGTGGTGCGGACTGAGTTACTTTCGGTACCAGGTCCGGATGGACCCACATGATCTTCCCTCGTGACATGGTAAGGGGCACTAGACCAGCAGCCTGGTCTCGAGGAGACGGAAGATTAGCAATCTCCATTGTTGCCCGAAGGATGGGTACTACGTCGTCTTAAGTCTCTGTCGGAGGAAAGCTGCCAAATTGTACTGACACCATGTTGGCTGCTACGGTCACCTCTTCGAAATCAATGGCCAAGGCCTTAGAATCGATGAGATGCTGGATGTATCGCCTCAGTTGGTAGCAGTCTTGTGTAGCATGATGGACATAGCGATGATAGTGGCAGTACTTGGGGCCTTCCATCTCTGCAAGACGAGGTTCACGTCTTGGAGGAGGGAGCTGGATTCGACCTCCTTGTATGGGCATGTCCAATATGGGCTTAACATGGCCGTCTTCGAAGGAATAGGTCATCTGAGGCCACTATTTCTCTGCCGGCTTTGGTTCAGGCTTCAGAGCTGTGTCGGCCACCATAGCTTGTTTTCCCTTATTGTCTCGATTGTTGGAGGGGTTACCACCGTTGTTGCTGTTGGTGTTAGGGCATTTGCCCTTGTCCTCTCCTTCTGAGATGTGCAATCCCAGTTGGCGAGCTTTCTTCAATTTGTCTTCTGCGCTAGTGGCGCTGATAATGAAAGTCTTCCAATCCTTAAACTGGCTTTCTCCCATCCAGAGGCTGATTGTGGGGAGCAGTCTCTTTTGGCAAATTTCAATCAAGGAGGAATCGGGATTACCGGAAGGCAACTTCATCGCGGTTTGACGAAACCGTTCGATATAGTTCTTTGTCATCTCCTTTTCTCCCTAGATAACGTCCATGAGGGTGGACATTGTCACGTCCTGTCCTACTTCGTAGAACCTTTCCAGAAACATACGTTTGAAGCCGGCGAAGGAATGGATGCATTTGTCTGACAAGTTGCGATACCAGTCAAAGGCGACCCCTTCCAATGCTCCAATGAATAGCCACATGAGAATGGCGTCGTCATGAGGCAGATAGTCGGTTGTGACTTCGAAGTAGGTGATGTACCTGCTTACAGATGTCTTTCCATCATACGGATTGATGTTGAATGGTTTATACCTTGGTGGGAAGGGCACATCTCTCCACGCAATAGGATACGGTTGTCGTATCCTGAAGTCTTGGCAGTTTTCTCGGGCGTGGAACATGGCCCGAAGCTCCTGGACCTCTCTTCTTGCCTCCCTGGCCTCGTCTGCAGCAGTGGGAGCTGATGTTGTCGGAGGATTGTCGCCCGGGTTTGGTGCAGCGGAGTTCGAGTCCGCATTGACCGCAGGACCAAGCTTGTTTGGCCAGGCGTCCTTTCTTACAGAGTTGGAAGGACCGCTTTGATCTCGTCCACAGACTTGACCAAGGCGTGCAATATGGCCTCTAGAGTGTTGATGCATTGGCGATCACTGGAACCATCTTGGTTGCTGTCTGTCATGAATACCGTCCTCACATGAGGAGAGATGGAAGGGACGGTGGAGGATGCGCCCTCTGAGTCATACCCTTGTGTAGAGAAGTCGTCAGGGTATGTGGGAATGGTCTCCTCTGGTTCGGACTCAGAAGGAATGGTACCCCCAGCTTCAGAGCTTGCCTCGTCATGAGAGTTGCGGACGTCCTCGGGGACGTCGGAACCTGCTGCGTCTGTTAGGGAAATTGTTTCCCCTGGGTTATCTTCTTGGAACGCCGGGTTGTCGCGGGTGTTTGGAGGAGTGCTACCCCCAGCTCCAGTGCCTCCCAGAGATGTGGACGAAGATTCTCCAAACGTGGCAGATTTCGTCTTTGAACGAGTACCTTGGAAAACTCCTCCTGTGGCGGTCGTGGACAACCGTTTAGAAGAGAGTTTCTTGGTTGAGATTTTAGGACTAGAGACGTTTGTTTTTTTTTCTCTCCCGCTACCAGGGATCCTCTGAGCAGAATTGCAGGAGGCGACGAGAAGTGCCTCGTCTTCTGAGCTTAGGTGTTGCAGTCATCGGAAGACGGATTACCAGTCCTCTTGTGTGGCCACCTTATTACAGCAGTAGTTGACAATGACTTGAGTGCAATGATGTCCGGGAAAGGACTCTCTGCACACCGAGGCTTTTTTCCTTTCTTTGCGCTTGTGAAGGATCACGTTGCGTAAGTCACTCGTTTTGTGGGCCCGGGAGTCCTGAGCACACGAGTGCGTTGGCTTCCTGCCTGCTCCCTGATGTGGGGGTAATACGAGTACTTGTCCCTGATCGTTGTTGGGGGATCCTTGATAACTATCCTGTCCGTTGGCCGCCGGGGGCTGGACGCGAATAGTTTTGTACAACTTTCCATCAGGGGCCCGCGTAATAGTAAGCGGAACGTCCTGATTGTCAGAAGTTGGGACAGCTGTCTGAGCTTGTGAAACCCGTAAATTTTCAATTTCATTATAATTATTAATTTTTGTGTTATTAAATTATTTTCAGATTTGTAAATATTATTTGTTAGATTAAAAAAAAAATTATCTTTTCAAAATAATGAACTTGGATTTTTGTTTGTTTGGCCCAGACCCGAACCCGTTCCCGAGTCCTGAACCGTTTAGAACCTTTCATTTTTTCGATTAAGTAATTGAATATTTTAATTAGCTTATTATTATTATTAGTTGTTAAATTAGGAAAAATTATTTTTAGAAAAAAAAATTATTATCTCAAAGTTTATCTTATAAATTGTTATTAATAAAAAAAACCATATTTTTCTGAATTTTTGATTGTTGGACCTAACCGTCCCGGACCTGTGTTTAAACCCAAGTTTGAATTTGAGCCAGTCTTAGTTTTCGAAAAATCATTAAATATTATTAATTAAGTTAATGAAATTTTCTTAAAAATCCTTTCAGCCAAAACAAATTTTTATTAAATATTAAATGACTTTAACTCATTCCTTTACAACTATTCAACAGTAGGAAAGGAACATTTCCTTTCATCTTCCCAAACGTGACCCGAGCTCCCTTCGGATTCCCGAACGGCCGACGATCCACTTCCCCTCCCGAAACCACCGTCGACTCCTCCCCTTCCGTAACCCCTTTCACCCTTACCTATTTAAACCCTCTCCATCTCCATCATCCCTTCCACTCTTAATCCCCAGATCTTTCGTGCCCTAACCCCGACCGGCTCTTCCCGAGCCTCCTAGCCGACGCGATCCCCTTTTTCCCGCGCGGCCTGACCCGACCGGAGTTTCCCCGAGCTCCCCTCTTCCCGTGCTCTCTCGCCGACCCCTAGCGGAGCCCGCGCCTTAGCCGGAGCTCCGTCGTCAGGCGACCCAGACCAACGCCTCCCCGCGGCTCCGCTGTGCTCAGATCCGGCGACCCTGCCCCGTGGTCGCTGGCCATAGCTGCTGCCGTGGCCTCTATCCCGTTCGATTTTTCTGATCGGGTCTCTCGCGAGTCGTCGTTCCCTAACCGTGGGTCTGTCTCTATTTGGACGCTGTTCCGAGGAGTTTTCGTTGTCCAGCGCTGACCGATCTGCTTTTCCGCTGATTTCCTTGCTGTCCTCAAGTGCTGGATACGTTCTGAGTCTGAGGCTACACTTCAGATTCCTTCAGTGTTGGGTAATCTCTGATAATCATAGTAGTTTTTCCCTTGGGTTTAGTCTATGATGATATTGGTCCAACCCAATTCCAGTAGGAATTCGGATTTCGGTTTTGGTTTCGTTCCATTTTAGTTTCGGAATTTCCGATGCTTTCGGAAATTATGGTTCTGTGAAGTTTTCCTTTGGGAAATACTTCCTGTGGTTTGTTTGTGAGTTTTCCGAGAAATTCGGGTTCTCGGGATTATATATTCTGGGATTATTTTTGCTGTGGTTCCATTTCTGAGATTTTTGAGATTTCTCGGAACACTTTCTGTGAGTTTTCAGAATATTTCTATGGGTTTGATTTCTCCAATTCTTTTCGGAAATGGTTCTGTGGTGTTTTTGTGCTTCTGGAAATTTTCGAGGAGTTTTGGGTTCTCCGATTATCAATTCAGGTTTTCCGAATAATTTTCGGAAATACTTTTGTGAATTGGTTTTATGGTATTTTTGGTTCTGGTTCATTTGGTTTATCGAATACCGGAAACGTGATGTAGATATTATTTTTGGGTATCCCTGGTTTGGGATTGTTTTTGCAGGTAAAACCGGAGCATTTCCCAGTTTTTGGGTTGACCGAAAACAGAGGGAATGCTGCCGAAATTTTCGGAAAAATTTAATAAAATGATTTTGGTATTTTTGGGCGACAACCATAATTGGTTACTGGGCCCCAGCGAAATGCAAACACACCGGTTCGACCGGACGTTGAGGCAGAGTAGCTGAAAATGATGATTGGACCAGAGTCTGAGACTCATGTCATTTTTATAAGTTAATTTTAAAATTTATTATTGTTATTATTTAAATTCGTACGCAATTTATGGGACTAACCTTCTTCCTCTTATTTTAATTCATGTAATAAAAATATTGTAAGGGCATAAGCCCAATTCTTATTTTGTTAATTATGGTCTGTAATAATTAAGTAGGTAGTATTTATCTTTATTTTCTGGTTGTGGTTGTGTAACGTAAATGGTAGAATAGAAATTTTGTGTACGTTCTCATAAATAATTAGGAATAATTATAAACTCATGATTTTCTCACTTAAAAAGATAAGTAATTATTTTATATACAAAATTACAAAGTTTTATCAAATAAAAGGATAAATTGCAAGTTTTCCAAAAAGAAAAGGTTTAAATTGATGTTTCTTTGTAAATAGTAACCCATCTAAATAATCATGCTTTAATTAGAATAAAAAAGATAAAATTTGACTAGGAAAGGTACTAAAGATTGTAACTAGCACACTTAGTTGGATTGATGCAGATTGATAAGTATAGACGCTCCACTTGTAGGATTTGGAAGGCGAAACTAGCAACTATTCGGAACCTCCATCAACGTCCAGTTTAAATCAAGGCAAGTACGGTTGTGTTTAATTGCAGTTTAATTAATATTAGAATTTTGCATGTTAAATACACAACTGTTACACGTACTCTCTCCTAGAGTAATATTGAATCATTGCATCGGGATAATGGGGAGTAGCGTAGTTATCTATGATCAAAGCCAAATAGTTAATGAATGTGCGAGCTTGCCCCTCTTCACACGGGGTTAGGCCGGACCGTATCAATAGGATACAATTGAATCATCCTAAACCGGTCATAGATACTGCTTACTCAAATCACAATTGTTTTATAGTTGGAAATCATTGTTTCAAAATTATTTAATATTGCAAGTTTCTATTAATTATGCAAATTGTTATTTTTCATAATTGTACTTGCTCCTTTCCTGACTGGATCCCCCACACCCAATAGGTTCTATTGATGACTCAGAGCTACTGATTAGTAGTTACTACGACCCGGAGCTGTACCCTGCTGTGCTCCCAGACGAGGTCCATGGAGATGATGATGACACTTCTGCTTAGTTGAAGTTTAGTTTATCTTTTAAATAAAATAAATGTTATGTTAAAATTGTGGACAAGCTTTGTAATGGACAAGTTTATTTTATCGTTTAAATTAAATGTTGTGGCAATTATAGTTTCAAATGTTGTTGATTTTACCTGCATATGGAAAACAGCTTACTGCCGCCGTCTCAACAACGGTGCAGGCTGGGCATGATCCGAGTCGACCCAAGAAATTGGGATCGGGTCGTGACATATTTTTAGTGGTGGCCCATGCAGGTCTCTGTATCAACAACTTAGGAAAACCTAGGAAACATTTAGAACATTAGAACATTAATTTGCCACAACCTAGGACCGATATATATTATAATTAAATATTTTTATTTTAGATAGGCTACCTTGCTTATGTTTATATCCTAAACCTTCCAGAGAATGGCCACTGACAATACCAACCCTGCTGGCGATGGGATGTCAACACCTGATCAAACCCCACCGCCTCAACCAAGTCCGGGTTTTACACCATTGAATGCACCTCGTGGGTTATTTACCGCTTCAACGGTGGATCCATCATCTTCTCAGACGGGGATGCAACCCCCTATGGTTACGCCCACTCCAGCTGCCCCACCGGTGCCTGTGGACCCTACTGACCTCATAGGTCTGCTAAGAGGAGTGTTAGAAGCCCAGAGAACTCAAGCTGAAGCTCATCGTGAGCAGACGGCCATTATGAGAGAAGGCATGGAGAACGCCCATAGCGTGGCAATGGCTGCACTGGAAAGAGGAGAAGCAGCTCAACAGGAACCAAGGCCTGCCAAGGTAAACATAAATTTAAGGATTAATTTATATAATAATAAGGCCATTTAATTAATAGAAATCATATTGCCAAGGTGGGCGATATTGAGAGCTTTAAGAAGCAGAACCCTCGACCCTTCAAGGGAACCGAGGGAATTGTCTATGCTGATGAATGGCTCGACAATATGGAGCGTCTCCTGAGCGTTGCTCGGCTTCCAGAAGACCTCAAGGCTGAAGCAGTGGGACTTCAACTGCAGAATGTAGCTAGCACCTGGTATCGGAATGAACCCCGACTCCAGGATAGACAGGTTGATTGGGACACCTTCAAGAAGTTGTTCCAGAGAAAATTCTTCCCAACTTCAGAGTTGCGGGAGATGGAGCGACAATTCCAGAACCTGAAGCAGGGCAACATGACTGTGGAAGAATATGCTGCTGAATTTGGCCAGCTCAGCCGATTTGCCAAGAATCTGGTGGCTGATCCTGATGATCATGCTGAAAGGTTCAGATATGGACTTAGAGAAGAGATCCGCACCCATGTGATCTCAGGCGGTGCCAAGACTTATGAGAAGATCCTGGAACGAGCACAAGACATAGAGAAGAGCCAACCTGCCCGCTCGAAGAGAGATTATCCTGGAACTAGCAACTTCCAGGGTAATCAGAAGAAGCCCAACAACAACAACAACAACAACAGGCCCCAGCATCACCAGCAAGCAAGGAATAATGATGTAGCACCCCAGAAGCAGATCCCTGTTTGTAGCTATTGCAAGAGGCCGGGTCATCAGGTGAACATCTGTCGGAAGAGGCTTGGACAATGTCTGATCTGTGGGTCTACCACCCACCAAGTGAAGGACTGTCCCTCAGCGGCCAACAGAGCTGGAGGAAATCAGCAGAAAGGACCTCTGCCCACTCAGCAGCAACAATTTGGGCAGCATCAACAGAGGACTGGACGAGCTTTTGCCCTAACTGCAGAGGAACCAGAGCCGGAGCAAGAACCTAATGCGGATGTCATATCAGGTTACATCTATGTACATTCTCATCCTGCATTAGTTTTATTCGACTCTGGTGCAACACACAGTTTCATAGCAACAAAGTTTATCTCTGCACACCACATAGTTACAGGCTTTAGCAAGAGGATTTGTAGGGTTATGACTGGAGGTGGACCCTTACCCATTACGGAGACCTGTAATTGCCCCATTACAATATCTGGCCATAAGTTTGTAACACCTTTACTGGTAATGCCCTTGCCCAACTATGACATAGTCCTTGGAATGGACTGGTTGAGCAAGCAGCATGCGCTGATAGATTGTCACAGAGGATGTGTAATCTTCAGCCCACCTGGAGGGCCAGAGTTTGAAGTCTCTAGAGCTCCGGAGGTTATGGAGAGTATTGTCTACTCTATTTCTGAAGAACCTGGACCACCCCATCCTATCATAGCGGAATTCATGGATGTTTTCCCTGATAGTCTTCCTGGGCTACCCCCAGATCGGGACATAGAATTCACTATTGATTTAGTCCCTGGCTCTCCCCCGATTTCTAAGGGATGTTATAGAGTCAACCCGAAGGAGGCCAAAGAGATGAAGGAGCAGATCAACGAACTGAAGTCTCTGGGATTCATTCGAGACGGAGCTTCACCCTGGGGAGCACCTGTCTTGTTTGTGCCTAAGAAGGACGGAACGGTGCGGATGTGCATCGACTACCGGGCGCTGAACAATGTCACAATCAAGAACAAGTACCCTCTGCCCCGGATCGATGACTTATTTGACCAGTTGAGTGGAGCCAAGGTGTTTTCCAAGATTGATCTCAGGTCTGGCTATCATCAGATCAAGGTCAGGAAGGAAGACATTCCCAAGACGGCATTCAACACCAAGTATGGGCAGTTTGAATTCTTGGTCATGCCGTTTGGTCTGACGAATGCTCCTGCTGTGTTCATGAACCTTATGAACAAGGTTTTCCATGAATACTTAGACCAGTTTGTCGTCGTCTTCATTGATGACATACTGATCTATTCAAAGACGAAGGAGGAGCACGAAGAGCACCTCAGGAAAGTTCTGGAAACTTTGAGGAAGGAGAAGCTGTACGGTAAGCTGTCCAAGTGTGAATTCTTTCTAGACAAAGTGGATTTTCTTGGCCATGTTGTCACAGGAGAAGGAATTTCTGTGGATCCTAAGAAGATAGCTGCTGTGGAGAAGTGGCCTACCCCAAGCTCAGTTGCTGACATCAGAAGTTTCTTGGGCTTGGCGGGCTACTATCGGAAGTTCGTGAAGGACTTTGCTAGAATTGCTGAACCAATGACGAAGCTGACTCGGAAGAATGAAGAGTTCATCTGGACGGAAGATTGCCAAGCAGCATTTGAGGAGTTGAAGAAGAGGCTCACCACTGCACCAATCCTTGCGCTACCCGCAGGATCCGGTGGATTCACAATCTACAGTGACGCCTCGGGCACAGGACTGGGTTGCGTTCTTCAACAACATGGGAAAGTGATTGCTTATGCATCTAGGCAATTACGGACTCATGAGAAGAACTATCCCACTCATGATCTGGAGCTTGCTGCAGTCATCTTTGCGTTGAAGCTTTGGAAGCATTATCTATATGGAGAGAGAGTGGAAATATACACAGATCATAAAAGTCTGAAGTATGTTTTCACTCAGAAAGAGTTGAACATGAGGCAAAGGCGATGGCTGGAGTTAATGAAGGACTTCGACATCGACCTGCAATACCACCCGGGTAAGGCTAATGTGGTCGCTGATGCACTTAGTCGATACCCAGTGGCGATGTTCTTAACCAAGGAGAGGCACCTGCTGGAGGACATAGAGAAGCTTGGATTGGAGATATTACTGCCTGGACGGAAGGAATTAGATGCTGATTCTGTGTTGATGAAGTTGCAAGTGAGCTCGTACCTGATGGACAAGGTCAAGGAGACGCAGTTTCAAGACGAGGCACTTTGCAAACTGAGAGATCAAGTGTTAGCAGGAACACTGGAGGGTTTCTCAATCGCCAGTGATGGAGCTCTGAAGAATGGTACGAGGCTTTGTGTACCGTCTGGCGAACTGAGGAACGAGTTGATGAAGGAAGCGCATCAATTTCAATATTCCATACATCCTGGAGCCAATAAGATGTATCGAGATATGCGCACTATTGTCTGGTGGAGTGGAATGAAGAAAGATGTCACTAGGTATGTCGCTAGATGCTTGATCTGTCAACAAGTGAAGGCTAGTAGACAGAGACCTGCAGGACTTCTACAACCGCTGGACATTCCAGAATGGAAGTGGGAGCATATCACGATGGATTTCGTGTCAGGACTGCCTCGTTCCCAAGGAGGGAAGGATGCCATCTGGGTAATAGTGGACCGACTAACCAAGTCAGCTCACTTTATTCCCTTCAAAGTTGGTTTATCCACTGAGAAGTTGGCAGTATTGTACATGCGGCATATCTACCGGATTCATGGCGTACCGGTAAGCATTGTATCTGACCGAGACACTCGTTTTACCTCTCACTTTTGAAAAAGTTTGCATGACAGCTTGGGGACCCAGTTGAAGTTCAGCACAACTTATCATCCCCAGACAGATGGGCAATCGGAGAGGACAATTCAGACACTTGAAGATATGCTGCGAGCTTGTGTCTTGGAGTTTGGAGGATCGTGGGAAGACCATCTGCACTTGGTAGAGTTTTCTTACAATAACAGCTACCAAGCCAGTATTGGTATGACCCCATTTGAAGCTCTTTATGGACGTCGTTGCCGTACACCATTGGCATGGGAAGACGTAGGAGAAAGAGTACTGCTGGGTCCAGAGATGGTGACCGACGCAGCAGAGAAGGTGAAGTTTATCAGAGACAAGCTCAGGATTGCTCAAGACAGACAGAAGCACTGGGCAGACAGCAGTCGTCGACCACTGGCATTTGAAGAAGGAGATAAGGTCTTCGTGAAGATTTCTCCTACCAGGGGTACAATCAGATTTGGCAGAGCTGGGAAGCTGAGTCCCAGGTACATTGGTCCGTTTGAGGTTCTGAGCCGGATTGGAGAAGTGGCATATAGGTTAGCTCTACCAGCTTCTAGAGGGCGTGCACAACGTTTTCCACGTCTCACAGCTCAGAGAATATGTACCTGATGAGAACCACGTCTTGGACCATTCCGAGTTAGAGATCGGACCGAGCCTCACTGTACCAGAGAAGCCTGTAGCAATTTTGGATAGAGGCGAGAAGAAGACCAGGACTTCAGTGACTCCCATAGTCAGAGTAATGTGGAGGCATGATTCCCCAGGCGAGTCTACCTGGGAGCGTGAGGATGAGATGCGGGAGCAGTACCCGTATTTATTTGAGACCTGAGGTAATTTTTCAACCTAACTCTTTAAATTTCGAGGACGAAATTTTCTAAGGAGGGAAGGTTGTGAAATCCGTAAATTTTCAATTTCATTATAATTATTAATTTTTGTGTTATTAAATTATTTTCAGATTTGTAAATATTATTTGTTAGATTAAAAAAAAAAATTATCTTTTCAAAATAATGAACTTGGATTTTTGTTTGTTTGGCCCAGACCCGAACCCGTTCCCGAGTCCTGAACCGTTTAGAACCTTTCATTTTTTCGATTAAGTAATTGAATATTTTAATTAGCTTATTATTATTATTAGTTGTTAAATTAGGAAAAATTATTTTTTAGAAAAAAAAATTATTATCTCAAAGTTTATCTTATAAATTGTTATTAATAAAAAAAAACCATATTTTTCTGAATTTTTGATTGTTGGACCTAACCGTCCCGGACCTGTGTTTAAACCCAAGTTTGAATTTGAGCCAGTCTTAGTTTTCGAAAAATCATTAAATATTATTAATTAAGTTAATGAAATTTTCTTAAAAATCCTTTCAGCCAAAACAAATTTTTATTAAATATTAAATGACTTTAACTCATTCCTTTACAACTATTCAACAGTAGGAAAGGAACATTTCCTTTCATCTTCCCAAACGTGACCCGAGCTCCCTTCGGATTCCCGAACGGCCGACGATCCACTTCCCCTCCCGAAACCACCGTCGACTCCTCCCCTTCCGTAACCCCTTTCTCCCTTACCTATTTAAACCCTCTCCATCTCCATCATCCCTTCCACTCTTAATCCCCAGATCTCCCGTGCCCTAACCCCGACCGGCTCTTCCCGAGCCTCCTAGCCGACGCGATCCCCTTTTTCCCGTACGGCCTGACCCGACCGGAGTTTCCCCGAGCTCCCCTCTTCCCGTGCTCTCTCGCCGACCCCTAGCGGAGCCCGCGCCTTAGCCGGAGCTCCGTCGTCAGGCGACCCAGACCAACGCCTCCCCGCGGCTCCGTTGTGCTCAGATCCGGCGACCCTGCCCCGTGGTCGCTGGCCATAGCTGCTGCCGTGGCCTCTATCCCGTTCGATTTTTCTGATCGGGTCTCTCGCGAGTCGTCGTTCCCTAACCGTGGGTCTGTCTCTATTTGGACGCTGTTCCGAAGAGTTTCCGTTGTCCAACGCTGACCGATCTACTTTTCCGCTGATTTTCTTGCTGTCCTCAAGTGCTGGATACGTTCTGAGTCTGAGGCTACACTTCAGATTCCTTCAGTGTTGGGTAATCTCTGATAATCATAGTAGTTTTTTCCTTGGGTTTAGTCTATGATGATATTGGTCCAACCCAATTCCAGTAGGAATTCGGATTTCGGTTTTGGTTTCGTTCCATTTTAGTTTCGGAATTTCCGATGCTTTCGGAAATTATGGTTCTGTGAAGTTTTCCTTTGGGAAATACTTCCTGTGGTTTGTTTGTGAGTTTTCCGAGAAATTCGGGGTCTCGGGATTATATATTCTGGGATTATTTTTGCTGTGGTTCCATTTCTGAGATTTCTGAGATTTCTCGGAACACTTTCTGTGAGTTTTCAGAATATTTCTATGGGTTTGATTTCTCCAATTCTTTTCGGAAATGGTTCTGTGGTGTTTTTGTGCTTCTGGAAATTTTCGAGGAGTTTTGGGTTCTCCGATTATCAATTCAGGTTTTCCGAATAATTTTCGGAAATACTTTTGTGAATTGGTTTTATGGTATTTTTGGTTCTGGTTCATTTGGTTTATCGAATACCGGAAACGTGATGTAGATATTATTTTGGGTATCCCTGGTTTGGGATTGTTTTTGCAGGTAAAACCGGAGCATTTCCCAGTTTTTGGGTTGACCGAAAACAGAGGGAATGCTGCCGAAATTTTCGGAAAAATTTAATAAAATGATTTTGGTATTTTTGGGCGACAACCATAATTGGTTACTGGGCCCCAGCGAAATGCAAACGCACCGGTTCGACCGGACGTTGAGGCAGAGTAGCTGAAAATGATGATTGGACCAGAGTCTGAGACTCATGTCATTTTTATAAGTTAATTTTAAAATTTATTATTGTTATTATTTAAATTCGTACGCAATTTACGGGACTAACCTTCTTCCTCTTATTTTAATTCATGTAATAAAAATATTGTAAGGGCATAAGCCCAATTCTTATTTTGTTAATTATGGTCTGTAATAATTAAGTAGGTAGTATTTATCTTTATTTTCTGGTTGTGGTTGTGTAACGTAAATGGTAGAATAGAAATTTTGTGTACGTTCTCATAAATAATTAGGAATAATTATAAACTCATGATTTTCTCACTTAAAAAGATAAGTAATTATTTTATATACAAAATTACAAAGTTTTATCAAATAAAAGGATAAATTGCAAGTTTTCCAAAAAGAAAAGGTTTAAATTGATGTTTCTTTGTAAATAGTAACCCATCTAAATAATCATGCTTTAATTAGAATAAAAAAGATAAAATTTGACTAGGAAAGGTACTAAAGATTGTAACTAGCACACTTAGTTGGATTGATGCAGATTGATAAGTATAGACGCTCCACTTGTAGGATTTGGAAGGCGAAACTAGCAACTATTCGGAACCTCCATCAACGTCCAGTTTAAATCAGGGTAAGTACGATTGTGTTTAATTGCAGTTTAATTAATATTAGAATTTTGCATGTTAAATACACAACTGTTACACGTACTCTCTCCTAGAGTAATATTGAATCATTGCATCGGGATAATGGGGAGTAGCGTAGTTATCTATGATCAAAGCCAAATAGTTAATGAATGTGCGAGCTTGCCCCTCTTCACACGGGGTTAGGCCGGACCGTATCAATAGGATACAATTGAATCATCCTAAACCGGTCATAGATACTGCTTACTCAAATCACAATTGTTTTATAGTTGGAAATCATTGTTTCAAAATTATTTAATATTGCAAGTTTCTATTAATTATGCAAATTATTATTTTTCATAATTGTACTTGCTCCTTTCCTGACTGGATCCCCCACACCCAATAGGTTCTATTGATGACTCAGAGCTACTGATTAGTAGTTACTACGACCCGGAGCTGTACCCTGCTGTGCTCCCAAACGAGGTCTATGGAGATGATGATGACACTTCTGCTTAGTTGAAGTTTAGTTTATCTTTTAAATAAAATAAATATTATGTTAAAATTGTGGACAAGCTTTATAATGGACAAGTTTATTTTATCGTTTAAATTAAATGTTGTGGCAATTATAGTTTCAAATGTTGTTGATTTTACCTGCATATGGAAAACAGCTTACTGCCGCCGTCCCAACAACGGTGCAGGCTGGGCATGATCCGAGTCGACCCAAGAAATTGGGATCGGGTCGTGACAGAGCTCGACGAGCCCGCGCCGTCCTAGACTTCTTTTTTCCAGCACCTGAGAGCGCATAGTAGGAAGAGTCCACAGAGACTGGCACATGAGAGCATCTGGGGTCAGGATCGTCTGAGAGGCGATCGAAGACTGACCGTGGGCCACATGGAATAGATGGAATGCGGCTTGGATCAGTGGCCGTGCAGGCTGTCTGCATGCGGCTATCCTTTGTGGCAGCATGAACCTTCTGTATGCGGCTAGAAGCGGTGGCCGCATGAAGCTCCGGGATGCGGCTAGAAGTCATGGCCGTGCAGGCTGCCTGCATGCGGCTGGCAGTTCTGGCCGCATGGGCTTTCTGCATGCGGCTGACTTTCATGGCCGCATGAGTTTTCTCTATGCGGTTGGCAGTTGCAGTCGCATGAGCCTTCTCCATGCGGTTGGTGCCCTTATGCAGCTTGGACCGCATAGATTTTCTCTTTGTCCCTGCAAGTCCAGCATCATAGTATTTTCTTCTGCTGGACTTGGGGACAGCAGAGTTCTCTATGGTCTGAAGTGGGGTCGCAAGAGGGTCTTTTTCGTCGTCTTGAGCAGCAGAGAGTACTCCTTCGAGGGCTTGGGGAGGAGCGAATGATTTGGGCCTCCACTCCCTGCGGGCCTTCTTCGTGCGGCCTCGTCGCTGGACCGGGCCAACGCTCCCGTCGGAGAGCATTTTTTCAAACGCCTGCAGGTCGAACCGGGCGACCAGCATTTATTGAGTGGAGCCAAGTTTGGCTGCGTCCGATTACGTCACCAACTCCTCAGCCGTGGAGAAGTTTGTCCCCAGCAGTGTCGCCATCGTGTTTGCCATTGATTGTAAAAGTACAGAACAATTATATAGGAGGACTGAACTTAGACTCACAATACAAACTCGCTCGTACAAAGAAAGCCTAGGGACGAAAACCTAGGTACAGCAATCTAAGTACGATTGTTTATTTTTGATTCTGGGGGGTGACGGTAGAGGCTCGGAAAAGCGACGGCCGCTCTGCCTTACTCCTTGGACGATCAGACGTAGCCTTGGCTCCGGTGAAGAAATGCTCTCGGGATGCGTGGAAAGAATCCTCTGTGCTTCGGGTCTCTCTCTGTGTTGTTCTTCGCTCGGTCTCTTCGTTCTCTCCTCTTTTATAAGGAAATGGTACCTTGCTATTTATAGAGGTGGGAGTGTGATCATTAGGATTTACAATAATTCCTCCGCTAAAAAGTCGGCGGCTAATCATCACCATTAATTTTGATTGCAACGAATCTGGATAATTAATGTAGATTGTACTAAATCTTATGGGCAATTAATGTTGATTGCCATGAATTTTGATACTCTCGGATCTTCTGCCACGTGTTCAATTTGTCTGATCTGATTTGATTTGGGTAATTTTGATGATTGTAACAAATCTGAGTTTATTATGATTTGCTAGCAGCCATAACTCTGAAGGGGATAAGAACGCAACGTGTCTCAGCTGTTGCGAGGACCGCCACGTATCTCAACTATCGTGAGTGGGATGTACTGACAGAGCCGCATGAATGCGGTTCCTAAGTGAACCGCATAAGGGTGGCCCCCCTACGACCCTATCCGCATGAAGGTAGCAGCTTGCATGAGAGTAGCAGCCGCATAAAGGAGACAGCCGCAGTCGCATGAAGGAGATAGCCGCAGGAAGAAGACAACCGCATGACGAGGGCAGCCACATGAAGTGGACATCCACATGAAGGATGCAGCCGCATGAAGTAGGAGCCGCATGACGAGGGCAGCCATATGAAGGATGCAGCCGCATGAAGGATACAGCCGCATGAAGAGGACAGTCGCATGAAGAAGGCAGCCGCATAGGGGTGCTTGGGACTCGACGGATCCTGTCAGTCATAGAAGATTTTCTTCTTTTCCCAAGGAGCACGCCATCATTATTTCAGCATTATGGCAGAGCTGTCATTCATTGCGTCAGAGCTGTCATTCATTATGTCAGAGCTGTCATCAGTGTAATTAATTATGAGGCTGCTTTATGGCCAGCTGTAGAAGCGGACAGCGTATGGCCACGTGTCTTTGTCAGAGCCGCATGGAGCTGCTTGGAGAGTTCTGAGCCGCATGGAGCTGCTTGGAAAGTTCTGAGCCGCATGGAGCTGCTTGAGGAGTTCTGAGCCGCATGAAGCTGTTGGATTCCTGAGCCGTATAAGGCTCCTTCTGTTTGTAGTCGCATGGGCTTTTCTTGTCCTTTTCCATGCTTCTACATCAACTAGCTCAACCACTTGGGAGGAAACCTATTCTAGGTTACCCTAATCTAGTAGAAATAGTTTTATCATTGGGATCTTGTCCAGTCAATATAGATTGAAATCTAAGGTTCATCTAACCAACGATTGATGTCCAATCAGGGAACCCCATCCATACATACCACCATATTTGGACTATAAAACCGAACTATTTGAAATAGGTCCCTGTACCTATTATGTAGTCTCCACCTCTTAGAATGTGAAGTCATTCGTAACCCTTATTCCATCTACATGGGAGTCGCGATACGATCTTGTATTGCATTTATATCCCTTGCTCGTGTGTTTAAATAACCACGAAAAGATCATAATCTTGATTTCTCAAATTTCGTTCTATTATGGAACCTTGTTTTGATTAATTTCGAGAACGGAACTTCTGTATTGCATGGATTGCAAGCCCCTCTAAGAAACAAGGGTTCTTCGATTTAACAAGTGACTGGACTAGGGTAGCCCAATCTAGCAAATAAGTCAATGGTTCATAAACACTCTTTCTATCTGTATCAGTGGATACTCTCTACCGCTTTGAAACTTCATATTTGCTCTCGATTATTCTTCCTATCCTTCCTATTTCAGAGCGACGAATGGTCATGCTTATTAGAATTTATCAATATTTCTTAACTACTTGTGTAAATTTGTTACTTGTTAAATTTTGGGTTGCTTGATAGATAGGAGAGGATTATAGATACCATATGTAGTAGATATCTGTTGGTAGGATTGTTAGCAACTAGTTAGAAGATTATAAGATTTTAGTTTTGAGGAGTAGTATGACCAAAGGTGGGTAGAAGTCCTAGAGGTTATGCAGTTACAAAATAGCTAGGAGGAGGATACAAATTATTTTGAGGAATTAAAATTTAAGGAGATTAAGGTTAAGGTAGACTTTCTTTTTGAAATTTTAGGAATAGTTATGAATTAGAATTTCGAGGACGAAATTTTTTTTAAGGTGGGTAGATTTGTAATTCCTCTTCCCGAAAATTTTGAAATATTTTTTTATTACTTATTTGATTTAAATGGTAATTTTTAGATTTTTTATAAATAATTATTTAGTTAATTATTACGGTAGATGACTTTAGCCGTGGTTGAGTTTTGAAGTACCAGACGACTAGGAATCATGGCACGAATAGTGCAGTGGCGTGCCTTGACTAGTGTGTTAGCTATGCTAGGGAAGGCCGAGCCATAGGTTTGTTCTAACTAGGAAAACCAGGTCAAGTTGTGACTTAACCCCTATAAATGGTTTAATTATTTATTAATCTATTTTATTGACTTGTAGAAGACCTGGTTGTACCAAGCTGGTCCGAACTGGACCCGATCCAAATCCAGGCCCTTGTAGTCATGTAGTGTGTTCAAGAGGTACAGGTAGATGTGTATTATATCCACATATATTTTGTACATAATTTTTCAAGGGATTAACAATATTTGTTATACATATAATATTATTTTATCGATATTTATGTGACATTTTCATAATGATTGCAAGATTTTCCGTAGACCAATTTATGTGAGGATATGATTTGTTCACCCCAATGTATACATTTTGTTAGTTATGTTAGTTGGTATTTATAATTAATATTACTATTTTTTTTTATTAAATAAATAATGATTGTTATTTGTTAAATCTTTGTCAAATATTATATATATATATGTATTTATAAATAGATATTAAAAAGATATTATTTGGTTGCTAGAAATATTTATTATTTTAGAGATGTGTATATATAGAATGCACACATGTATATATATATATATATATATATATATATATATATATACCTCATTTTATATATATATATATATATATATATATATATATATATATATATACCTCATTTTATATATATATATATATATATATATATATATATATATATATATATATATATATATATATATATATATATACCTCATTTTATATACCTCAAAAAAAAAAAAAAAAAAAAATATATATATATATATATATATATATATATATATATATATATATATATATATATATATATATATATATATATTTTTTTTTTTTTTTTTTATATATATATATATATATATATATATATATATATATATATATATATATATATATATATATATATATATATATATATATATATATAAAATGAGGTATATATATATATATATATATATATATATATATATATATATTTTTATATATATATATATATATATATATATATATATATATATATATATATAAAATGAGGTATATATATATATATATATATATATATATATATATATATATATATATATATATATAAGTAAAAAAAAAAAATATATATATATATATAAGTAACAAATTGGAAAAATGAATAGAAAAATGAATAATAATAATAATAATAATAATAATAATAATAATAAAACCAGCCTAACCCGATCCTAAGCCCATCCCATCTTGGGCTGCAACTAACCCCCCAAGCTTCCCAGAGCCCGACCACAATTGCGTATATGTACGCATGAGAGAGAGGAGAAACTCTCGGAAGAAAAAAAAAGGAGAAAACGTCGAACTCCCTAACCCTAAACCAGCGGCCACCCATGGAGACTCCTTTCCGACACCCTGGGCGGCCACCCGCGACTGCGCGCCACCGCATGTCGCAGGACAACGACTGAACCCGTGCGCGCACGGCAGACCAAGGAAACGACAGCAGCATTGGCGGTTGGGAGAGTCGACTTCGCGCGGAGATTTCTCCACGATCGGTCGACGGTTTGTCGAGCCGATTGCTCAGGTATGACCCCAACATAACCATCTTATAGCCCCAATAATTATATTTTGTTATAATCGTGCGAACGATCTAGGAAATTGACATGAAGTCGATCAAAATCATGTCCCGAAACAGGGCTTATAACAGTCCATGTACCCTCATTAGGAGATCGATTTTGATCGATCTAATCCCAGTTTAGAAATTGTAATTAAACAAAGTTTTAGATTACATGACCAGGATTGAAACCCTTCTTTTATTTTCTGTTTTAGACAAATATAGATTCATTTGATTGGTTTCAAAAATTAGGAAAATTCTATAAAAACTATTTTCAAAAACGTAGAAAATCCTTCGATACGACGTGCGTCCCGCTAATTCAGGCGACGTGGTCACGAACCAAAAGCATTGAAAGGTGCGTATCGGCTTTGTGGATGTGTGAGCTTTGACGGAATTCAAATTGGTTGCGTGTGCGCGACGAATTTGATGCGTATCCGTCGAAATTCACCGTATCGGCCTCTTTGTAAATTTCCTAATTACTTTGTGCACGTTCGTCAGATCGAGATAAAACTTGTGCCAACAGGACCGTATCATTTTTCTGGTCCTGTATGCCAAGTTTGGTCCGATTCTGAGACAGTTGATCGGATCGCCATTTTGCGGTCCCCACGATCAGATTCAACGGACGATTTTGTGCACGGCCTGTCGGAATCCAACTTTGGACAGACGGTTGGATTCATATCATTAAAACGAATTCGTAGACATGTAGTTTGATAACTTTAGAGACCATTGACTTTGGCACACTTTTTGGTGCAAAGCGGGTCCAACGACGGACATCACTTTTGCCCGAAATTACCGTTTTGCCCTTGTATCCAGAATTAGACTTATGGACAGGCAATCCTAGCTAATTTGAATATTCTAAAAATGTTGGTAATGTCTGTTTCAGCATCCGGAGACTGTTGTACAAGTTTGACTGTTGTGGCTCACTGAGTAGTATAGTAATATCGGTTTCACCAGCAAAGAACCTCAGGCAAGTGCACTTTCGGATTGCTTTTCGATTTATAGTAGTTTTTACGTTTCATGTTTATACATATCTCTTGTTGCACGCTCATCACACGGAGATTAGTATCATGGATTTATTGTACCTCTTGACTGTCATTTACATGATTACCATGCTTGCGACTTGATTCCATGAGTACTAGCTGGACGGGGAAATATTTTAGTAGACATGTGGACTACCCAAAAATATCCTAAAATATCTGATCTTGACTGATAGCAGCTGCACTCGACACATGTATGGTACCGTATTTACCCCTTAGCCGTTCACATGTCGAACAAGATATTTCAAATCACATAGATAGTTGTCTTTTATTTGTTTCCTGGTTTTCTTCACCGCTTGCCATGACATCAGTTACTTTCTAGTTTTTATCTCACATATGTTATTTTCATGTCTTGTGAATTCTATTGTGTTTTCGATTTGTCGTCGGTTTGTGTGCTTGTTCCATTCCTGACTGAAAATCAATATTTTTCAGTTTAATCGCGGTTTCTTTAGCATTGGAAGACATGGGTGTACTCGCAGGTCGAACCTAGAAACTAGTTTGATAACTTAAATTGTTGTAATAGATTATTATGAGACTTTGTACCTTCTTTAAATATAAATATTGTAAATATTGTAATAAATTTAGAAATGTGAATGAGCAATAAAGTTATTTATGTGATTTTGAGCATCATGGTCGTAACAGCGTTCTACCGCCGACTCTGCGGCGTAGGCTGGCTTGGACACGTCTAGTATCCAAAAAGCGGGTGCGGTTCGTGACAGTATCCTTCGAGTACAGCCGGATATTTAGTATAATGCAATCTATAGTCTCTATATATCTAAATATCTGAGTACTCTAATAGTAGTCTTCCAGTGATTTTCTCCTGGATTACTAGTATATCTGCTTAGTTTGTTAACTGATTGCGCTATGTCCAGTCGTGTGTAGTTCGTGACATACATAAGGCTCCCAATTATACGAGAATATTGCACTTGTGAAATACTTTCTCCAGTATTCTTCTTTAAATGTAGATTTCAATGTATTGGAGTTTTTGCAATGTTATTATCATTTTGATTATATTTCTCTATAGTCTTCTCAATGTAATGAGATTAGGATAATATCAGCCCATTTGATATTTTAGAAATCTTAATTCCTAATGTAACATATGTAATTCTATATCTTTCATATCAAAGTTTTGATTAAGATCTTCTTTGTGTACTGGATTATGTTATTATTACTGCCTATTATTAGCATATCATCTACATATAGACATATAATGACATATCCAGTTTGTGTATTTTTAGAATACACACATTTGTCACACTCATTAATCTTGAATCCATTTGACATTATTACATTGTCAAACTTTTGGTGCCACTGTTTCGGTGCTTGTTTAAGTCTATGTAGAGACTTAACTAGTTTGCACACCTTCCTTTCTTTACCTGCTGCTATGAATCCTTCTGGTTGATTCATGTAGATTTTTTCTTCTAAGTCACAATTTAGAAAGGCAGTCTTCACATCTATTTGATGTATTTCAAGATTATGCAAAGATGCTATTGCAATTAACATCCGAATTGATGTTATCCTTGTTACTGGTGAATATGTATCAAAATAATCAATTCCTTGTTTTTGATTATATCCTTTGACAACCAGTCTTGCTTTGTATTTATCAGTAGTTCCATCGGCTTTCATCTTCCTCTTGAATATCCATTTGTAGCCTAATGGCTTACATCCTGGAGGAAGATCAACTAGTTCCCATGTATAATTTTGCATAATGGACTCTATTTCGCTATTTATAGCTTCTTTACAAAGTAGTGCTTCTGGTGTAGACATTGCTTCTTTAAAAGTTTGAGGCTCATTTTCTAACATGAATGTTAGAAATTCAGGTCCAAAGGTCTTCGATGTTTTAGACCTCTTACTGCGTCTAGGCTCATCTTCTTTATTTGCAAATTTATTATCTATATCCTTTTGACCAGTATTTCTAATATTATATTTTTTTAGTGTTTCTCTTTCATGTATCTTCTTGCATGGAAAGATATTCTCAAAGAAGGATGCATTCCTAGATTCAAAAATTGTATTATTATGTATCTCCGGAATGTCCGACTTATGTACGCGAAACCGATAAGCATAACTATTTTTAGCATATCATATAAATATGCCATTAAAGGTCTTAGGACCTATCTTGACCTTTTTAGGCAAACGAATTGCCACTTTTGCTAGACAACCCCACACTTTGAGATATTTATAGGAAGGTTTCTTTTCTTTCCATAATTTATATGGAGTCTTATTTTTTTTTCTTGTGGGACATCTTATTTAAAAGGTAGTTGGCTGTAAGTACAGCTTCTCCCCACAAGTTATCTGGTAGACCTGAACTTAATAACAAAGAGTTCATCATTTCTTTAATTGTTCGATTCTTTTGTTCAACAATACCATTAGATTGTGGTGAATATGGTGCAGTGGTTTGATAGATAATTCCATATTCTGCACAGAAACATGCAAAGGGTGCTTCATATTCACCTCCTCTATCGCTTTTGAGAACTTTAATCTTTCAATTAAGTTGATTTTCTACTTCATTTTTATATTTCTTGAACATATTTATTGCCTTATCTTTTGATTTCATAAGATAGACATAGTAATAACGAGTACTGTCATTAATGAATGTGATGAAGTACTTCTTCCCATTTCTAGTTTGTATGCCTTTTAGATCACATACATCTGTATGGATTAAATCCAACGGCTCTGTATCTATTTCAACCGAATTTTGAAAGGAACTACGAGTTAATTTTGCTTCTCTACATATTTTACACTTATGATTTAAATCTATTGCAATCTAGGAATTAAGTCCATGTTCATTAGTTTCTTGATTGAATCATTAACATGACCTAATCTTCCATGTCACATATGAGAGGACAATATAAGAAGAATTGATCATCTTATTAGGCATAACAGTCATTACATTCATTTTTAAGAGGCCCTCCTTGAGGTAATCCCTCCCCATATAAACTCCACTCTTGGTGAGTACAAATTTGTCCAATTTAAATATTAATCTAAACCCATGCTTGCTTAACATAGATCCGGAAATCAGATTCTTCCGAATATCAGGTACGTGCAGAACATTGTTAAGCTGCAATTCCTTTCTCGATGTCATTTTCAGAATAATCGTCCCTTGTCCTTCAACCTTTGACGATGAAGAGTTTCCCATAAAGAGTTGTTCTTCTTGGTCGACGCTTTGGTAGGTACTGAATATAGCCTTTTCAACACAGATGTGACGAGCAGCTCCAGTGTCAACCCACCACTTCCTTGGGTTGCTTCCTACCATGTTCACTTCAGAAACAACAGCAGCCAGAACTAGGTCGTCAACACCCTTTGTCACGCCCCAGAACCAGAACACTGGAGAGCGGGGGATAGACACAGCTAGCTACGTATATAGAATTGTAATCCACCTCGATATACGGTCACGGCTGTCTAGATGTATGAGAGTTTATCTACAAGCCATCAGTCTCTTATGGTCAAGAACAAGCCTAGTGTATCAATCTCAAGCAAGTAATAATAGTTACAAGATGTTAGACCATCAGATATTCAATAGTAAGACATCCCATATATTTCATATATAGAAGATCATGAAGCTAGTCGTATAAAATACGATGACTAGCAAGAGTTTCAGTCATACATGATCAACCCTAGGATTTGTCAATCATGTTACAGCCCTTAGGCAGACAAAAAATATAAGTATTCAACACGAGCTAACACTTGTTCGGCGGCTAAACGTCTTAAAAGAATAATTTTACAATTAGAGTGGGAGAGCAAAATAAACTCACTCGTTGCCAGGATTTCTTCTAGTGTTCACCATCTGGCAGGAAGGCTGGGAGATCCTCGGAAGCTACTCCAAAATATCGTCATACAAAACCAGCTGGGTCAGACCCCAGAAAGAGCAAGTGCCACAAGGAAGGCTTCACTTAAGAACTAAAACCAGCATGTCAGAACATAAACAAGAATAATAACAAGAAGACATGAAATGTAAATAAGGTAATAAATGATGAGAGGATGAGAAACTATTCAGGAAGCCAGGTTACAATCCTTAAACCAAATAAGGACCGGGGTTATAACCCTTCGCTTGAACAGAACCGGGTCTCTAGCCATTTAATGCTAAGAGTAAAGCGTAAACAAGCATGTCCTGAGATAGCCATGTACTGGATCTAGACAAGACTAGACAGGATTGGACTCCATCCAACATTCACGGCCAAACAAAGAGTATGGCTTGATACTTTAACTAACTAGGGTTATCACAAGCCTAGTTACTAGTAAGATGCAATGAGATGTTCCAGCCGTCACAAGTCCTGTAGCTATCCAGGTTATCCACGCGAGGTTCATGTAAGAGTTATCAAGAATTATTAGGTGACTTAGAGTGCAACACATGACAGTGTGCATAGTACTTGTTTCAAGAAGTGCCCTACATGACAGTAGACTGGAAATGTGCCCTACTCGTCGGCAGGCTACAAGTCCATCAGCTGGTGTGGCCGGGATAACGGGATCGCCTGTAACTGGAAATATCTCTCTATATGAGCTACTTTGATCAATCTAGTTATTAACCTAGTCAGATTCAATATGAATCCTGACTGTGGTAACCAGGGATGTAAGTCCTAGACATGATGCGAGACGAGACTGGTAGCTTATACAAGCATATTCAAGAACAATCACCCACGGTGTCAAGACGAGTTATTACTCAGCATGTCAAGATAGCTGTCGCAACAGCATTCAAGATTACATGTCAGGTTTACTTGTCAATAGTGCACTACGACTGGCCATAATCATGTCATTATCATGCCAAGGTTGCTTGTTAAGAGTGAGCCACGACGGGCCACGATCATGTCATTATCATGCCAAGGTTGCTTGTTAAGAGTGCGCCACGAGTGGCCACTATCGTGTTCTATCCCTACATTATCATGAATGAGAGAAACTTACATAAAATAGCTAGTAACATATTCTTGAAGCCAAGAAAAAGATCTACAACTTTTATGTTGGGAGTTGGGAGGAATTTTGGCCACAAATCAGCCAAATAGGGCATAAAACAGCAAAAAACAGCCAAAATATGCACTATGCGGCACTATGCGGCCAGGCACTATGTATCTACGTAAACTGGCACTATGCGGCCAGGTACTATGCATCTATATGGACTGGCACTATGCGGCCAGACACTATACAGCTATGCGGACTGGCACTATACGGCCAGGCACTATGCATCTATGCGGACTGGCACTATACGACCAGGCACTATGTAGCTATGTGGACTAGCACTATACGGCCAAGCACTATACATCTATGCGGATTGGCACTATACAGACTGGCATTATACGGCCAGACACTCTGCAGCTATGCAGACTAGCACTATGCGGCCAGACAATATGCATCTATACGGACTGACACTATGTGGCCAGATACTATGCAGCTATACGGACTGTCATTATTCATCGTCCCTGCCAGAACAAGGTCAGATGAACATAGAAGATGTCCAAATCTTATTTTGGCCATAACTTCCTCAAAACAAGTCAAAATCTAACTTTTCAAAGGCCCATTTTGGGTAAAATCAAATTCTCTACAACATTGAACAATCAAAACTTGAAAATAATAAAGTTTGGTAGATAAAAACCCAAGAAAACTGAAAAGGCTACAAACTTAGATCTACAAAAATCTATCCGTCCAAACCGAAAACTCCAAGTTCTAAAGATGCTTAGAATCATGTAGAGAAGAAGATAGAACAATAAAATGAAAGATCCATCATGAAGCAAGTTGCACTTGCCTAAGCTCTTTAGGTTGGTGGGAGAGTAATGGAGGAAGATGAAGAAGTAATGAATGAAGAGAGAGAAATAAGGGGTGGTTGGACTTTAAGGGGGAGGGTTTTCTCATAATGAACCAAGCCCAATCAAACCAAGCCAAACCAAAATAAACCAAGCCAAGTCATGACCAACCAAGACTAGGCTAGCAAGTCAAGTCCAACTATGGGTCACCTGACAAACGTCAGAGATCTCGTATACGCATACGAAAATACGTATAATGGGAAACGTGAGTGACAACTCTACCCACCTTAAAAGAATTTCGTTCTCGGAATTTAATCAAGAGGCTAGAGATGTCGAGGCATGCTATATTAATCATAAGCACGCTACGACTAGCAGTCAATCAAGCAATCATTCATGCAAGCAAGAAATTAAAAGCATAAGGCATAAGAAAGACATTATACCTTATGAGTCAAACAGGTGTGGATATCGCGAGCGGATATCATCTTCATACTCCCACATTGACTCACCTAAAGAGTGGTGATCCCAAGCAACACGGACTAAACTAAAAGTCTTGTTCTTGAGTACCTTCTCTCTTCGGTCCAATATGGATACGGGCCTTTTCTCATACGAAAGGTTGGTACCAACAATCAATTTCGAATGATCAAGGATATGGCTTGAATCCGGGATATACCGTCACAATTGGGATACATGGAATACGTCATGTACCTCATGTAACGACGACAGAAAAGCGAGACGATAGGACACATCATCTACTTGCTCGAGAATGTCAAACGGCCCTATATACCTAGGACTAAGCTTTTTTCGTATGCCGAATTGAATGACGCCACGGGTAGGCGAGATCCTAAGAAACACGTGGTTGCCGACTGAAAACTCAAGGGGACGCCGATAAGAATCAGCCCAATGGCGCTGGCGATCTTAGGAAACTCGAAGATGACCTCTGACTTATCTGACCACCTCGATTATCTGCGTAACCATCTCTGGACCAAGCATCTGCCTCTCACCTATATCATCCCAGGCTAACGGGGATCTGCACTTCCTGCCATACAGTGCTTCAAAGGGTGCCATCTGGATACTGGCCTGAAAACTGTTGTTATAGGAGAACTCCACTAGGTGTAGGTGATCTTCCCATGAACCATCGAAGTCCAGTGTATAAGATCATAACATATCTCCAAGAGTCTGAATCGTGCGTTCTGACTGACCATCTGTCTGCGAATGATAGGCTGAACTGAACTTGAGACGAGATCCCAAACTCTCTTGAAGACTCCACCAAAAGTACGATGTAAATCTTGAATCTCTGTCTGGTATGATACTAACTGGCACTCCATACAATCTGACAATCTGCCTGAGGTATATCTCTGCTAACTGATTCATCGACTGACCAATTCTGAAAGAAAGAAAATGAGCTACCTTCGTGAGACGATCAACTATAACCCAGATAGCATCTCTTTTAGCTGGGGATTTAGATAACCCAGTTACAAAATCTATGATAATATGCTCCCATTTCCATTCTGGGATCGGTAAAGGTTGAAGTAGTCCAGCTGGTCTCTGATGTTCAGTCTTAACTTGTTGGCAAACTAAACATCAGGAGACAAACCGGGCCATCTCCCTCTTCATACCATTTCACCAGAAATACTGACGGATGTCTCAGTACATGCAGAATGAATTGAATACTGAGAACTGTAAGCCTTTACCATGATCTTCTGTTTGATATTACCACTGGGTACACAAAGACACCTCCTATGTCGGAGTGTACCATCCTCATGAATGCATAACTCTGCTCTCTGTCCTGCTACACATTCTGCACTAAGCCGCTAAAGCTTAGAATCCGCTGATTGTGCCATCTTGATCCTCTCAACTATACTGGATTGAACTTGCATGCTGGCCATCAATGCCATATTGGTAGGGAGAACTATATCTATCCCCATCTTCTGAAAGTCTGCTAATAACTCTGGTTGCACTATTAGGAAATAAACTCTAGCTCTTCTGCTCAATGTATCCGCTACTACGTTGGCCTTCCAGGATGATACTGCAGGTTGATGTCATAATCCACAAGTAGCTCTAGCTATCTCCTCTGACGCATGTTAAGATCCTTCTGAGTAAACACATATGTTTGCAAAAATAAAAAGTTGTTCTATTAAAAACATTTAAAAAAGAGTATAAGAGTACAATTTGAATTTTGGGGAAGTACAACTATAGGAATCTGATCAGAAGATGATCACTTTATCCTTTGGACTATGTAAACTTTGAGGACTAGAGCCTCTGAAGAATGTAGCAGCAATTTTGCAAGAGTTCTTGATCTCTGTCTCCCCTTTAACAATGATTGGAAAATCTATTTATAAAGTTATGGAAATAACTGTTTTAGCAGTTATTCTGATGTACGCGAGGCTGGGTTGCGCCACATTGGGTTACGCCAACCTCATGTGGTGCCAACTTTTATTCAGTTATCAGTCGTGTACTAACTGTATTTAGACGCGTGGCATCATATGATTGAGATGCGCGTGGTCGTGTACAGGATAGTAGACACGTCTTGAGAGATTAGTGACATGTGCGCCACGTCATCCTGTTTTGGAAATGAAAATTGTCTCAACTTTATCAGCTTGCACGAACTTCAGTCAATAAGTTAAACTGTGCCTGATTAGACTGTGCCTGGACATGTGACAGCTTTTGAGAAGAAGTCGTTCAGATTGCGCCTAGGCGCAACTAAGAAAATTGTTTAGATTACGCCTAAGCACAACTCATAAGATGTGCAGGACAATTGTCAGTCCAATCTCCTAGAGCGGTACAATTCGAGGGATTCGAAAAGATTTCTCTTGTTCACTGTGTTGTCAGTTGTCAGTATTGTCAGGTAATGATGGCCATTAAATGTCAGACTTTAGCGCAACATAATTGGGCGCAGTCTGATATCAGGCTCAACCTGATCAGTGGCGCAGCTTGATCTCTGAGCTTCAAAACAGTGGCACAGCTTGATTTTTAGGGCACAACTTGATCACTGAGTGGTAGATACATGGCACAACTTGATTTTTAGGCCTTACAAGACCCCCTTTAAAGTTTTCAAAACTTAAAACATTTCAAAGTTTTAAAATACTTTGAATTTATAAAAGTTTTGACTGAGTCAAGTTGTGCCAGTCAATGCTCAGTCATCTCAATTAAATTTCTTTCTCAAAAACATTCAATCTCCTCTTTGTCTTCCCGAGTTTCATTGATGATTTTCAGTTTCCCATGAGGAATACGAAGAGTCAATTTGGTGATATATGTAGGGGTTTATCTTTGTACTTTATTCTTCACGTCTGTAATTTCAATGGCATCTAAGAAGGAGATGGAGACCAATGCTGTCACCAAAATCGAGTCTCCTGAAGCGAAACCCGACGTCACGCCTTCGACTTATTTGTTGGAGGCTGACCCGGTACTGAGGGCGGTAAACTTTCTAGACTGCTTCGGGTTAAACCCAACTTTCTTTAATCGTTCGAGTGGTGGGCCATCCTCTGAAGAGCGCGACGATTCGGAGGGATTCCTTAATCTGATGCGTCGCTCGGGAATCCGTAACATACAAGAATTGGACGCCGCCCTTCGTCAGACCGATGAAGACAAAAAAAGGAATAATATTTAAGCATGACCACTTTTTATTCTCTTTTCTTGTGTCTTTGTCTGTAGGGGTCCACCCATCTTTTATGCAATAAAATCTAAATTTTTTGATATATTATGTGGCTGTAATTTCAAATAGCGCATGTAGATGCGTTCCTTTGGCTAATTTAATGCTTACTGTTTCATTGAGGGACACATGGCAGTCATCACATGGCTTCAATCGCCTATTGTTTAGTCCTTTTTCGAAAATAGGCTCCTAGAATGACATGCTTGTTTCATCTTTAACACTTTTAAAAGGACAACCAGAAACGAAAGAGTCATTCATACTCTCTCAAAACAAATAGCTTCTCACAAGGTCTTACTATTCATAAGTTCACTTGTGCCACTTCGTCCCGATGCTATTCGTTTGCATGCTGTGCCTTTAAAAATTGGTAAGCCTCAATAAAGGATCAATGGTATGAGTATTTTTTTCTTTTGCACCACTTTTAAAGATAGGTACTGATCTGCATGTTGTAGATACCGTCGATATGCGCTAACTATTTCTGAGAATAGACGCACACTGTGGTCTAGTGCTTAACTTCGATCATAGATGCGCACTGCTGATATGCGCATGTTGATCGACATACAGTGTTAATATGTGCCTGTTTGATCAGCATGCTATTTTGATATGCGCCTGTTTATCAGCGTACACTGTTGAGATGTGCCTGTTGATCAGTACGCTATTTTGAAATGCGCCAGTTGATCAGCACATACGGTTGAGATGTGCCTGTGCTTCTGAGAATAGGTGCACATTGCTGATAGGCGCCTATCGATCAACGTACTGTCGATGTGCACGCAGTTTTGATTTTACTGACTTTTTTTGCTTTGTTCCTATTTGTAGAAGTTTGGTTGACAAGTTTCTTCAAAACTGGCATTGGCGACCCGGATGCTATGAAAAGCATTCTTCTGACACCCACATCAGACAGCTCATGTGATTCTGACACTCAGATCAGACAGCTCAGGACTCTCTGTATTCCAGAGGGGTCTTCCTCCGATGGTAGGAAGAGCCTTTATACATGAGAGTTGGATGGTGGAGAGGCAGAATTAGGAATTGTATCACAAGGGTGATCTCATTCCTAGTTCCCCTGGCGGGCCGTCTCCTCTCCACCAGTTGTATTTGTCAGCCCCTATTTTTCAAAATAAATTAAATTAGTGTTAATTGGTAGCTAATGGCATGATTAGCTTTAAAATAACGTATTATGATTTTTAGGAATTTTTCTAGAATTTTTAAATGATTTTAAAATAGGTTTTAATTACTTAAAATAGGAGTTTGCAATTTATTAAAATGTTTTAATATAGATTTGTAATTAATTTAAATGTTTTAATTAGCTTTTGCAAATCCTAGTATTGTTTTAATATCGGTTTGTAAATTTTATTTGCAAACTTAACCTGGGGAGGGACCTAACCCTAATTTTCTAAACCCTAGGGACTTAACTGTAAACCTACCTTCACCCACTCCCCACGACCAGGCCAGCTGTCGACGACTACCGACCCTTTCTCCGCCATTTTCGGCCGCCCCAATCGACTTCGACCGACCTAAACCCCCTATAAGAACCCTCCGATCCCGAAACCCTAACCCTAGACTAAAATCTGACCACCACGACCACCGTCTCCTCCATTTCTTCCTCGTCGAAACCCTAGCTCCGGACATCCCCCGTTCAGCCTCCACAGCAGTCGCCACCGATCCCAACCGCCACCAGTCGATGCGCCACGCTGAGACGAACGCAGTGCCACCCAAGCGCCGCGTCCCCGACGCCCCTAGCCGCCGCCAGCACGCTCGAACCCCCCAGCTCGTCGGACACGTGAGTAGCAAACTCGAACTATGTCGTACGAAACTCGAACTCACACACGTGGTTCGCCCGGACACGAAAACCCCAATCCTGTGCTCGGACACGCATTTTAGGACTCGTACGTGTCGTGTTTGGCACTGATACAAGACTCGTGTCCCTATCTATCAGGACACGAGGATACGAGAATAAATTCGAATTAAATAACGGGTTCGGATTTGTTTTATCGGGTTTAAAATCCATAACCTAAAAACCTAAATAAATCTAACCCAAGCCCTAACCCCTAACACACAGCTCGGGCTGACCCCCTGGCCAGCCCGACTAAGCCCGAGAACCCGACCCCCCTTGGGCCGAGTTTGAGCCCCCTGTTTGTTGGGTTTTTGTTTTTATTTTATTATTTATATATATGTGTATATATATGTATTTATGTATATATGTATACATGTATACGTATATATATATATATATTATTATATATACTGTTGTATATATATATATATACTGTATTTGTATATATATATGTATATTCTATATTTAGTGTTTTATTATATTGTATATGTGTATATATATATATATATATATATATATATATAAAATATATATATATATATATATATATATATATATATATATATATATATATATATATATATATATATATATGTATGTATTTATGTATATATATGTATATATGTTCATGTGTATATATATTATTATATATATACTGATATATATATGTATATAATATTTGTATATATATATATTTTGATAGTTAGTATTTCTTATACATATATTTATATTTAATATATGTATATATATCCATTATATATATATAAATATCTATATATTTATATGTATATATATAAATATTGTAGTTATATATTTATATATATATTTGAAATTCTACCTTGTACAAAATATTGTTATGTAAAATTTTACGAGATTATTTTATTATATATTTTGTTACTAGTATATTTTTACCACTTTAAAAATATGTAATTATTATTTAAATTTCTGTATTTTATTTGCTATGGCCAATTGATGTCCAAACCTAGCATGGACTTTTGGGCCCAATTGTGTCTAATACATTCAGAGTCTGTGCAAGTCATATTGGACTTGATTCATGGCTCTGGGTCTTGTATCTGGACTTCGGTTCAATTCGAATACATGGACAAAAATAGTATATAATTAATTAATTATTTTCTAGAAACTGTTGCTTGCTTTTTTTGAATTTTTATATATATTTTAACTGCTGTACAAATCTGGGAAAAATTATATTTGAATACTCTGTTAATTTAGACAATTTATTATAATTTTTCCAGCATTTATTAAGGGCTGTTGGTATTTTATAAAAATAGGAAAACAAAACTCATTTTTAGTATATTTATGTTTGCTGATTTTTAATAAATATTTATGAGGGTTTATAAATTCCAGAAAAATTAGTATAAATTTCTATAATTAACAAGGATCATTTTGTTACTTTATTTTATATAAAATTGAGCTTTTTGTCGATCTAAAAAATTATTGGAACATAGTATATAGTTTGATTTAATTATTGAATAATTACGACTTGCAACTTTTTGTGTTGTGTTGCATTTTAGTCGTATTGAACCTCACCCCGCACTAGTATAAAGACCCTAGAAAGTTAGTTTGGATATTGTGTCACCCCACATTGGTCTCCTATGCTAAAGTCACCTTTTGGCTATGTGTCCAGTTAGAAAGTCGTGTTGTACCACTAGTGTCTTAGTGTTTAACTTAGTATAAAAACTAAGTTTATGTATTTATTTCTACAGTGACGAGTTACCAGGCATCTATAGCATTATTATTACTGCTTTTCTTTGCTAGAGGCAAGTACTTTCTATAAACTTTACATACTGCTATAACAATAAACTGTGATTTACCAACCATGTTAAATGCTGATCCTTGGGGTAGCAAGTTAAAACTTTGCATGTTGTATTACTTTCAGTCTCTGCCATGTTTAGGACAGTTCTCATATCTCTCACATGTTTAAATAACGGGTTAAGAGAAACTGTTAGTAGTGTACGTGAACATGACCCCCTTCTCCGTATGTATTTACCGCGCACGGTAACATTCTATATGTAACTTTGCCATAGGTTCTGATCCCGTATTTGTGTATGGATATACACCGATGCCGTTCGTGCACGTATGTGCATGCCAGAAAAACTTGATATGTACCGTTGTACATCCTATTCACATATTGACCGATTCACGTACATGCTACGGTTTTAAACTTTTAAACTATATATTGTCATTTCTAAAAAGAACCAATTAAACCATGATATACCATGATTCCAGTTTATTACATTCCTGTTCATGCTTCGTATATTTAGTTTGCTAGAATCAGTACTTGCTTCCGTCCTGACAGGATAACGTTGTAGGTATTCTTACTGAGGAGGAGATGCTCTGTGACCCATATTATAGAGTTACTGCCGAGGACCAGGCTTTGTCTTACGAGGATGTACCTGCGGGGAACCTCGTCTAGTTTGTGTAGTTACTCGGGATATTTAGTGTAGTCATGTATTAGACTACGTATTTTGTAACTGGACCTGTATCCAGTTTTACATTTCAGACTTGTACTTGGACTTATTATTATATGAGATGACTTTTGTGTTTGGAGCATTTATGACTCTTCTTCACTTATAGAACTGTTAGCATATATAGTCTTATCTTGTTATCTCTAGAACAACTTACTGCGCTTTATCTCAAGCGTAGACTGGACATGACTCGGCCCGGCCCAACAATTTGGATAGCGAATCGTGACAGGTTTTTAGTGGTGGCCCATGCAGGTCCTGACTAAATTATTTGGATACGTTATTGTACCAAGCATGTCTGCAATTAGGAACTTAAGGTAATTAGACAACATTAGGAATGACGCTTAGAACACCTAGAGGAATACTAGGATTGCAACATAGGAAATATATCACATGCTTGTTATTATAATTAGATTTTTTTGCCTATGATTGTTTACTTTAAAGAGTCCTTATAAGTCCTTTTATTTTATTTAGATGGTGCTTACTCGTTCATCCCAGTATGTCACACCTGACAATGGTACACTCCCCATCCAGTCAGCTGACCAGTTGACCGATATACATCTACCTCTACCTACCATATTCCCCCACTCCACAGATCCACAAACCCAGATGCCCCCTCCACCTTCCACATCACAGTCCCAGCAGGATCCGATACTCCCACCACCACCTATCACTATACCTACCCAGGCTTCCGTCACACTCGACGGGAACCAACTGCTCACTCTGATCCAGGGGTTCCTAACAACCCATCAGGAGCAGACTACCATACTCCGCCAGAGCATGGAGCGTTCTGAGGAACGTACCGTGGTCCCACCACCTGTAGAGCCACGGCAGAGAGCGAGAACAATCAAGGACTTCACGGGTCTGAACCCCAAAGAGTTCTTAGGGACTGAGGGCATAGTTGTAGCAGATGACTGGCTAGACTCAGTAGAGAGGAAGCTCTTTGGAGCTAGGTTGCCGAATGACCTCCAGGTCGAGGCAGCAGAATTTCTGCTGACAGACTTGGCAGGAGTCTGGTTCCGAAATGAGCCGCTATTCGCGAAAGGGAGGGCCACTTGGGATCAGTTCAAGACCCAGTTCAAGAAGAAATTCTTCTCGACCACCGCTAGAGTAGCCATGGGGCTACGATTCCAGAACATCCAGCAGGGGAACCATTCTGTCGACGAATATGCGGCAGAGTTTAGTCGCCTGAGCCGTTTCGCTCCTAGTCTGGTTGCTGACCCAGAGAAGATGATGCATAGGTTTTGCCATGGTCTAGTTCCAGACATTGGCATTCTTATATTGGCGAACGGTACGACTGACTACTACCAGAGCATAGAGTTGGCCCGGAGCATTGAGGAGCGTCTTCTGTCTTGCAAGAGGCCGGCTTCTGTACACCTTGAGGGACCGTCCAAGCGTCAGGTTTTCCAGCAGAGAGCACCGACGCCGTACCAGCAGACATAGCGTCCTCCTACATCACATTATCTGACCCCGCCAGTTAGAGCCCCGGGACCCCGGCAGCAGCAGAAGGGAACCTTGTGTACATTCTGTAAAAGGGTAGGCCACCATGCTTTCGTTTGTAGGAAGAGGTTGGGACAGTATTTAGCTTGTGGGTCTGCCACCCATCAGCTTTGGGAGTGCCCAGCAGTCAGGATACCTAGAGGGCCACTTTCGACTCAGCAGTAGAGGTTTGGGCAACATCTGTAGTAGCAAAAGGGACCTCAGGGAAAGGCTTATAGTCTAGCTCTTGAGCCGGAGCCGGAGCAGGTTTCGGAGCCAGACTATTTGGCTGACGTCATCACAGGTCATGTTTATTTGCATACTTTTCTTGCTCTATGCTTGTTTGATTTCGATACATCTCATAGCTTCCTGTCATTAGAGTTTATGCATAAACACCACTTAGTAGCTACACCTACCGAGGAGATGAGTAGAGTAATGATGGAAGGCGGACCAGTGTCTATTAGAGCTATCTATAGATGCTCTATTACTATAGCCGGGAGAGAGTTCAGGGGACGATTCTTTGTGATGCCACTCCCCGGTTATGATATCATATTGGGGATGGACTGGCTTAGCTATGCCCATGCAGCGATAGACTGTCATGAGGGTAGTATTCTGTTCAGTCCTCCAGGTACAGCACCATTCAGTGTCAGGAGGACAGGGCCGGAGATCAGCCTAGAGCCGAACTATTGTGCGACAGTTGGAGAGTTAGCACCGCCACACCCTATCATTAGGGAGTTTATGGATGTATTCCCAGAGGATCTTCCAGGACTTTCGTCTGACAGAGATATAGAGTTCACTATAGATTTAGTACCGGGTTCATCACCAGTATCCCGGGCTTCTATAGAGTGAATCCGAAGGAGGCCGTAGAGATGAAAGAGCAGATTGATGACCTGTTAAAAAAGAGTTTCATTCGATCTAGTGCTTCTCCATAGGGAGCGCCAGTGCTCTTTGTGCCTAAGAAGGATGGTACAGTTCGGTTGTGTATTGACTACCGAGCGTTGAATGCCATCACCATTAAGAACAAATATTCTCTGCCCATGATAGATGATTTGTTCGACCAGTTGAGTGGGGCGAAAGTATTTTCCAGGATAGATTTGAGATCCGGGTACCACCAGGTGAAGGTCAGGGCAGCGGACGTCCAGAAGACGGCGTTCAACACGAAGTACGGGCAGTTCGAGTTTCTGGTGATGCCATTTGGTCTCACAAATGTGCCAGCTGTCTTTATGAATTTGATAAATAAGGCATTTCACCAGTATCTGGATAAGTTCGTCGTAGTGTTTATCGACAACATCCTGATATACTCGAAGATGCCGGAGGAGCATGCAGAGCACTTGCGAACAGTTTTGGAGATTCTGAGGTAGAAGAGATTGTATGCCAAATTGTCGAAGTACGAGTTCTTTTTAGACTGAGTGGAGTTTCTCGGCCATGTAGTTACTGGAGAGGGAATATCGGTGGATCCCAGGAAGATTGCTGCAGTTGAGACATGGAAGGCTCCGACGTCAGTTTCAGAAATCAGGAGCTTTCTGGGTTTAGCCGGCTATTATAGGAAGTTCGTCCAGGACTTTGCTAGGATGGCTGAACCCATGACGAAGCTGACGCGGAAGGACGCAGAGTATATCTGGTCAGAGGACTGCCAGGCAGCGTTTGAGGGGATGAAGAGGAGGCTGACGACCGCTCCAGTTCTGACATTACCTTCAGGATCTGGAGGTTTCACCATATACAGCGATGCTTCGGGAAAGGGGCTAGGATGTGTCCTACAGCAGCATGGGAAAGTGATTGCTTATACATCTAGGCAATTGCGGACTCATGAGCGGAACTATCCTACCCATGACCTAGAGTTAGCTGCGGTGATCTTTGAACTCAAGTTATGGAAACATTACTTATATGGAGAGCGTGTGAAAATCTTTACTGACCATAAGAGCTTGAAGTATGTGTTCACGCAGAAAGAGCTGAACATGAGGCAAAGACGATAGTTGGAGTTGATGAAGGACTTCGACATCGATTTACATTATCACCCCGGAAAGACAAATATGGTGGCGGATGTGCTGAGCAGGCATTCGATGGCATGGTATCTGATGATAGATCGGCATTTACGGGAAGATATGGAGAAGCTCGGTATCGAGATAGTTCGACCAGAATCAGTGATACAGATGATGGCGCTTGACATTCAGTCAGGTTTGATGGAGCAGATCAGGGAGGCACAGTCTACAGATGAGAGCCTTTGCAGACTTCGAGCCCAGGCTTTAGCTAGATTGCTGGATGATTTCACCATCGCAGATGATGGATCCTTGAGGCATGGCAGCCGATTGTGCGTGCCGAAGGGAGAGCTGATAGAGACAGTCTTGCAGGAGGTGCACCGATCGAGAATTCTATTCACCCTGGTGCTAACAAGATGTACCGTGACTTGCAAAAACATCTTTGGTGGCACGGAATGAAGAGAGATGTATCACGTTTCATTTCGAGATGCCTAATTTGCCAGTAGGTCAAGACGGAACACCAGAGGCCAGCTGGTCTGTTGCAGCCGTTACCCATTCCCGAGTGGAAGTGGGAACACATTACGATGGACTTCGTCTCAGGGCTTCCTCGTTCCCAAGGAGGGAAGGATGCCATTTGGGTCATCGTGGACAGGCTGACGAAGTGTGCGCACTTCATACCCTTCAAGGTGGGGCTTTCCACCGAGAAGTTGGCGGAGCTTTACATACAGCAGATAGTTCGCTTGCACGGAGTACCAGTGAGCATCGTATCGGACAGAGACAGCAGATTCACGTCCCACTACTGGAGGAGCTTACAGAAGGAGTTGGGCAGTCGGCTCAAGTTCAGCACGACGTACCACCCGCAGACAGATGGGCAGTCCGAGAGGACGATACAGACGTTGGAGGACATGCTGATGACTTATGTGCTGGACTTTGGCGGATCATGGGAGAGCCATCAGCACTTGGTAGAGTTTTCATACAACAACAGCTACCAAGCCAGCATCGGTATGTCTCCTTTCAAGACACTATATGGACGACGATGTCGTACACCGCTCTTTTGGGACGATATTGGAGAGAGAGTTATGCTTGGGCTAGAGATGATCACGGACGCAACAGAGAAGGTTGGGATGATCAGAGACAGGCTCAGAGTAGCTCAGGACTGGCAGAAATACTGGGCCGATGCTAGTCGCGGACCGATAGAGTTCGCAGACGGTGATATGGTGCTAGTGAAGATATCACCTACTAGAGGGACGATCCGGTTCGGACGAGGAGGCAAGTTGAGCCCCAGATACATCGGGCCGTTCGAGATAATTGTCAGAATCGGAGAGGTAGCTTACAGGGTTGCACTTCCACCCAACTTAGTAGGAGTTTACGATGTCTTTCACGTATCTCAGCTGAGGAGATATGTTTCGGACCCCAGCCATGTGCTAGATCATTCAGAGTTGGAGATCGGACCAAGCCTTGCAGCTACTGAGCAGCCAGTGGAGATATTAGACAGGAGGGAGAAGAGGCTGAGGAACAAGGTTATACCCTTAGTACGAGTAGCTTGGAGCCGTCACTCTCCGGGTGAATCTACTTGGAAGAGGGAGTCGGACATGAGGGAGAGATATCCTTACTTGTTCGACCCAACCGCTGCGAGGGAGCCACCCGTTCCCGCTTGATACCTTAGAGGTTAGTTTCGATCATAGCCTTAGTCATTCTGTTGCATTGCTTGCTATGTTAGAATATTGTCGGGTCTTCAATCCTTGTGAATTTCGAGGATAAAATTTTTTAAGGAGGGAAGACTTGTCAGCCCATGTTTTTCAAAATTAATTAAATTAGTGTTAATTGGTTGCTAATGGCATGATTAGCTTTAAAATAACTTATTATGATTTTTAAAAAATTTTCTAGAATTTTTAAATGATTTTAAAATAGGTTTTAATTACTTAAAATAGGAGTTTGCAATTTATTAAAATATTTTAATATAGATTTATAATTAATTCAAATATTTTAATTAGCTTTTGTACATCCTTGTATTATTTTAATATCGGTTTGCAAATTTTATTTGCAAACTTAACCTGGGGAGGGACCTAACCCTAATTTTCTAAACCCTAGGGACTTAACTGCAAACCTACCTTCACCCACTCCCCACGACCAGGCCAGCTGCCGACGACCATCGACCCTTTCTCCGTCATTTTCGGCCGCCCCAATCGACTTCGACCGACCTAAACCCCCTATAAGAACCCCCCGATCCTGAAACCCTAACCATAGACTAAAATCTGACCACCACGACCACCGTCTCCCCCATTTCTTCCTCGTCGAAACCCTAGCTCCGGCCATCCCCCATTCAGCCTCCACAGCAGTCGCCACCGCCACCAACCGCCACCAGTCGATGCTCCACGCTGAGACGAATGCAGCGCCATCCAAGCGCCGCGTTCCCGACGCCCCTAGCCATCGCCAGCACGCTCGAATCCCCCAGCTCGCCGGACACGTGAGTAGCAAACTCGAACTGTGTCGTACGTGTCTTGAACTCAAACACGTGGTTCGTCCGGACACGAGAACCCCAACCCTGTGCTCGGACATACGGTTTAGGACTCGTACGTGTCGTGCTTGGCACTGATACAAGACTCGTGTCCCTAACTGTCTGGACACGAGGATACGAGAATAAATTCGAATTAAATAATGGGTTCGGATTTGTTTTATCGGGTTTAAAACCCATAACCTAAAAACCTAAATAAATCTAACCCAAGCCCTAACCCCTAACACACAGCTCAGGCTGACCCCCTGGCCAGCCCGACTGATCCCGAGAACCCGACCCCCCTTGGGCCGAGTTCGAGCCCCCTGTTTGTTGGGTTTTTGTTTTATGTTTTTGTTTTTATTTTACTATTTATATATATGTGTATATATATGTATTTATGTATATATGTATACATGTATATGTATATATATATATATATTATTATATATACTGTATTTGTATATATATATGTATATTCTATATTTAGTGTTTTATTATATTGTATATGTGTATATGTGTGTGTATATATATATATATATATATATATATATATATATATATATAAAAATATATATATATATATATATATATATATATATATATATATATATATATATATATATATATATATATATATATAATTTTTTTTTTGGAAGGAAACATATTATTGAATCAAAAGGACAAGGTGCTTGGCCCACACGAGGAAACCCAGCAAACAAAATACAAAGGTGCTGGGCCCACACGAGGAAACCCAGCATTCAAAATTTAAAAAACAAAGCGGACAAGCACGAAAACCCAAAGGCGCCAACAGCGCACGCAAAACGAGAGGCGCGGGGCCCCAGGAGGGCACGTGGACCCGAGCCATGATGGGGCGGGGCCCCAGGCGGGCACGCGGACCCGAGCACACGTCAGAGGGGGGGAACCCGAGGGGGACAGGACGGAGGGGCCAGGGACGGCGGCTCCGTCGAGCTGGCGATCGGAGGCGAAAGGGGAACGTCGACCGGAGGAGCGCCGAGCGGGCGAACACAGGAGGGGTCGGAGACGGCAGAGGGGGGGAGGGGGGGTCTCGGCTGCCGACGGGGGGAAGAGGGGGGAAGGCGGCCAAGGAGAAGGGGGGATCGGACGGCGAGGCTGGCCCGGAGGGGGGACGCTCCGGCGGAGGGGGTTCCGTGTCCCAAGGATGCTCCCGGCAGGGGGAGGCAGCACTGGCAGCGGAGCGGAGGCGCGGGAGGGGGGGACGGCCTCCGAGGGGGCGACGGAGTGGGGGGAGGCCACGCCCTCCGGAGAAAAGAGAGGGCGGATATGAAGGGGAGGGTTGAGGTCGGGGGGGCACGACCGCCTGGCATCGACGCGACAGGCGGAGAAGACCGGCCGACGGGGGAAGGGAAGGAGGGAGAGGGCAGAGCGGGCGACAGGGGAGGGAGCGGGGGCTCGACCTCCGAGGACCCGCTCACCGGCCATGGGGGGGCCCTCCGGCAAGTGGCGAAGGGATCGCCTGAGTCCGGAGCTGATGGGAAGGGAGGGAAGAGAGGCTCGAGGAAGGGAGGGCGGGGACGACACCGCCGGAGGCACGTCCGACGCCGGAAAGAGGGAGGCCGAGAACGAGGGCCGGCATCCTGCCGTCGGCGCCCACTGGGGGCGGATGCAGGGGAAGGGGGCGCTCCATGACCGCTAGGGGACGACGGGGAGCGGCTGACCACCGCCGGGGAGGCCAAGCACGCCGATGGCCGCAACGCTGCCACGTGGGCCCACGAGGGCACGCAGCACGCGGCGGAAAGAGTGGGAGGGAGGGAAGCAGACGGCGGGGTCGCCGACGCGGGGAGCGCCGGAGAGGAGGCAGAGGAAGTCGCCACTGGGGGGAATCGGAGGGAGGGGGCCTGCCTAGGGCCGCCGGAGGTCTCAGCCAGGGGGCAAATGGAAGACGCGGCCGAGTTCGACCACCGCATGGGCGGGCGGGTGGCCTCAGGAGGCAGAGGCGGTACCAAGGGTGGTACAACGAAGCACACCGGCGCGGGCGAAGATAGGCCCAACTCCGGTGGATGGATGGCCAGGGGGGACCCGGAGGGGCGGCTGGAGGGAAAGAAACGGCCCGCCTGCGCCGGGCCCGACGACGCCGAGGACGGCGACGTTGGCGACGAGGCCGAGGAGGATGAGTCGGCCAGAAACCGGCCAACCACGGGAGGGACGACCAGGCCGAGCCCGGCCATCCCAGGGAGGGGTGGAGGGGGCGCCGAAAGGAACAAACACGCCGATGGTCGTCGCCGGGCCGAGCAGCCCGCATGGCCAGCCCATCCACCAGACCCCAAGCGGGGGGGGGGGGGGGAAGGCGGAGAGGCGAGGAGCGGAGCGGACTCCAGCTTCCTACGATCCATCGACAAATCTATATATATATATATATATATATATATATATATATATATATATTTTATAATATATATATATATATATATATATATATATTATATATATATATATATATATATATATATATATATATATATATATATATATATTATATATATTTATATATATATATATATATATATTTATATATATATATACATATATATACATATATGTATATACATATATATATTTGTATATATATATGTATTTATGTATATATGTATATATGTTCATGTGTATATATATATTATTATATATATATACTGATATATATGTATACAATATATATATGTACCGCTGTATATCCTATTCACCTATTGACCGATTCATGTACATGCTACGATTTTAAACTTTTAAACTATATGTTGTCATTTCTAAGAAGAACTAATTAAACCATGATATACCATGATTCCAGTTTATTACATTCATGTTCATGCTTTGTGTATTTAGTTTGCTAGAATCAGTACTTGCTCCCGTCCTGACAGGATAACGTTGTAGGTATTCTTACTGAGGAGGAGATGCTCTGTGACCCATATTATAGAGTTACTGCCGAGGACCAGGCTTTGTCTTACGAGGATGTACCTGCGGGAAACCTCGTCTAGTTTGTGTAGTTGTTCGGGATATTTAGTGTAGTCATGTATTAGACTACGTATTTTGTAACTGGACCTGTATCCAGTTTTATATTTCAGACTTGTACTTGGACTTATTATTATATGAGATGACTTTTATGTTTGGAGCATTTATGTCTCTTCTTTACTTATAGAACTGTTAGCACATATAGTCTTATCTTGTTATCTCTAGAACAGCTTACTGTGCTTTATCTCAAGCGTAGGCTGGACATGACTCGGCCCGGCCTAACAATTTGGGTAGCGGGTCGTGACAGTATTGACAGCAGCTTATCTTTGAGCTATTGTACTCTGTGGTTCTCCTCTCGTCTTTGTGAGAGAGAAGACCAGAGTTGATTCCATTATCTGGCTCGTTGCTTCAGGTCGAGACAACAAGGAACTGGCACCAACAAATAAGAAGATCCAAAGATGTAATAGACCTTCATGTTATATTTAGAATGAAAATCCGAGATGTAATAGATTTCCATTAAGATGTATCTATTTTTTTAAAGAAGAAAAGAAATAGGGTGAAGGCTCAACTGCTCTTGTACCAAAACGGGACTTGATTGCTGAGCTAGTGGAGCCTGGGAAGACTGCCGAAGAAGAGGCATTGAGGATGGCTGCCTGCCAGTTTCTTGTGAGTTCAGACAATGAAATGCTTGAACTGTTGGCAAACTATGTATTTAATCATGAAGGATCGGGACCTCCTTCCCGTCCTTAATATTATGTAATTCTATTCTGCTTTTGAAATAAAGTGAACTTTATTTACATTATATCTCTGAAAATAAAGTACATTTTACTTTTATATATAATATTTCTTGAGAAATTTGCCATTGATAGGCATCATAGCAACTCTGCCATCCATATCTGTTAATTGATAGGCTCCATTTGAGAAAACCTTATTTTCCATGTACGGCCCTTTCCATTTCGCCTTGAACTTGCCTTTGCTCATATGTCATAGTCATAGGACGTCTAACTGTAAGAACTAACTCGCTTTCCTGAAATGTTCGTAATCTGACTTTGCGATTGAAAGCTTTTGAGATCTGGGCTTGATAAAGTTCGATGTGCTGTTGAGCTAATAGCCTTTTCTTGTCGAGCGCCTCTAATTCTTGAAGTCGAAGACGATCATTATTTTCTATGGTAAGCTCGTTAGCAATGAAAATTCTCAATGATAGAATTTGAATTTCCAGAGGTAAGACAGCTCCACATCCATATACTAAAAAAAAGGTGTACAACCTGTGGGGTTATGGACGGTAGTGCGACATGCCCATAGACATTCTCTAAGTTTATCACTCCAATTACGTTTGTTAATAGAGACAAACTTCTTAAGGAGTTTGATAATGGTCTTGTTGAATGCTTCAACCAACCCGTTAGCCGCAGGATTATAGGCCGTAGAGGCAACATTATTTATTCTGTTGTCATCACAGAATCTATTAAACTTCTTTCTGATAAATTATGGCCCATTATCATGGATGATTCGGCGAGAAATACCAAATCTGTATATCACATGATGTTTGATGAAGTTGATGACACTACTAGTTTTTACTTCAGCCAAAGGTATAGCTTCTGCCCACTTGGAGAAATAATCGGTTATAGCCAAGATGAACTGATGTCCTTTAGATGAAGGAGGATTGATAGGGCCAATTATATCCATGCCCCAAGCTTCAAAAGGCCATGAGGCAGCAGTCGGATGAAAAAATTTCGATGGTTGGTGAATAAAATTTGCATGAATTTGACATGCACGATATTTTCTTGTATAGTCAATAGCATATGATACCATAGAGGGCCAGTAGTAGCCCATACGTCGAATACGATCCTGAAGTTTAGGACCAGGCTGATGTGCTCCACAAACACCATCATGAGCTTTGCGTAATATCTGCTTTGCTTCTTCACCAGCGAGACATCTCAAAAGTAACCCATCAAAAGTTCTTCGATAGAGAGTTTTAGTAGTATAATTATAGTAGAATCAAAGCGATCGGTGACGGATACTTGTAGCTTCCCTCGAGTCTTCTAGCAATATGTCATGTACTGCAAAATCAATAAAAGGTGTTCTCCAGTCTTCGCTAATGACATTGACTTCAGTTAGATTGCTGATTTCAATGTTATGGTTGTTTTCAACACAAAATAGTTCTCTATTAGAGATAACAACCATTTGTTACTTTTGACTGGAATTGCTAATACCGCAGCTAGGTTAGCTAAGGCATCAGCTTCTATATTGCATGCGCGACGTACATGTTCGGTGAAGAACCCTTTGAATAAAGAAGCTATCCTAGTTGCTGCTTCATGGTATGGTACCAAATCTTGATGTCGGACTTCATATATGCCTCTAACCTGATTAACAATCAGCTTAGAATCGCCATATACTTCGAGATATTCAATATCCAGTTGTTTGGCTAATTGTAGTCCAATGATCAAGGCATTGTATTCTGCCACATTGTTAGAGCACGACTCGTCTAAAGAATAAGCCCTTTGAATAGCTAATCCATCAGGTGAAACGAGAACAATTCCCACTCCAACAACAAGAGTACCTCCAGGTCCAATTCTAGAAGCTCCATCAAAGAACAACCTTCAGGTAGGAAATTCTTCTGAGATCATATTCGATTCCAATGTTTCGTCCGAAATCTCGTCATAGAGTTTAGATGTTTCAGGGATAGGATGAGCTGCTAAGAAGTCAGCAAGTGCCTGACCTTTCACAGACTTTTGAGGAACATAAACCATATCATATTGTGCTAATAATATGGCTCATGTGGCAAGTCTGGAATTGAGTGTACTTGGCTTTTTCATTAAGACCCGAAGAGGATTGAATCGGGATATGACATGAATAGTTTGGCCTATGATGTAATATCTTGTCTTCTGAACGGCAAATATTAAGGCTAAACATTCTTTCTCCACCGGACTATAACGATGTTCAGCTCCAATCATCGTTCGACTAAGGTAGTAGATGGCTTATTCATGACCTTCCTTGTTCTTCTGAGCTAGCAAAGCTCCCAATGAATGGTCCATTGCCCAGACATACATTAAGAAAGGTATTCCTGAGATCGGCGAAACAAGAATCAGCGGACTCATTAAATACTGCTTTATGTCATTAAATGCTCGTTGACATTCTTCCGTCCAAACGAAAAATTCCATTAACTGAGTAAATGGTCTGCAACGTCCAGATAAATTTAAAATGAACCGCCTGATGTACGCAAGTCGACCTTGGAATCCTCATAGCTCTTTTAGGTTGCGTGGAGGACGCATCTCTTGAATGGCTTTGGTCTTCTCGGGATCAACGTGTATATCCTTAGAGGTAATGACGAAGCCGAGAAATTTGCCACTAGAGACACCCAAGAAAGACTTGGTGGGGTTCATTTTGGGTTGATACTGGCATATTAGATTGAAGATAGTTCTTAAATCTTGAATGTGATATTCCTTGAGACGACTTTTGACAGCAATATCGTCAACATAGCATTCGGCAGTCTTTCGCAGATGATCTCGAAAGATAGTACTCATAGCCCGCTGGTAAGTTGCACCTGCGTTCTTAAGACCAAACGGCATGACTGTATAACAGTACACTCCACGAGGAGTACGAAATGAAGTATGTTTTTCATCTTCAAGATTCTTCCGAATTTGATTATATCCAGAAAATCTATCCATGAAAGAAATTCGTTCGAATCCACATGTATTATCGATCATGACATCAGTAATTGGGAGAAGAAATTCGTCTTTAGGGCAAGCATCATTGAGATCCCGAAAGTTTATGCAAACTCGAACCTTTTTGGTCTTCTTCAGAATTGGTACAACGTTGGCTACCCAGTCAGGATGTTTTTCTTCTCTGATAAAACTACAAGCTATAAGCTTTTTGACTTCATCATCAATTACATCCATCATTTCAGGCTTGAATCACCGTTGTTGTTGTTTGATCGGCTTGGCATTCGGCAAAATATTAAGCTTGTGAGTTACAATTGGAGGATCTAATCCCGGCATATCTTCATAACTCCAGGCGAAGACATCAATATATTTACGAATAAGATGAATTAATTCTTGTTTATCATCCTCTGAGAGATATTTGCTAATGAAGATTGGTCGTGATATGCCCTTCTCTCCAATATCGATTTGGACTAGTTGATCTTCAGTAGGTGGCTCCCACCGATTATCCATCCTTTGTGCCCAAGGGTCCACTTCAAGATCTTCTTCAATGTCATCTTCGTCATCTTTCGAGAATTCGACAGACACCATGTTAGAAGATACTATCACCCTATGAACATGACCAATGCTGGTATCAGAATCCCATGAGATAGAATCAGAAGAGTTAGATCGTTCTTCTTCATCAGATTCAGAAGGTTCTGGAGTTGGAAGTGGTGAAGCATAACCTAGTCCCCGCTTCATTTACCGTGGTATTGTTGTGATTTTCTTTTTGGAACAGCAATACAAAGAGGAGTTCGTCTTCCTTTACCGTTGTTGAGGCCTGTTCTGAAATCATAGCCCATTTTACGGATGATTGCTTTAGATTATGGACTATAGCGGCATAATTGTAGCCTTCCTGTATCATCTCTATTATTATTATATAGCACGATTTTTGTTCGTCTCTTTTATTGAAGAATATAGGCCTTTCATCTTTCTTTCGAGACGATACTAAGAAGTACAACTCTTGTATTGAATCCAGTGATACCATATTTCGCAGAGATGATACGACTTCTATTGTAAGTGGTTTAAAGCTATCCAGCATATCCAAAAACATTAAGTATAATAAGCGATATCAGTATACTACAAAGGAGATGCTTTATTAATTTTTACACAATCATTTATAACAGGAACTTTAGCCTTAGCAGGCTTAGTCTGATTGATGACAAGAGGGGGAGAAGAACAATGAGAAGGAGGAGGGGGCTTTTTACGATAAAGGTCGATTACAAGCGGCTCAGAAGAGGTGAGCTCCCTTTGTTTCTGACTATCACCCTTAGGCTGCTTCTCATGGGAAGGAAGATAGATAGTCAATGGTTTGGACGACTGAGGACAGGAGGTACGTCCTTTGACCGGGATCACCAGAGTATCATTCGGCATATTTTTCTGTTCTTCATCTGTGCCCATTGCCAGTACCATCTTCATGAATTCCTCCTTGTACATTCGAGAATCGTTACAGTATGCTTCAACTCCTTTTAAAGGATTCAGATCTGCCGCCTCTTTTTAGACTTTTCCATTACTATCCACATATTTGAAATATTGGTGGAGAGTAGAAAGTACAATATTGTGCTCATGGAGGAATGACCTTCCTAACAAAGTATTATATGAGCCATGATTGTCAATAACATAGAAAGTCACCTTTGTACGAAGATTGCCAATTTGCAGTTTTAGGCGTATCTTCTCCAAAGGTTCACTTCATCCTTGATTGAACCCCAGGATAGTAGTGATAGTTGTAGAAAGGTTATGCACTGGAATGTTCAAAGCATCTAGCAGTGACTTCGGCATGATGTTAAGTGTGGACCCTGGGTCAATCAGAATGCGATCGACTTTCATGGTGTCCACATACCCCGTAAAATAGAGAGGACGATCATAACGATTGTCTTCTAACAACATGTCATCTTGTGTAAAAGTGATGTTGGGCATTAATTCAAATACATTATGACAATGTGCACAGCTGACTGGCTTCTTTTCAGGCTTCTTGAGAAGAGAAAGACAAGCGTTAGCCTGCATCAAGACTTCACTTAACGTCTCTCGAGTTTCTTTTGAGAGACGTAAGAGTTCAAAGATTGACAATCTCGCTGGAGTATTGGCCAATTGAGCCAATATATCAAAATTATATGGCTTTTCGAGTCCAAGTGACGAGGACCTTTTCAATGCTTTGTCAAAACGAACAAGTTGTTTTTCCTTGTCTGCTGATGATGGTTTAGGAAGAATTGGTTCAACCATCGGAGGAGATGTAGATGGTATATTCTCTGCAAGAGAAGATGATGTAGGAGGAGCATCAGAAGATGGAGCATGATTCTCTTGATTTTTGGGATATTCCCGAAGATAGGGTTTCCCAGATCTAGTGCCCATTAGAATTTCTTCTTCTGTTACTGGTTCGAAGGATACCATGTTACAGCTTTTAGATTTAGCTTTGGAGGGCTTCTTTTGCTTAGAAGAGGAAGGCGTTTCAAAATCTGCCACCACATCTGGGTGAATCCACATAATCTCTCCTCTGTCAGTCGATAGTGGAACAAGATCTTCATTTTGGGGATGTGAAAGATTCACGATCTCAAGAGTAGTCCTTGGAATAGGGACGACACCATCTTATACAAGTTATGGTAGAAAATTACTAAATTGTAGAAAAACCATATTAACAGTCACCGTCTTCTCGTTCTGCTGCAGAGTAATTGCTCCAGAGTTGACCAACTCTTGGATTTTGCCTTTGAGCAGATAACATGCCCTGGTTGGATGTCCTATAAATCTGTGATAAATACAGTATTTAGGGTGATCGATTTTACCCACTTCTTTCGGCCGTTTTGTCTCTGGCAGTTGAAGCTAATTGCTTGTGGTCAAGCAATCGAAGATGCTCAAAGTATCATCTTCATCGAAAGAATACTCTTCTTTTGGACGAGTTGTTTTCGGCGGTGGTGCTGATGGAGTGGATACTGTCTGAGTATCATTGACAGCCAAAGATTCCTTGCCTTTAAGATTGATGGCCAGTGTTTCTTTACCCTTGCTGTTATTCTGGCGATTATTACCGCCGGGTGTAGAATGTTCGTCTTGGTTATGATGAGTCATCTAAACTCCTAACTGTTTGAACTTTTCGGCACTGACTTCAGCCGCCTTGACATTCACAATAAAAGAAGGCCAATCCTAAAATTGTGTAGATTCCATCCACATACTAATAATAGGTAACAAGTTTGATTTGCAAGTGTCTATTGTTACAGCATATGGAGTTCCTAAAGGCATTTTGAGTGCCTCTCGACAGAATCTTTCAATGAAACTCTCCGTGGATTCATTGTGCCTTTGTTTAATCTTAATGAGGGCAGATATTGTCATGTCGTTGACTCCCTCATAAAACCGTTCCTAGAACATTTGCTTGAAACCAGCAAAAAAAAGTTATGCAGCCATCAGGCAAGCTACGATACCAGTCGTATGCTGTGCCGGCTAAACAATCGACGAACACTCGGGTAAGGAGAGCATCATTTGGCTGTAATTGGTCAGTCATCACTTCAAAGTGATTAATGTACTGACTTGGAGAAGTGCTTCCATCAAATAGCATAATAGTCGGAAGCTTGTATTTAGGAGGGAATTGAACCTCCTTCCACTCTGTAGGATATGGTTGCTTTATGCCCAATCTTTGTAGACCATCTTTCTGTTTGAAGGCTTCAAACTGAGTACGTAAGAGTTTCACAGCCTCATAAGCATCCCCTGATGTTTGAGAATTGGTGGGCTGGTTAGAAGTGTTTGGAGGAGGAAGTGCGTGATAATTACCACCCCCAGCACCAGACTGACTGGGATCAGCTTGAATTGGCACAGAAGCAACTTGAGAAGGCAGTACCCCCAGACTAACAGGTACAAAAGATGCTATAAGCTCCGGATTGGTGGCAGGATTTATAACCGTTGGCGCTGTATGTTGAGCCACGATTATTGTATACATACTTGCAACCATTTCTGCCATGGTCTTCAATTTGTCTTCTAGTACAACAATTCGTTGCTCCTGACTGGTTGAAGTAGAGGCATCTTGATCTTCCGTAATGGTATATGTCGTTACTTCTCCTGCTTCTATTGATGAGATAGTTTATTCAGAACTTTCACTATCTGCATCAAACTCTGAAAAAGAGCTCTCTCCTATATGAGCGATAGGGAGATCTTCTTGATTAAAGATACCTTGGTTCAATCGATTTTTTGATCTGGTGTATTGAAAGACCCCTTCACTGGATGCATGAATCTGATCCAAGTATTGCTGACTGGGATTACAGGATGCATTACATCTTGGACGTTTCCTACCACCAGTGCCTTGAGAAGTCATGTTAACAGAAGCATATAATAGCTCGTCTTCGTCTCCTATTATAGGTTCAGGAGTTGAAGTATAGTTCAGACGATCGAAGACAGATCGTCGAGCTGATTGGCAGCAACTGTTGATGACGACTTCATGAAGGCAGTGGCGATTTAAAGAGTGATTTAGAGGTAAGGAAGACATCCCTACAATTTTCTATCTTTGTGTAAGACGTTCTCGGAGATCAGTTACTACTACAGGACGAGAAGAAATCGGAGGAACATATTCCTTAATGATGTTAGGAACATGTCTCCTATTCTTCAGATGTTTAGTTCCCTGAGTGTGTAAAGATATACTCAACTCATTAGCATAAGTAGTTGGGTCCTTCTTTTTAAATTTTGGCTTCTGATACAGATTGGCCTTTGGCATAGGGTTCTTACGTTTCACCAAAGTTGATAGTGGTTGACGCCTATTGAGATAAGCGCGTAAATTAGAAAATTCTGCTCCAGGTGTCTCTGTTTGTGATACCCTCAATTTTCTTTACTTAGATCTTGAAATTTGTAAGGTGGGAAGATCTTGACCAGACCCCATAGGGGTAGGCAAGATGCCTCTTTGATCAGTATTCTTCCCGATATCAGAGATCCGAAGACCTCTGTTTAAAGGAATAGAATATGATATATCTTCCTCTGAGTCATAGACCAGGAAAGTTTTAGAAAAGACCAAGGGGTGCTTTCTTTTATTTTGTAGAGGGTTAGCTAAGAAGCGTTTTCCTCTATTTTACTGTTGAACCATCTTAGGCGCAGCTTGTGCGAGTTGAGGTAGTGTTAGAGGACCCTTCCCTTTGTCCTGTCTAGTGTTAGTACTAGAGCATTGCTTCTCCAAGTTCAGAACTGGAGAAGAAGAGGGAATAGCCAAAAGAATAGTTCCTTTGGGTTGCGTCGGAGCAGCAGACTACGTCTGAGTCACTGATTGCTTGGGTTGTACCATAGCACTACGGGCTACTGGTTGTACCCTAGTAATATAGGCTACTGGTGGTGCCTTGGCAGCAACATGGGTAGACTGTGCCTTAACAACGGCCTGAACAGACTGTGCTTTGGCAGTAAAGAGAGTAGTAGACTGCGCGCGAGCAGCAGGAAGAGTGGATTGCACCCTGGCAATATAAGCAGGATGTGCCTGAGCCACTGAGACGGATTGTGCCTTGGACACTGAGCACTCAAGTTGTGCTTGGGCAACAGCAACTGCATGAGACTTAGGAGTCCACACAGTCCTGTTCTTGGCGATAGCCACAGTGCGCTTTTTGCTTTTGGTGTTAATCATATCCTCGTAGGTTGTCTGGTTGACTTGAACAACCAGAGTCTTCTGTGTCTTGTCGATCGACGTCGTATCACATTGAGTTGTCACATTCTCGTCGGAGGAGAAAGTCATCCCCAGCAGAGTCGTCATTTTGTTTACAAAAACAAAAAGTTGTTCTATTATAAACTTTTAAAAAAGAGTACAAGAGTACAATTTGAATTCTAGGAAAGTACAACTGTAGGAATCTGATCAGAAGACGATCACTTTATCCCTTGGACTATGTGAACTTTAAAGACTAGAGCCTCTGAAGAATGCAGCAGCAATTTTGTAAGAGTTCTTGATCTCTGTCTCCCTTTTAACAATGATTGAAAACTCTATTTATAGAGTTCTGGAAATAACTGTTTTAGCAGTTATGCGGATGTGCGCGAGGCTGGGTTGCACCATATTAGTTTGCGGCAACCTAATGTTGTGCCAACTTTCATTCAGTTATCAGTCGTGTACTAACTGTATTTAGATGCGTGGCATCATATGATCGAGATACGTGTGATCGTGTACAGGATAGTAGACATGTCTTGAGAGATTAGTGGCATGTGCGCCACGTCATCCTGCTTTGGAAATAAAAATTATCTCAACTTTATCAGGTTGTGCGAACTTCAGTCAACAAGTTAAACTGCGCCTGATTAGACTGCGCCTGGAAATATGGCAGCTTTTGAGAAGAAGTCGTTCAGATTGCGCCTAGGCGCAACTAAGAAAATTGTTTAGATTGCGCCTAAGCGTAACTCATAAGATGTGCAGGACAACTGTCAGTCCAATCTCCTCGAACGGCACAATTCGAGGGATTCGAAGTGATTTCTCTCGTTCACTGTGTTGTCAATTGTCAGTGTTATCAGGTAATGATGGCCATTAAATGTCAGACGCCACGTAAACTTTGGCGTAACATAATTGGGCACAGTCTAATATCAGGCGCAACCTGATCAATGGCACAGCTTGATCTCTGAGCTTTAAAACAGTGACGCAGCTTGATTTTTAGGGCGCAACTTGATCACTGAGTAGTAGATACATGGCGCAACTTGATTTTTAGGCCCTAAAACATACTTAAGACTCTTGTGGTTGGTAAAAATCTCTACCACATCTACATACAAATAATGCCTTCACAACTTAAGTGCAAAAACCACCGCTGCTAACTCCAAGTCATGGGTATGATAATTTCTCTCATGGTCACGAAGCTGACATGATGCGTAAGCGACTACCTTACCATGCTGCATCAAGACGCATCCCAATCCTCTGTCGAAATTGTTACAATAAACTGAAAATCCTCTAGTCCTATCTGGAAGAGTGAGAATGGGGGCCATCATCAATCTCTACTTCAACTTCTCAAATGAACTCTGACACTCTGCTGTCCAAGCAAACTGCACATCCTTACAGGTCAACCGCGTCATGGGCGCTGAAATTCGAGCAAAGTCTGAAACAAATTGCCGGTAATAGCCGGCCAATCCAAGGAAACTGCAAACCTCGGCGACTGTACTTGGTACTGGCCATGACTCTATAGCCACTATCTTCTCGGGGTATACTTCTACTTCACCTCTAGTGATGATGTGACCCAAGTACGATATACGGTCAAGCCAAAACTCGCACTTACTGAACTTCGCGTACAACTGGTGCTCTATGAGAATCTGAAGGACTATTCTGAGATGATGCTTATGTTCTGCTTCACTCTTGCTATAGACCAAGATGTTGTCTATAAATACTATCACAAACTGATCCAAATAAGGCATGAAGATACGATTCATGAGGTCCATGAATACGGCTGGTGCATTGGTCACTCCAAATGGCATAACAAGGGACTCCTAATGCCCATATCTTGATCTGAATGCTGTCTTCTGGATGTCTTGCTCCCTAACTCTGATCTGATGGTACCCTGATCGCAAGTCAATCTTCGAGAATACTGCCGCTCCTCTGATCTGATCAAATAAGTCATCTATCCTTGGTAGAGGATATCTGTTCTTGATTGTTACATAGTTCAAGGTATGATAATCAACACATAATCTTGACGTACCATCCTTTTTTTTCTAAGAAGCATCGGGGCTCCCCAAGGCGATCCGCTTGCACGAATGAATCCCTTGGTTCTGAGTTTTTCAATCATTTTGTACAAAATCTCCAACTCTAAAGGTGCCATTCTGTAGACTCTCTTTGACACTGGTTCCGTCCCTGGAATCAAATCAATGGTGAACTCTTTCTCTCTCTCTGGGGATATGCCTGGAAGCTTTTCGACAAATACATCGAGAAACTCTTCAACGACTCTGAAAAACTGAACTGCCTCTGCTACTGCCATTCGCAAGACTGGGGGAGAAGGTTCTACTTCGCCTCTAGAGAATGAAAACTCTACTTCGCCTGGAATACAAAAAATCAGTCTATTCTTGCATATTGATCCTTCAACCAATCCATTCCTAGGACCACATCATAATCGGCCATCAGAAACTCTATCAACCTAGCTGGAAACTCTATCACTAACTACGATTCTACATAAGAAAAAGACTCCATCTACTCCCACAAGACCATTACCAGTATGTATATTGAGCCTTACTGATAATGACTCGGGTTCAGTCGTACTCGTGTTGCGAATCGTGCAGACATAAATGAATACGATGCACCCGAATCAAATAATACTGATGTCGGAAAAGAGTTGACGAGAATGGTACCTGCCACCTGTCACCACCACTTTTCTGATTAGGGTATTTTAGTAATTGTGTGATAATTTAAATTTTTATTATTTTATTATTAAATTGATTGGTGTTTAGTCCTTGATTAGTGTTTTTGGCAGTAGCAGATGGTTTAACCATAGATAACCTTGATTAGAAGACTAACCATGTGATTTGAAACTTATTTGGCTAATTAGATTTTAATTTGGAGCATTAGTCCTAATTAGGAAACAAATTGACTTATTTTTAGGCTATTTTACTACATAGCTTTTGGCCTTTTTTGCTATTGGACTTTCCTTGGACTTTAGTTGCATGGTGGCCCATTCCAAACCCTAACCTAACCCTAGATACACCCCTTGGCTGCCCAAACAGCAGCCCCCCTCTTCATGTGTATATGAGTAGTAGCCACCTATTTACAAAAACCCTAGAAATTGTCTTCTCCTCCAAATAGCATATTTTTCTCGTTTCTTATCCAAATCCTTCCAAATAGAGTGCGTTGTGATTGTTGGGAGGAGAGGAACCTGCTGGAGACTTGCTAGCGAGGGATTAGAGGCGTTGGACTGGAGGAAATCGGCATCGACGTGTTTGGAGGCTCGTTTTATTGAGATATTGACTCTTAATAGGTAAACCCCTCTAAACAATTGTTAATCCTGATTTTTCTTCGTAGATGCATCCATATAGGTACCCCAAACCTATGCATGAAGTTTGGTAGTTTTTTGTATTCGTTTGTTAGGCGTATCAGACACGTATCGGTTCATTGGAACACGTATTCGACGAAATGCCGCTTAGAACTGAAAGTTGTTATTTTACGATCTTGTTTTGACGAATTTATTGCCTTGATTATTTGAAATCAATTTTGTAAAGACGGATCTCGATTTGACACATTTTCAGTGTCCAAATCGGACACAGACACGCGTGCACGAGGCCCGTGCACGGCCCCGTGCATGCCATGCTGTCCGAGTGTCATAACTCGACGCACAGGCCTCCGTTTTGGGGGAAATTTTATGGACACGTGGGGGAAACTTCTGCCCACGTGCTCCTAAAATTTCACAACGTTTCGTGGAGCGTGTGCGAAGAAATCTAACGCGCACAGTTCAGCTATCAATGTGCACGCGGCCAAAAATTGTCGATGATACGACCTTCGTACGCGAACATGACGCAACGAGGACTCGTTCCAAGAGCATGAGCATGAATCCCTAGACCTAGGCTACCCAGGAACCCAACCCCGAGACACGACGTGGCTTGCGTCGCGAGCTACGGGGCACGACACGCTCCCACGAGGCCGCGCGCGCGCGTGCGAAAAGCCCCTGCAGTCTGAGTGTCATAACTCGATGCTAAGGACACAATTTTGCATGAAATTTTATGGACACGTGAGGGTGACCTCTGCCCACATGCTCCTAAAATTTTGCGAGATTTCGTTAAGTATTCGTGAAGTTATCGCGTATGCACTGATTCAGCTGATACCGTGCACGCGCGTACGTGCCCGTACGATACGCACTGACGGGACACGATACGGACACAGGTTCGACCCGTTGAGTACCCGAGCATGTCGTACCTGTATACGCCTTCGTGTTTGCCATGTTTCGCGAGTTCTAGTTGTGTATTTTGCATTTTGGGTTTCGAGTTGGATTTGTGTATAGGTTGGGTTTTGGTTTGAGTTGATTTTAGTTTGGGAATCGATTTTCTGAGTTTCAACTCAGATTTCTGGGTTTGGGGTTGGATTTGGATTAGTTTATGAGTTCAATTTTGTGGTTAGACATATGGTTTACATTCATTCTATATAAATATTTATGTTATATATATATATATATATATATATATATATATATATATATATATATATATATATATATATATATATATATATATATATATATATATATAATGTATAAATATGAGTTGAACTCAGATTTTGAATATGATGATTAGGTTTGCTCAGATTTCTGAAATTGATTTTGTACTTAAACCTATGCTTACATTCATTTACATACAAATCTATATGGTATAGATGTTTTCCCTTTGTGTGTGTGTGTATATATATATATATATATATATATATATATATATATATATATATATAGACTTAGGTATCTATGTTCTGGTTCCTGTGAGTTTGGGACTGCTTTGGGGAATTCTCGACATCCCCTTCAAACACACACACACGCTCAATCCCTTTCCTTTATATATATATATATATATATATATATATATATATATATATATATATATATATATATATATATATATATATATTTGTGATTGCTATTAGATATTGCCTATGGATTAGTGAGTCAGTTCAGGATTGACCCAATGAGCCTAACTTGGCCAAGTTGACTAGCAAGTTTATCAAGTTGACAAAAGTCAACTTTGGGTCAAACTTGATCCAAATCGACTCAAATGGACTTGGAATGACTAGATAACTTGAGTTTGACCTAAATTTTGGTAAATGGACTAATTGACTTATAGTTGACCAAGTTTGACCAAAGTTGACCAGGGTTGACCAGAGTTGACTAAGGGTTGACTTTGACCTAGAAGGACCTAGAATTATTTAGAATGCATTGTAGACTTTATCTATTTCATATTAGACACTTTGTAACCTGTGGTTGATTTAAATAGGACTTTGTGACTTCAGTTTGGACTTGTATTCTCATCATACATTCGAGATACCAAGCGAGTACATTCTCTGATAGTTCTTTCATTTACTTGTCGATTTCTATATTTCAGTTCTAGTCAGTTCTATTTGATTCTCTGTCACAAACACGGATTGATATTTCTGGAATTCATGTATATGACACACATACCTTACTTGTCTAGCCTCTATTACAAGAACCACTACAATAATCATCTACAAGCACCTTCATGTTCTGGCTAGATTTATTCTCGATTTACGTATCATGTTGTGGATTCATTCGTATTAGTTGGACAGAGAAATATTTGAGTAGACATGTAAATATTCCCAAATACTCGAACCACCTTTCTGTGAATTATACAAGAATGATAGCCATCCCACACTTGACCAATGTGTCATGTACCGAATTACCCCTAGCCGTTTACATGTCGATCTCAGTATTTTAAAACACACTATGAGTATTGTCAAGAATCTTTACTAGAATCACCACAAGAATTTTTACTAGAATCATCACCAGAACCATTACAAGAATCAACCCTACTAGAATCATTGAATGGAATCACACTTGACATATATTGTACCAACTGGACTCATATCACATTACTCTAGTTCAGCTAGTTATATTTACAGTCGTTATTGCCATGATCTTCTGTCTCTCAGTATTTACTCTCCTTGTTCTAACTGTTTCTCCATTTTCACTTCTATGCTTCATCAAAATAACTGTCTATAATTGTTTTATAGTCTTTGTCATTTACTTGGGATTTCTTGACGAGATGTGCTCGTTCCTTTCCTGAGTGGATCGTTGATAAAATATTACAGATGATAGCTCTAAGGATACATGCCTTACTTTCTATAGATCTGGAGAGGGATTAGCTACCTTTGGCCCCGACTCTCAGGAGTGATCGGGAGACTAGTCTAGTAGACTTGCTATAGAATTTATGTTTAGAACTTGAGTTGTAATAATTGAGAGTTGACTTATTTTGAGTTGTTTTGAGATATTATCATTTAGTAGTTTTTTTTTCTTTTAGTTATAGAATTCTGTTGTCATCCTATTGTGCTTAGACTATGATTGAGTTATATTATTTCTATACTTGTCCTTCGTTCGAAGTTGAGATTTAAGACCAATATATTATATAATTGCGTGAGTTATTTTAGATAGTGACCTAGTACAGCGTTCTACCGCCGATTCTGTGGCGTAGGCTGGACGTTGTTACGTACTTGTACCCTTACACTGGGTGCGGGTCGTGACACATTTTTAATGGTGGCCCATGCAGGTCGAGATTCGTATTAATACGATATCGTGGTAGTACGCCGACTTAGTTGTACTGCTGCGAGCCTGCGAAAGGAATTAAGGAATAGGTTTTAGATGAGAGGATACTCAATCACAACTAGGAAATTTCTATGGATTTGAATCTACTAACACTCGTTCAAATCTAATTAATCTATTTGATATCTGTCCTCTTTGATGATATCATCCTTGCTTCGTTATTGACCTCTTGTTTGGTCTGTCTTTTCTGTCCTTCTTTCCTATCTTGATGTGTGATTTTATTAGTACCTGTCAGGATATTTTGTGTTGTACTAGATAGTGTAGTGACCATGCTCGAGACTGAGAAATCACGACCAGTAGGACCATGTTTTGTATGTTTTAGATATAATTTTCTTGACTTTGATTGTCGGAGGTTTGACCTAGAAGGAGTACAAACATCTTAAATTTTAAGGAAATTTTTTTTCTAAGGGGGGTAGATTTGTCACCACCACTTTTCTGGATTAGGATATTTTAGTAATTGTATGATAATTTGAATTTTTATTATTTTATTATTAAATTGATTGGTGTTTAGTCCTTGATTAGTGTTTTTGGTAGTAGCAGATGGTTTAACTATAGATAACCTTGATTAGAAGACTAGCCATGTGATTAGAAACTTATTTGGCTAATTAGATTTTAATTTGGAGCATTAGTCCTAATTATGAAACAAATTGACTTATTTTTGGGCTATTTTAATACATAGCTTTTGGCCTTTTGCTATTGGGCTTTCCTTGGACTTTAGTTGCATGGTGGCCCATCCCAAACCCTAACCTAACCCTAGATACACCTCTTGGCAGCCCAAACAGCAGCCCCCCTCTTTATGTGTATATGAGTAGCAGCCACCTATTTGTAAAAACCCTAGAAATTGCCTTCTTCTTCAAATAGCATATTTTTCTCATTTTTTATCCTAATCCTTCCAAATGAAGTGCGTTGCGATTGTTGGGAGGAGAGGAACCTGCTGGAGACTTGATAGCGAGGGATCGGAGGTGTTGGACCGAAGAAAATCGACATCGACGCGTTTGGAAGCTCGTTTCATTGAGATATTGACTCTTAATAGGTAAACCCCTCTAAACACTTGTTAATCCTGATTTCTCTTCGTAGATGCATCCATATAGGTACCCCAGACTTGTGCATAAAGTTTGGTAGTTTTTTGTGTTCGTTTGTTAGGCGTATCGGACACGTGTCGGTTCATTGGAACACGTGTTCGACGAAATACCGCTTAGAAGTGAAAGTTGGTATTTTGCAATTCTGTTTTCATGAATTTATTGTTGTGATTATTTGAAATAACTTTCGTGAAGAAAAATCTCGATTTGACACATTTTCAGTTTCCAAATCTGACACGGACACGCGTGCACGAGGCCCGTGCACGGCCCTGTGCATGCCCTGCTGTCCGAGTGTCATAACTCGATGCACAGGACTCCATTTTGCATGAAATTTTAGGGACGCATGGGGGCAATCTCTGCCCACGTGCTAAATTTTTATGACGTTTTATGGAGTATGCGCGGAGAAATCCAACGCGCACGGTTCAGCCAGTACTGTGCATGTGGTCAGAAATTGCTGCTGACACGGCCTTCGTACGTGAACACGACGCAACGAGGACTCATTCCAGGTGCACGAGCATGAAGCCCTAGACCTAGGCTACCCAGGAACCCGACCCCGAGACACGACGTGGCTCATGTCGCGAGCCACGGGGCACGACACGCGCCCACGAGGCCGCGCGCGCACGTGCGTACAGCCCTTACAGTCTGAGTGTCATAACTCGACTCACAGGACACAGTTTTGTGTGAAATTTTATGGACACGTGGAGGCGACCTCTGCCTACGTGCTCCTAAAATTTCATGAGATTTTGTTGAGTATTCGCGAAGTTATCACGTCTACACTGATTCGGCTGATACCGTGCACGCGCGTACGTGCCAGTACGATATGCACTGACGGGACACGATACGGACACGGGTTCGACCACGTGAGTACCCGAGCACGTCACACCTATATACACCTTCGTGTTTGCCAAGTTTCACGAGTTTTGGTTGTATATTTTGCATTTTGGGTTTCGAGTTGGATTTGTGTATCGGTTGGGTTTCGGTTTGAGTTGATTTTAGTTGGGAATCGATTTTCTGAGTTTAAACTCAGATTTCTGAGTTTGGGGTTGGATTTGGATTAGTTTATGAGTTCAATTTTGTGGTTAGACAAATGGTTTACATTCATTCTATATAAATCTATATGTTATATCTTCCTTTATATCTTCCTTTATATATATATATATATATATATTTTTTTTTTTATATATATATATATATTTATATATATATATATATATATATATATATATATATATATATATATATATATATATATATATATATATATATATATATATATAAATAATATATATATATATATAAAGGAAGATATAACATATATATATATATATATATTGTATGTAT